>CM026217.1:19721509-19751509 GCA_014839995.1 Xenentodon cancila
GTACGTATGTTTACGTGTATACACACGTATGTATATGTGTATACACACGTATGTATACGTGTATACACATACATGCATATATGCATGTATGTACATGTACATATCATACATGTATGTACATACGTATGTACATACATACATGTATATACATGTATGTATGTATGTATGTATGTATGTATGTATGTATGTATGTATGTATATATGTACATGTATGTGTGTGTGTGGGTGTGTGCGTGTGTGTGTGTGTGAGTGTGTGTGTGTGTGTCAATGGTTGAGTCCATTTAAACCTGCTCCAAATAGATCTGATGTCTAACTCAAGAGTTGTTTGAGTGTTCAAAACATCATCAGCTTACTCTTGTGAACAAGAATGTTTCTGTATTCCAGCTTGAGAGATGTCTTAAACACTGCCTGTTCTACACACTTTACAGTAATGTTTCACAGACGCACTGGTTTTAGGGATTTGCGTTGTTTAATCTTGCATGACTAACAGAAGGTGATAACCTCATCACTGCAATAAAATGGCCTGATTAAATACATCCTGACACCTTTGAACAAGGGTGGTCTTTAATGTGGGAACTTCTCCATTCCTGGTGTCAAATCTAATATCCCATACACATGTTTTGGTTGAGAATTTACCTAGTATACAGTCCCATTTTTAAAACATAATATCCACCCAAACTGTCTCAGCCAGAACCCCAGATTGAATAGCAAAGAGGTTCACAATTATATTAGAAACATTAGAAACATGAGAATTAAACTGACATAAACTGCTCCAGCCCCAGCCTGACTGGTCTTTTCCCGGGAACAGACAATCTGCACCTGTGCTTATCCACAGCTTCTCCTACCAACAGCTACAAATGCACTGTCCCCCTGCTCCAACCTGTTTGTTTGTCAACACGAGTTGATGAGAAAGGAAGATCAAGACAAGAAAAACCACTGGGCCCAGGTAGCATCAGCGCCAAGCTCATGTCCTGTGCAGGGGAGGGTACCACAGCTGTTGAAAGCTCCGTATCTGCACCAAAGACTCGACACCCCAAGGACCTCAGTAGCTACAGTGCACGTCTCCTGATGAAGGTCCTGAAGAGGGTGCTCCTTACACATCTGGACCCACTTACGCAGCTAAATAATGGTTGCGCCGCAGTTTGTCGACCAGCCTGGCATCAAGTTTTTTGATGCTGGTATCTTTTGATTTGGCACAGGCTGTCAGATGGACTTTCGTCTAATTTTGAAGAAGCTTTCCTATTTGATCTTTGGAATAGTTTCACAGATCCCTTAAATGTCTGTAGAGCTGCTTCATGACTACCTGGTTGGTGAAAGTAGTATACAAATGACAAATTTCAGAATAGTGCCCAACTCACTGTGAGCACGCTGACAGTAACGTGTAAAAAGCCTGTTTTACTTTTTGGCAAGTGTGTGCTGGCGTGTCGTGCACCTCTATTTGTCGTCTAAAAAGAGCGACTTGTGCCGTTTTGAAAAGCAGCAACTTTTTTTTGCTCTCTGCACCCTGTGTTGTACTTTATTTTCCATTTATTGTGCAATCGATGCACATGTTCATGTGCACTGCATAGTGCAAATCCTGTCCCGTCCTTGTCCTGCAAGCGTGCTTGCGTGTGTTGTGTTTTGCTGTTCTGCTTAGTCCCTTTTGGGCACCATGTGTCAAGAACAGGCTGGTTAACGTTCCCAGAGTGCTCTAATTTCTTTCAACAGGAATGTTAAGAATTCTGTGTGTGTGGCGTTGGGCTGGTACTTACTGAGAACCGGAGGGCTTTAGACACACACACACTCACTCAGAAACTGAGGGTGCACTTGTAAGGATATTTCAGAGAGCTTATTCCTTCCCTAATGTAAGACTGGCTTTATTAAAGGGATTTCTGTCCTGCTGGTACCTTTTTTTTTTTTTTAAATATAAGCTGACATTGCAGTTTAACTTGTTAGAAGTTTCAATTCCTAGAATTTTTTGATGTGAGCTCATAAGCACAACGTAATGAGTGTTGTCTTCATGTTTTCTAATTGAGGTTTATTTGGAATTATTAAATGATGAAGTTCAGTCTTTCAACATCACACAGGAGCAAATAAAATCAAGTCGCTCAGCCTTGAGGGTCACTTAAAGTAAGCCTCTCAAATCCCGGGTGGATTTAGTAAATTAATTATGGTTCAAGTTAAAAGACAAGCGCTAACAGCTGACTTGCAAGAGCAAATCTGGAGACCTTTTTTTTTTTTTTTTTTTTTTTTTTCCCACACAGGTTTGATGTAGTTGGTTGGTGGGTTACTGCTCATACGTACGCAGTGAGGCAGGTGAGGGTGGAAAGCGTTTGTTGCCCATGAGCGCACCCAATACGGTGACGGTGGTCGGTCCAAAACTAGGGTCTGTATTGGACAGCCAAAGCCAAAAAAAATCAAAATAAAAAATGCCTTTTGGGGGGGGGGTTAAGAGTTAATACTGGCGTTTCCTCAGTGGTCATAATTAGGTGGACGGAGAGCATAGAAGAGTGACACCGTCCTAAGTTAAGTTTTTACTGGCATATGATTTATGGTGGTAACATTTGAAAGGTTAGACAGCATTTAGGACTGAGTTGTAGAAAGTGGAGTTTGTTGCCGTATCGTGGACTTTCTTTTGCAAAACAGTGCAGCATTCTTATGGAAAGTAGGGATGTAATTAAATTATGGAGTAAGCCAAATTATAGTATGATGTCCATTAGCCCTTTTAGGACCACAAGCTTTTTCGCACAGGATTAATTATAGAAATCAGTGGCAGCATAAACGCTGGGGAGGAAGAATATATTGGTAGATGCTGTTCAGAAGTAAGAGTGATTTAGCTGTTAATACAGTTTGCCTATAATACGGTTTTTCCTTCTTCAAATGCCGACAATAAATTAAAATTAAATATGTTTTAGTTATGCGGGGTACTTTTTTTATGTTTAAGTATTATCTGTCACTCACTGCCTTCTGTCTCTGTTCCCACCGTCCAGCTGCCTCCACTGATGACGATGTGGACCTGGAGCAGCTGGTGAATGACATGAACTCATCTATGGAGAGTGTTCACTCTACACAGGCAGACACAGCGCTTCTCCTGAACAACGGTCATGCACACACCCCTCACCAGCAGCATCACCACCACCCTCACGTCCACCCTGGTTACCTGGGACACAGCCACGTTCACCGTCGTCAAACTCCGCCTCTGCCTACTTCTTCCCCCTCCAGGGAAAAGCTGAAACACTCTCAGCCCATGCACATCCAGGCTGTCAGGTAAACATACCTAACTTGGGCCTCTGTGTTGATCTAACTTGTGTATTTTTAACGTGAAGAAAGCTGGCTGTTCTGTAGTTACAGTAATGACCACTCAGATTTTCTTTTTTTTTTTTTGTTTTTTTGCATTTTTAATTAGCATGTGCTTTTCATCTGTTACATTTATGCTCACCATTATATGAGATAGTTGATAAATTACTGAATTAGAAATCAGATAATGGAATCATTGTTTTTCCAAAAATTTTAATTAGGTTGAAGATATACAAAGAATACTCTGATTATATCTCAAATTCAAGCTGTGTCAGTGTAAATTCACAACAAACGTAGTAGCACATATTCTCTTGAGACCCAGCAAAAATTAAAAAATACACTGGTGATTCATTTCCAGCACAGAGGACAAAAATGAGCTACCACTTCTTATGAGGATATAAATAAAGTAAGTTTAATGTTTTGATGGGAATTACTTTGCATTTCAGCTTCCCGAGAACACAGGAATTATCTTTTTTCTTTTTTCTTTTTTTTTTTTTTTTATTTTCATCACAACAACTGATTTTTTGCTTTTCTCAGTCATTACATTCAATAATACTTTAAAAATCCCACAAAGAAGTTCACCCTTTTTCAATTCTGAGGTTTTAAAGTCATGAAAAGTTTGCTTTCCCAGTTTACTCAAGTGTTTTCCCAGTTCCCTGGACCACTGCAGCCGTCCAGCAGTGATCTGCAGTCATACTATGACTCTGTGTAGGCTGTAGACGTTTGGTTATGTTAGTTTATAACTTGACTTTTGCATGTAAAACTTTTGTAAATTTTAGTTTTCCTCCATCCATTGCAACTTTGCTCTTTCATTCTCCACCACTTTTGGAAGCGTCTCCCACCTTGATTTGGGACTTCCATGATCCTACACTATTCCAGCTACCTGGTTGTGAGTTCCCCCATGTATGCCTTGCTTGTTAGGATCACACATCCCAGGTTTAGGTGCTGGATTGTCTGTGAGGTGTCTTTGCACAGTCTGCAGCCGTGGTCTGGTCTGGTGTGGTACACCCTGATATCTGTTGTGCTTCAAGGCCTGTTCTTGTGCTGCTATGATCAATGTCTCCGTTCAGTCCTTCAGACCAACATTTTCTGTCCACTGGTAGGACTTCTCGATGTGAGCCACTTGTCCAATCTGCTGGTGATGCAGCAGTTTTGATGTTTTTATCTCCTGACATGTAAAACCTTACAGTTGAGAGGGTAGACTGTGTTACTGTAGTATTTGATTGCTATATTACTGCACTGCATTGTTTTTTGGTATATTTTTTTATTATAATGTTTATTAGTCAACCCAGTTTTGATTTTTCTAGGAAACTTTTCCTTGGTGCTGCCACCTCCATACGTGACAGCGGGGATGGTGTATCTGGGTTATAAGAGGTCACAAATTTGCACATGTTGTATTTAACTTGATGTGAACTTACTTTAATCTTTTGGGATAATTCCTGCTGATCTGTATCAATAATTTGGATTTATTCACGTTTTCCTTTTTGTTTTTTTTTAACCACAAATACCATCTATCCATTATTTAAGCCAATTTATTTCCTATTCAGGGTCACAAGGGCCTGCTCGAACCTCTCCCAGCTGTCTTCAGGGCAAAAGACAGGGGTACATCCTGGACAAACAACCACACACAGTCACACTCAATCCTATGGCCAATTTAGAATCACCAAATAATCGGATATATGTACTTTTGGACTGTGGGAGGAAGCTGAAGTTCCCAGAATAAACATAACCACAAATACATTTTTATAACAGAGCGCCGGTAATGTTTTGTTGAACAAAGGTCAGAGTTGAGACTAACCTTTGAGGTAAAAATAGGTGCTAGGCCTTTACACTTACCAGTAACGGTTGAGTCTGTCTCCCTCTACAGGTGCTTGAAGGCAGAGCAGCAGCAGCTGCGTCCGGCCTCCTTGCCGGCTATCCCCAACCCTTTCCCAGAGCTCTGCAGCCCGGCAGGATCCCCTATTCTCAGCCCCATGCAGACCTCCGACAGCCATGCAAGTACACTCAAAGCATGTCACTTGCACTTTTACACACTTATTAAAATTTAGTAGGGGACAAGCGTATTGAAAGCCCCGACTTCTTTTTGTTCTCTTAGTCACATTATTTCTGAGATACATTCAACATCGCATCTGTGTTTCTTTATTTGATCAGTTGCACAGGTGAGGCTTTGTGTTTGCAAACCGCTTATGTATGTGTGTTTTGAAAACACTCGCTCTGTTACGTTCAGGTCAGAGCAGCACTTGTTGACTTTGGCTGTGAGCAGCCTTTCCGTCCATTACACAACGGCTCGCCCTGGGTTATCTGGTTCCCTCTGTGTGTGAATGCTGTTGCGCATACTTGGTTATCAATCACATGTATATCCACGTACTTGTTTTGCTGTGGAAGGAGGTAAGTAGTGTGTCCAGGATGCTGCAGGCAAAGTGCAGACTTCCGTGGCAGAGCTGGGAATATGGCTGGGAATGTCTTCAGATCAGAGCTCTCTGAACCTTCTGAATCTGTCTACTGGTTCTGGCAAGACAGGCACCTATTTCCGGTTCACACGCTTTTACCCAGGCTGTTGGTGTGTGTGCGCGCACGTGTGTCTGTGTAATGGCCTTGCCCTTCCTTCCTCCTGTCCAAGGAATGCTCTGTCCTTTCCAAAGATGTATTCAGGATGCACACCCTGAACAATAAAACTTATTTTAGATGCTCACCCACTTGCTATGTCTTCATCTCTGCACGCACAGGTACACACAGAGATGTGGCATTTTTCAGTTCACACACACACACACACACATACACATACACACGCACACACACACACACACCTAGACATGTGACAATGCACAGCAGCATTTTCTCATTTTGTTGACATCTCACAAGGTCTGGAGTCACAAAGCAAGTTGGCAATTTGCATAAAGGATCTTCTGTGTGCATGTGACAGCTGACTAAAACTTTGCCTCAGGTCCTCTTCCCATTTCCCCTCATTATGTCCACGGTCTAATCCATTTAACTTTTGTATTGTGTATCTAAACAGGACAATAATTTGTCGTTACTTGTTGGATGTGTGTTTTTGTTAGTACATTCAGACAAGTCTGACTGTTTCTTCTGAAGGTTATGTGTCATGTACTCAACAGGCAGCAGGAAGGACGTTCTTTATTGTTGCTTAATGATGCAAAAACAGGAAGGTGCTGGTGTTTGTATTTTTTATTTATTTTTTCAGGTTGAATAGCGATACATTCAAGTTTATAGCATGAGGACAGTTTACTTCACATTTTCAAAGTAAGCAAAATAGGAGGACTTTTGTTTTCGCTAAAGAACCAAAAGACAGTAGCAGGACTGACCAGTTCATAGCCGGAGGTGATGGGGATCATGGGAACTGGAAGTCCCCTCAGGAAATATCTCCAGCATTATCATAGACTGATTAATACGGCAGTGGCAGCGTCAGTGCAGTGGTTTGTAGAAGGATATTTCATACATGTTCAAGGTTTCATGCCACCAATAGCTCTCTGCAAAAGAAAAGTAGGTCCAGTTACCTTTATTCAAGCCTTTAAGAGCGACTCTGGCCTGGACGGATGCGACTCCACACCAACACATGCCACCGTTAAGTTTGCTTTTGTGCTTCTGAGCAAAAATCTATATTAGATTAGATTGCCATTAACTTTTTGAGCATTTGTGGAGGTACAACCACATTTCCATAAAATATGACACACTGTAATACATAGATTAAAAACAGCCTAGTTTATTTGCTAAATATATACAAAACCCATATTTAACGTAAAATATTTTGGAGATCTTTTTAGGAACTCACGATGACGGTTGGCCATTGGGAGCAGAAATAAATGTCTGTCCTGTCCTTTCTGTTTGTTTTTTTTTTGTCTTTTTTGTGTGTGTGTGTGTGTGTGTGTTTTCTTTTATTTTGTTGTTTTTAAGTTGCGAAAGAAAGGGAAAGTCTAACTTATTTCAGCAAGATACTGCCAAACTATTTTGTAGTCTGATTACGACAACATGGCTCGGCGGTATGAGTCTGATGGTCCTTGATGAATGCAGACCACTTTACCGCCTGATAACCAGTGAAAATGGTAAACAACTGTTAACCGTGTAATACCAACTGCAACAGTGTAATATTAAGTATAGCATTTAAGTAGTATATTAGTATTTACTTTAGTCATATTTGTGCACACTATTTTTGGGGCTAACTCATAACATTAAAATGCTGACGTATGTAATTGGTAGATGTTTTCTTTTCCACGCACTGTACATTAGTTTATTTATGTCTAGATATGTTAAACCTTTTAACTGAAGGAGGGTGAACCATGTCACTTTGAGAGAGGTAAATGAAACGTGGGCCAGCATGGTTGTAGACCTCCGACATTAACTCCTTTGTAAGGTCTCTAGGAAGCGTCACTCTCTAATATCCTGATGCTCAGAGTGAGCTGTGGTGACTCTTGAGTCAACTGAGAGGAGGTGTCCCTGTCAAATCATTTAAATATAGAAGACCGCCTCTGACATGACCTTCTGGTGCTTCCAGGCTGTTGTGTAATGTGATATGTGAGCTCACATTAATGCAGGGAGACATGGACTGGGTGCTGAAATGCATGAAAATATGGAGGTTGGTTTAATTTGTTTTAGTATTTCTGAGTTGCTGTAAGAATACAAAGAGGATCGCCAAATGTGTTGTGCATTAAATTAAAGTGTCATTGTGTTCGCATCTCTTCTGAAAATCTAAATGTTTTTCACAAAGCTTCTTTCTTAGAAGTCATACACAACTTTTATTATGAGACAGTAAAATAGGGCCTATGATTTATTGTGTTTATAGTCCGTGTTCCCACAGGAGACATCAATACGTTTGTCCTTGTGCAATTAACAGGCATTGTACAAGAATAGAAAAGATTATATTTCTGTTAGATTTTAGAAACCGGCTTGGGAGAAGTCTTTTCTTTAACTCGTTAAATGGATTTTAGTAGTTGCTATAAAGCTGTTTCAGTAGTTTGACTGTACTTCATGATTAACTCTTATAAAGACCTTTTTCCATACTAATTGTGATATTCTTACACCATTCGGTTTCTCAAGGATTTAGTCATGTCTCGTCTGTCATCACTGGACAAATGGGTTTGCTTTGGCTCCATGTCTCCGGCTGAAACGCAACTCCTGCTTTTATTTGCAGCCAGAGGCAGCATTACGGCCATCAAGACCTTCAGAGTCCCAGTTAAAGATACTGTCTCTCAGTCGCAGGCAAAGGACTTTGGCTCATGCCTTGTAGGTTGGCAAGCATCCACTCCGCTGAAGTGGCTTTGAGCAAGACACTGAACTTGATCCAGCTTTCAGTTCACAGCCCTTTAACTGAGTTTGACCTTCGACCCCTTTTGTGGAAAGATGTGACAGGATGTGAAATAAGTTTCTCATGGTCTTAATCTGTGATTTGACTGATTGAAATAATCACTGCTTGTGAAATCTGACATCATGTGTGAAGAACAATTAGGTTTTGGTGACGCTTGAGTCTTTGACTGTACCAGATATATTCTAGAGATGGAAAAGTGCATATATATATATATATATATATATATATATATATATATATATATATATATATAATATATCTATATATATATATATATATATATATATAGATATCTATATATATATCTCTATATCTATCTATCTCTATATATATATATATAAAGCCAAGGGGAAAAAAAAGACCTTTGTGAGTTAAGGCAAGTCAGGGAAGTCTCAAAAATTCACACACAAATGCAGCGAAGTCCACAGACCCACGAGCCTTTTGTTAATCAGGTTATATTCTTGTGTGCATCAGAAATACATTTGTGAATCTTGTCCTAAGCATCTGTGAAACGGCCAGTGCATTTGAAATTGTCTTAGTCCATCGTCCATAGTCTTTCGGTTAAACAAGCACTAACTAAAGTGTGGTTCGTCTGAGGCTGTTTTGAAGATCTGCGACTTTTCGTGTCGGGTTTCGTTTCTTTCCTCGGCGACTTTTGCTTATCTTCACTGTAGTGACTGTACAGCCACCGTGTCGATGGTGTCGCAGATTTCACCACGAACTCGACTATGGTCTGACCAATAACCATATCCACAGCTGCCTTTTAATTTGGTCCTTTGGGTGCAATGTACAGATGTATTCTTGTTTGAGTTAATTTTCTCACGACTCATGAGCCAAGAATTTCAAATTGCATCTGATTGCAACACTGACTGCGATGGACAAAATGACTGAATATCAATTCCTGAGGAGGGTGTTCATACCATTTGTTTGGCTGCTGGGATTTTTATCACACAACTCCCATGTAATTTAATTTAGTTAAGAATGAGTCACAACTGCAAGTGATCTTTAAACATGAAGAGAAGTCCTCGAGTTGAATAGTCAGTCACATTGTGGCTTCAAGGCTACAGATGATTGTTTGTTTTTTTTATTTATTTTCACAGGCACATTATTGGGATCGTGCAAACAAGTCCCAGTAAAGTAAAATTAAATTGTGTACGCTTTAAATTCCCTTCATTAAAGCATAAATCATTAAAGTGTGTATATATACACATAGTTTTGTATGCGGACATAGGTGTGGAGGTGTTTGGACAATCATAGTTTTTTGTTGTTGTTGTTTTTGATGATTTTGTCTTTTTACATCCCCACAATGAGTTTGAAATAAAACAATTAAGATGTAAACAATGTGTAGACTTTTGTCCTTTAATTAAGAGGTTTTCAAATAATTTGGCATTCAGCATTTAAGAATTATATACATTTTTAACATTTTTAACAAGTACTTCCATTTTCAGCTGCTTAAAAGTGACACAATTGTAAATGTAGCCATAATTTTAAAAACTTGAATGAAAATCCTTAGCAGTTGGTGACCGACTAAAGTCTGGAGTCCATGACCATCACCAAATTCTGCATTTCCTCCTTGGCGATGGTCCACCAGACTTCACTGCAGCTCGTTTGTGGGCCTTTCTAGCTTCAGTTTTCTATTGGGTGACTGGAAAACTGCTCTTTTGGGTTGAGATCAGATAACTGACTTGGCCACTGAAGGAATATTTAATTTCTTTTCCTTCCAAAAGCCTTGAATTGCCTTTGCAGTATAGTTATGGTCATTATGTGTCTGCACTGTTATGATGCTTTACATAATGGAACCATGAAAAATAAAGAGGTGAAAAAAGAAAAACAATATGAGTTACAGTGCAGTGGCATAATAAAGAAGAGGTAGGTTTAAGACTTAATCTAGAGTTACAGTTTAGTGTTGAAGTTAAGATTGTTTAAATTTATATTCAGAATGGTTTAAAAAATTCAGTCAACGGCAGCTGTAGACAAACCTCGATTTAAAGGAACTGAGGGTTTCAGCATTCCTGCAGTTTTCCGGACGTTTGTTCCAGATCTGTGGAGCATAAAAGCTGAATGCTGCTTCTCCATGTTTGGTTCTGATTCTGGGGACACGGATCAGACCTGAACCAGAAGACCTGAGAGGAACCAGTTGGTGTGTGTGGGGGAGATAAGTGCTTTTACACTCTGCAGGTCATGTTACTGAAGACAGCGGCCCGTGCTGTACACAACCAGGTCAGGTGTGTGTGTGTGTGTGTGTGTGTGTGTGTGTGTGTGTGTGTGTGTGTGTGTGTGTGTGTGTGCGTGTGTGCGTGCGTGTGTGCGTGCGTGCGTGCGTGCGTGCGTGCGTGCGTGCGTGCGTGCGTGCGTGCGTGCGTGCGTGCGTGCGTGCGTGCGTGCGTGCGTGCGTGCGTATCCAGGTGTTTGTCCATGACCCCTAAGTCCAATATGTTGCAACTTCAGTCCCTCTGTGTGTTTGTGGCTATAAACGGCATAAAGACAAATATCCCTCTCACCTTCACGTGTTGAGAGGGAAAGATGGAAGTGGGGAGGGGAAAAGTGGTGTACATAACGACAAGGGTCACTAAAGAGATTCATGGCCAAATATTTCAGTTACTAGAAGTATGTTGAATATAGATTGAGTATAGAAAGTTAAGAGTACATGAGCACCTGTGGATGTAAGAAATCAGAAAGACGGGGGATGAAACAGATGTTAAACTAGAGTTTACATTATCTTTCCCCCTCTGTTTCTTCTGAGTCATGCTCATCTCGTGCATCTATACGTCATATTCATGCACACTCAAGAGTGCATGTGTGTATGGGAGCCAAGTGTCGGGCTGCTGTCCAGATGGGCTCTGAGCTGTAGCATGATGCTGGAAGAAAACCTGAGCCTAAAAGTTAAAGACTACAGAAAACCCAAACTGCTGGACCTGGTGTTCATAGTCTACTTTTTGCCTTTCTCCTTTGAAAATGCGTGCGTGTGTGTGCGTGCGTGCACTAATCTCTCATGCACACTGTATTAGGGGCCAGCTGCTTTGGGCTGTGGACTACACATGAGCCTGATTATGACTCAGTATTGCATTACTGGCATTCCTTTATAGATCTTCACTCTTTTTCTGTTCCTCTCTGACCCCCTCCTTCTCTTTTCTTTATTTCACTCTTTCTCTTTCTATATTTCCCCCCATCTCTGTCTCTCAAAGCACTCCCAACACTGTCCCATCCATTCCTCCCTCCTTGCCTCTCTCCTGACTCCCTCAGCAAAGCCAGAGCGTGATCCATACAGCTCCAGATCAAATCACTCCACTTTTGTTCATTTTCCTTACTGTCTGCTTCTTTCTTTCTTCTTCTTTTCTTCTGCTCATGCAAACCTTGAAGCCATCCGTGTACATTACACATGCTGCTATGGGCCAACACTCTTGTACAGTATTTCACATCCAGCTGAGGAGGAGGAAGAGGAAGATGAGGCGGATAAGAGGGAGGGAGAGGGCAAAACTGAAACCGCTGAGCAGCTCGCACAAAATGTCAGGATGCAGGAGAATAAGGGATGTGTGTTCAGTAATCAGTGATTGGCTTGGTAGTTTAAACTTGTTGTGTGTGTGTGTGTGTGTGTGTGTGTGTGTGTGTGTGTGTGTGTGTGTGTGTGTGTGTGTGTGTGTGTGTGTGTGTGTGTGTGTGTGTGTGTGTGTGTGTGTGTGTGTGTGTGTGTGTGTGTGTGTGTGTGTGGAGGTGAAGGTGTGTTACTTTTGTTGAGCAACACACCCTCTATCAGTAAAAGGAGCTGACAGACCAGACCTCCCCCCCTTCCCCCTTTGGTTGGGGTGGGTGTTGGGGGCCGGTGGATGAAACACAATCCTGAAGATAAGAGAGTACGTGACAGGTAGCAGCTCACCGTTTAAAAATCCCTCACTGGGTTAATCCATTGTGAAGAGGAGGGGGGCAGGAGGGCAGGAGGAGGAGGACGACTGCTCATACCACTCCTCGCGGCTCAGCCTTTATGCTGCCCAGCACGAAAAGGAAGGGGCAGGCTGTCTCTCATTCGCTCCGTCTCTCCTTCACTCTCGTCCTTCCTCTGTCACCCCCCCAACCCTTCCCTGTTACCTCGCTTACGTTTGCCTCGCCAATCCATCCCTCCCTCCCCCTTTGTGCGCTCTCCCTCTCTCTCTCTCTCTCTCTCTCTGTCTCTCCCTCCCTCCCTCTTCCTGACTTCCTCTCCTCCTGCTCCATTTCCTCCCTCCCTCCCTCCCTCCCTCTCCGTCCCTCTGTGTCACTGGAGAGCGTCTCAGTGTGAAAATGCCATCCTGCTCTCCAGACTGTTGCCTCTTACAGGCTGTGGAGGTAAGAGACGTGTGTGTGTGTTCATTTCTTCAGCGGATGTCTGTCGTGAGGCGTGTGCGTGTGGTTGTCTGTTTGGACTGATGAGGACCGTTTTGTTTCTTTTTTTTTTTTTTCTTTCTTTCTTTCTGTCTTGCTTTAGCACGTCTGAAACTTTTCTCATACAAAACTTGTGCGTCATAAACTGACCTTTTTTCCTTTTCCTTTTTTTTTTTTTTTCCCTGTTCGGTGACATTTTGGAAGAGAGGAAGCTCTCTTCAGGCTTTGCAGGGGGAAAAAGTGCCATGACGTTGTTGCGTTTTACTTGGTTTTTCTGTCGTCGCTTGGTGCTTTTCATATTTTGCATCTTTTCTGAGGCACGTTGCTGTGTTGTTTTACATCTACCTTCTGTTTGGTGCGAGTTTTTATGTGTTTCTGCTTTGCACTGCGATTGTCCGAACCCCCCCACCCCGCCCCCCACCCCCTCCATCCGTGTCTTGTTTCATGTAATTTTCAACAGTTGCTCCCCGGTGGTTTTCTGTGCAGAATCCCTGCTGTGGACAGAAAGTGTATGTGGGTGTGTAAGAGTACACACATAAACATACCCACATACCACTTCTGTCACGTGTTGGGGAGATGATCTGAGTTGTCTCTCTGGTTTGCAGACACTTTCTATCGAGCGTTTGCACATACTTGTGTTTGTGTAACACGATAAATGGGGGAGCGAGCGCTACGTGGTGCGTGTGTACATGGATCTGTTCATACAGTAGTGTGAAGCAGCTGGTCTGTGGTTGTCTGTGCAGTAACACACATGAAGACCACAAGATTACACCTGGGTTAAATTTCGTTTCGGGCACTTGGCTGAGATGGTTCAAAATGGCGCAACAATGGGAGGTTCTCAAGCTTTCAATCCAGCCTGCCTGCTGCTCCCGCCGGTGACATTTTTGATGACAAACTGCAACACGTTTAAGTGCACCGTGCTGTTTCACCGTTTAAGTGTGAATATGTGCTCGATTTCATTTCCCATTGCGGATATTGTTGGATGTGACAAAAACGTGTCATTTTAGGTTCAGATGCATAATTGCCGATGTGCATTTGGGGAAGTTAGCCTGTGTTGTGGACAAAGGAGCTGAACCGCAAACGCAGGGGCAGGCCAACGATTCCTGGACGTCATCTTTGTTTTTTGTTTTTTGTTTTTTTTTTTTAATCTTGAGCACCTTTTCATGTTCGTGTGACACAACAATGTGAACAGGACTTTGAAAGGGTGGACTTTATAGAGCACCCGGTCATGGAGGTAAATGCAGAGTCGCTGTTCTTTTTTTAAATTCTACATTTGTTTTGCATATGCGTCCTAGATTTTTTTATTTATTTATTTATTTATTTTAATTATTTGGGAAAATTTGACCTTCACTGCTCTTACGCTCATCAATCCTGTGTGTGTCTGCAGATAGTGAAGGTCTGGAGCGAGGATGGAGCCGGAAAAGTGGTGGAGATTCCAGCAGACATGACGGCAAGAGATGTGTGTCAGCTGCTGGTCTACAAGAGCCACTGTCTGGACGACAACGCCTGGACGCTGGTGGAGCACCACCCCATCCTCGGCCTTGGTAGGACTGTGAACCCCGCTTTTACTGCGTGGCGCTTCTTCTTATCTGTATTTAATATTCCTTAATACATTCCTTTTTTTTTGTTTTTTTTGTTTTGCGAGGATGGACATCGGGGTTATTTTGTGCTTCCCTGCTGATATTTTGTGTGCGTGGTAACTTTCTACAAGAACAGCCAGAATTAAAAATGACCTCAGCATCTGCTGTATTTTCCAAAACGCCACACTTTTATGCCGTGAAGTTTTTTTTTTTTTTTTAACGCCCTTAAAACTGTAAAAAAAAAAAAAAAAAAAAGCAATCTGTAGATTAAAGATGTGCGAACTGGGCTTCCGTGGATTAGCGCCTGGCTACGTCCCTGAATACTTGTCTGCCCAGGATTTCGTGGCCATCGCCTCTGACGCATCTGCACATCTTTGTCTAAACTCAGTTTGTGTCTCTGCAAAGAGAGATAAACACTATTGTGTGTGCCAAGTGTGTACATGTCCACTTGAGCATGGCAAGCGTGTGTGTGCTTCTGTAGTTGTGGGATTAAGTGTTTTCCATGTTCTGCTTATAATGCCTGTTCCCTCCCAACTAATTTGCTCAGAGGGATGAAAGAGAAGGAGAGAAAAAAAGAAAAGAAAAGCGCAAGACTCGTGCTTTGCCTCTTCACTTTTGCTGTGACTCCCTTTGAAGCTTTATTCATTTCTTCTTTTCTTTTTTTTGCTTCCTCCTCCTTCTCTGGGTCTGTCTTTGTCCTCTGTTAGGCTTTCCTACTCCTGAGTCGTATTTTTAGAGTCAAAGAATCACTTTGTGCTTTCCTGCTTGTTCTGCGTTCCTGGGGGAGAGAAAAAAAAAAGTGTACTGGAGAGATGGAATGTGAGGTGAGGAGAGGGAGGGGAAAAACAGAGGGAGAGATGAAGGGAGAGAGAACGAAAGGAGGAGGACGGGGGGGCGGCAGAGAGGCCTGCACTGAAGCGTCATACCAGAGCAGCGAGCAGCCAATTGCTGGTCTCCGTCGGACGAGCCCCTAGCCTTCCCAACCAATCAATCGTTCCCTGACCTTCCACAGGAAATTCCCCTGGTTGTAGCCAGCACATTTGGACACACACACACACACACACACACACACACACACACACACACACACACACACACACACACACACACGCTGCAGACAGAGTGTAGACATTTCCAACCCTGAAGTGCAGCCAGAAAACTCTTTTTAGCTGCAAGAGTGACCACAGTTTCACCAAGTTATACGTACAAATGTTTGTGTGCTTTAATTAAATGAGACTTTGGGGTTGATGTTGGAAGGAGAACCAATTTGTGTGTGTGTGTGTGTGTGTGTGTGTGTGTGTGTGTGTGTGTGTGTGTGTGTGTGTGTGTGTGTGTGTGTGTGTGTGTGTGTGAGAAACTGAAACATATCTGTCATATCTGAACAGTACGTCCTATCCGCCTTACTCTCAGAACATACGCCCTTCAACTTTAAACACAAGAAGATGGATCTCACTAACTCTCATGCACACACACACACACACACACACACACACACACACACACACACACACACAGGAGCAGAGAAAGTGATCAGGCCTCGTGGGTTCACAGTGAGCAGGTTAGGCCTTTGCGAGCTCTCAGTGTGCACTTGTGTGTTTATTGTGGCTTGTTCTTTGCGTTTGGCTTTGCTGCTCTCAGCAATCAGCCTAAATACATGACATCATCTTCCTGCAATATTCCCTCCTCCCCATCTTTCTCCCTCTTCTCCATCTCGCAGCACTTCTCTTCAACTTCACCTCCTCCCTCCCTGTCTCGCAGAGATTCTTCTCTTTCACAGCCCCTCCTCGTTTAACCTCTCGTTCGTCTCTTAGTAACAGGCGCTTTTTCTTGCTGCGTCATTGCATGCAATTGTCCAAACTGGTATGTGGCAGCGAATCCAAAAGTAAACTACTGCTAGAAAAGAAAAAAAAGAAAAATAACACATCATTTCAACACAAATGTAGAAATAAATGCTAAATAATATTATCACATGTGATGCAGGTTATTGTTGTATAGTTTGAAATGTTATGATGTTAGTACATTTGTGCAGTAAAATGTGATATATGTATCAATTTTTACGTTTTTTGCCAGGTTTTTCTGGATTTTAATGTTCCAGCACATTGGGAAAAAGGAAATTTGGTAACAAGGAATATACATAATATTTTGTGACCATTAAACATATCTGGAAATAAAAAATAAAAAAAAACTTCTTTCTTGTGCTGCAGACCCAGCCCTAAAGTTACCAAACATCAACGTTATTTTTGCATTGTAAACGCTACAATCTTTATTTACATACAGCAATACTTCTCTAATCATATGCCACAAAGTGCTTCCCAGAAGCAGCAGATAAAAATATTATAAAATCAGATAAGACGGCTTATGTACGGCAGTGCAGCCATGCAGCCATGCATTGATTCAAAACAACCAGGCTCGCGTTGCTGTCTTTGAAGAAAGGACCCAAAGATAACCACGCCAACCGCTCTAACGCTGTCCGTCTGTGTGTGTCTGTGCAGAGAGGTGTCTGGAGGACCATGAGCTGGTAGTTCAGGTTCAAGCCTCCATGAGCGGCGACAGTAAATTCCTCTTCAGGAAGAACTATGCCAAATATGAATTCTTCAGGAACCCCCTGGTGAGTCTCTTGAACCCCTGAAATGACCTTGCTGTGACTACTTTGGTTTAGCATGCAGCTGCCTGCACAGAACCGGAGACACACACACACATACACACACACACACACACACACACACACACACACACACACACACACACACACACACACACACACACACACACACACACACACACAGAGCAGGCCTCAGATAATATTTTATCTCTGATTCTTTTGGGAGTCGAAGCTGCCGAAAGCTTAAAATCTCAATAACGTCAATTATGTTGTTTTGGTTTTTGTTTCTTCCTCTGAGCAGCTTTGAAAATATAGTTTGTTCCCATGAAACCTCAAGCAGCACATGACCAGGAGTCCTGTCACCGCTGCTCCGTGAAGCCGTATTTCAGCACGGCAGTCCTTTGACCTGATGCTGCTGACATCATCTTTCATGCTCGCGAATGATTATAAATCAACGCTACCGCGCTGATGTCGGGTGTAAAGTTTCACTGCTTCAGTGTGTCAGTGTGTCAGCAGGCTGGGATTTATTGATAAGCACTAAACGCACAACTGCAGTTCAGGATATTGAAAAACCTCAGGATTCCTGCAGATGGTATCAGGTGACTCCGTTGAAGCACTTCGGCTGTTTGAAACCATATTAAACTCCACCAGTTAAATAATTAACATATCAGACAACCTGTTCCTCAGAAAATAAGAGTTTTGGAAAATGAGGAAGTGAGACTGATCAGACAGTTGGGTGGATGGATGTCATCTGTGTGACCTTATCACCAGATTGGATCTTGAATCAGCCCGCTGGGCACGTGTGGATGCAGCCGGTGAAGAGGCGAGTTAATTAAAGAGCTTGTCTGCACTTTTTATCATCGTTATTATTATTCTCCCCAATCAGTCTCTCATAACAGAGGACTGCCACAATGCAGCAGTACAACAAATATATGTGCATCTTACGTCGAAAGTGTAAAAAACATATATATATTTGTAAAGGCAGCAGTATTTACCTCATTCCTGATGTTACAGTGGCTTTTGCAGTAAGCACTTTTCAAAAGGTATTTGTCATTGCATGGTTGATTCTAACATTTCAACATCTGCCCATCTTGTAAGTAAACATTAAGAAAAATTATATAACTATTAAAAAACGTCCCAGTGCCCCGTAGATGCCCAACTCTGTTTATTTCATCATCACAGCTCTGACTGTGATTTAAAAGTGTTTTCGCTTCATTCAGTTCAAACAGTTTAAATTAAATGTGCTATGGACATCATATTAAAAAGAAAAGATTTTGAATTTGTTAAATTGCAAATCTCATGGCATCTATTGTTCTATAATTGACTGATGCTAAATGTAAAGTAAATGTATTTTGAATCCACTGACTGTTTTTCTTTAAATTCACTTCATTGAGCTCAGTAATTGTATACCCTCAAACTTTAGGGTTTTAAACACTACAAAACAGTATTTCAGTCATAGTTTGAACCCTTTATCTTAAAAAAAAAACTTTTGCTGTAATCAAAGTTGAAGGTTCAAAGCTGCTGAGTTCTTTGATTAAAACTTGATCTTGTCAAAAACACACAAGCAGAAAGGAGGACGAATGTACTGCCAAACAACGGTGGGGAGCAGGGTAAAGTCAGACCGCTGGATGTGTGCTTTTGAAGTCGTCGTTAAACCTTTGTGCTACTAGGACCTGAACACCATTTTATGGGCTCCGGAGACTCGGCGGAAGATTACGGCAGCAGCAGTTGAAATGTGGCCCAGAGCTGCGTGACCGAACGAGAGAGGTGTGTGTGAGACCGAGGGAGGAGTGCTCAGCAGAGTAGCACTGGGTGGAGAGCAACATGTTCCCGTGGAGGAGGGGTCTTCTTTTCCAAAAATGAATGCGACTGGGGAGGGAAGTGCGCCAGTCAGCTGACCTCTTCGGCATGTTGCCATCTCCAACCGTTGGAGTAAAGCAAAGCATCGCTGTAGGGTCACCTGCATTCACTGTCATGGCCATCAGTGAGCGAGAACCCTGAATTTGCAGGTAGCTCTTTGTGAGTGCGGGGAAAAAAATTCAATCCGGATACCCAAATTAATAACTAGATGTCCACCTAACGACGATGATCCAGATATGAGCATTAAGGAACGGAGGAGCGATGTTGGAGCTTTGGACTTGACTGTCTGTTAAAACACCCAAATACTTGACCTCGTACACATAAATGATTGCGTGTGCATAATGTGTTCCCTTTAAAGCACACTTCCTCCATGAATGCTGCAAAAGTAGTCATGTTAGTTGAAAATGAAATTATTCTCTTTGGTAGTTATTTGACTGTTGATCTGCTCAGGGATGATAAAAGCCAGAACTGTGCTTGCAGGGTACATTTGCCTGCGCCGTTTACATTTTTCTGTGATGTTGTGGTGACTAAAATGTATCGTACATGCATGACGATTTTCTTTTCATCCAGTGGATAAAGTATTCGTCCAAAATGTGAAGTGAAAAGCAAGCGCGCGTTTTGAGGACGCCCGTCTTTGGAGCCAGCGGCGCAGTGTCCTGCGTGGCATGTTTTGGTTATGTGGACTCGGCTTGAGGTTGTGCTGGCAGTGTGTGTGATGACATTACGGCCGCGATGATTTAGGTGCGTGTCGGAGCCAGCAGGTGACCTCAGCTCTGTGGTAATGAGCACAGTAGAGTTGCCCACGGCCTGTCAATCACGCTAAGAGTGGCGCTGCTGGCTAAAAGGGGATTACATCAGCGGGTGAGATCATACTGCATTTACTCCTACGCTGGAGTGGCCTCTCTCCCCCCACCACAATTTGTCTTCTAGTCTTCGGGCTCATCATACAAACACACACAAACTTGGTGGTACACATTACAAAAAGACACAACCCCACTCCGAGCCTCCATGCGCACCGACAGGTTTCTAGTAGCCGTCTTGTTTTCTTTGTGCTTTTCTCTGTTAGTTATCGTGTGTGTGTGTGTGTGTGTGCGTGTGTGTGTGTGTGTGTCTTTTCCATCCAGAACTTTTTTCCAGAGCAGATGGTGGCGTGGTGTCAGGAGTCTGATGGCTCAATCCCTCAGTCACAGCTCTTGCAGGTGAGAAGAAGACTCGTTTAAGTGTCGCGTTCACGTCTGAAGACCCCAATGTCCGAATACCGTCTTAATTTAGTCCTAATATCTCCTGCCCTGCCTTTCATTGTCCATCACGGTGTTCAAATCCGGACTCGGGACAAAAATAAAGACTCTACCGCTGTCCCGAAAGTAACTTGAATATGTCAAAAGTTAAAACATTACATCATTTTTTTTATTCCATATCAGATTTTGTGTTTGATGCAGTTAAATATTTTACATAATTAAATGAGTGTCAATAGCGTGGAAACAAAATAATGAATTTTCTTTACATGTAGCAGCAGTCTCCGTAACACGTCACTGAGCCGTGACGTGTTTCACCGTCCGGGTTCGATTCTTTTACTTAAAAATTCAAACTGAACAAGAGCTGAAAGAGCCAGAAAAGGTTCCAGTTTTGCACCATCAACACTTGTAGCTCATCAACATGCACTTTGTTTTTTTCTTTTGATACTGCGTCGGTCCTGGGTCGTCCTCCGTGGATCCGCTGCTGTTTGACGATGACGGAGGGTGGTTCTTAGTCTGCAATCGACACTATCCCTCTGATCAATCTGGGGTTGCATGTCCACTCATTTACAGTTCTTTTATCTCTTAATAATACTTGTAACTGTTGTCATAGGAACACGGACTCCTAGGATTGTCTAACATCCTTATCTAGAATTTTCTTTCCAAGCTCCTCGGAGATCTCGCTGCTCCATTGTTCTGGTCCATGTTCAGACCAATGCCAAACTACACAATGGTGCACTATTTTTCAATTGGCTGAATGTCGTTTAGAGAGTATTAAGAGTTACCACTGCCTTCGTTCCAGTGTTGGAGGAAAAGCCTGGATTACAGAAGAGATGAGGACAAAAATGAAAAATGACAGATACGACTTTTATAACAATTTATGAATAAAAAGGCAAGAAAAAAAGCTCAAATTTCACATCTGCACAGGTGTTCTTTTAAAACAAAATTGCTTCAAAACTTACAGGAGATGAATGATGGCAGCTTCCTTTATTTTAAGGTTATCAAAGCTGCAGATTATAAATACCAGCAAAGTCATAATAACAGTCTGTATTACTATGTCATATAAACCAACCGACAATAGCTTTGTAATTTACGAGCATAAAACTGAGTTTTCTGGCACACACGCACGATCGCTCGCTGACGCTGTTGGGTTCAGCAGGTTGTTGGATTGATGAAGATCACCATTTCAGCACAGATGGGGTAAATGTGAAATGCTGCTCCTGATAATTGGCTGGTTTAAGAAGCGAAGTAAGACAAAAACCTGCTGAGAAACCTGCAGGCTTAACCTCTGCAAGTCTGGCTTCAGGCAACACACTGTTAATGACTCTGATCCATTAAAGTTTGGTTTGAATTGGGAATTTCATTTTAATCGCCTTGTCAAATGCTCTTTTTCTTCATTCTTGCGGATCAGCGTGGCTCTGCAGGCAGGTCTGAAGGAAGGGGGCTGTACTTTTAAATGTTGTGTTTCAAACTCTTCGTGGTTTCTCCAACATCTCCTACCCTGCCTTTAATACGCAGAGTGGGAGTATCATGTTACATAATTTCATTCTCCCTGTTTAGTTACTGCCAGATCTTTTAAGAATATTGACGTTAATTTGCACAGTTTTCAGAGTTGTTAGTTCAGAAGCAGCTCATCCATGTACATTGCACTCAGATTCATTGTTTGTTTTGTTTGTTTTTGTCGGGGGTGTAGAACTTTCTGAACTCAAGCAGTTGTCCAGAGGTCCAGGGCTATCTGTACGTGAAGGAGCCCGGACGCAAGTCCTGGAAGAAGTTGTACATGTTTCTCCGACGCTCCGGCCTCTATTTCTCCACTAAAGGAACTTCCAAGGTAATAAATTACTGGGGCAGGAATAAGAAACGGGTGTGAAGGACTTTAATTAAACAGCTGACTTTTGAATTCATTTAAATATCTACATGACAACAGCTCTCCTGCTGTCATTCATCACTAAACAGGAACCCAGACACCTGCAGCTGCTGTCAGATCTGGAGGACAGCAACATCTTCACCATCATCATGGGCAGAAAACTTCACAATGCCCCCGCAGACTACCCGTTCTGCATCAAGGTAGCACACACGCAAACATGCGCTTTACTCATTATATTTGTTTTCACATTTATGTAATTTCAGGACATGGTATACGTGAAGTGAAGCGTCCACAAAAAGGAGCCGTATGTTACGAAAGACCTCACACTCGAGGCGTCTGCCTGGCTGTGATCTTTATTAAAACCACTGCATAACGTGGCCATCTGCTCTCCCCCCTTTACCCCTTTACTTAACATCGTATCATGTGTGCGTCTGTGTCAGAGGACACACACTCAGCACCGTGTCTCCCACTCCGGGCATTATCTCTGGTGGGTCAACTGCTGATCTGGGATAAGCCTGGTGGGATAAGCTGAGATGGTGGAGGGAATGTGGTCTGCCTAACCTCCTCACCTCTGTCTCACACAGACACACACACACACACACACACACACACACACACAGCAATATACTCAATGACCGACATGCATGATGCTGTCAGTAGGGTGACGGAGCAGGATTGGGTGAGGGTTGGTTTTTTTAAGGGGGGTTATGTGATACGTTACACAGCGACATGATTGCATTTGCTCGTAGGAGCTGGACTTCAGGAGCTGCAGATCTGAAATTGAGGTTGGAACTTGCAGTGCAGCTGTTTATTAATATTTTGTAATGATGCTTGAGTTTTGTTTTTTTCTGTTGATTAATGAAAATGACTGTGAAATGAACAAATGTAGTTTCAGTCCCTCTGAAAACGTTTCTATTGGAGACAGTAAATTGCTTGAATTTCACTCAAAGTGAAATTCAGCTTGTTGTATAGTTCTGTCAAACGTACCGATGCCTCAAAGCACCACTTCAGTTTTCATCTTGTGTTATAAAACGTGCAGCAGCTGTGGTCGCACAGTGACTTGTCATTCTTGCTCCTGCTGCGTATATGTCTTTACTTTAACACCCCGCTGTGTTGTGTGTCTGGTCGACAGCCCAGCAAAGCGAGGAGTGACTGTAAGGAGCTGAAGATGCTGTGTGCCGAGGACGAACAGAGCAGGACCTGCTGGATGACCGCCTTCAGACTGCTCAAAGTAAAGCTTCCCCTTTTATTTGTTGGAGTTAAATTCATAGATTTAAGTCATATTACTGCTCAGTTCAGAGCATTATGCAAGCTGCCATATGGCGTTCAGCCCAGTACTTGATAAGGAAATTCCGCTTTCCTGAAGTGGAAACTTGACTTGGTGCCATCTCCTCCCTCCTGTCTTAACAGTATGGCATTTTGCTGTATCAGAACTACAACGTGCCCCAGCAGAGGAAGTCCAGCATCTCGCCTTTCTCTGCACCTGTGGTGAGGATGTGCTCTCTGACATCACCTTATCACTACCTTGCACTAATGCACCCACTGGACCCGAGACCACTTCCCACTGACCCATTAATTAGCTGCTGGTAAACTGGAGACCATTGCACTACTGTTTGCACTGAAGAGTCATCGCGTGGTGAAACACAAGTACATCCGACACATGACATCTTATCCCCAAGTACATTCACACAACGCTTAGGTGGAAACGGCAAACAGGACTGTTATACGTACGTGCCGTTTCACCGGTTTTATCCCCCCACACCATGAGAAAAGGTGGCATGAGCTTCTTATGAAAGATTATGACTTAAATTAAGTCCCAAGTGGCCACAATGAACAAAATTTGTGCAAAATGTTAGATTTGCAGTTTTTCTACGTTAGTAAATCTCATCAAATTGACTCATATTTAAGAACGTTCTCTGCCAGCGGGGTAAGAAAAATGTTTTTGACTAGAAGTCGTAAAAGTAGCAAAATATTGTAGCTGCTAAACAAAAAGTTGTTGATGCAAGGATTTTAAAATTATTCTTTTTTGAGTTTTTGCAGTGTAAAACAAGGAAAAACTGCAAACTGGAAATAAGCCTCAAACAGGGTTGCATTTGGCAAAAATATGTAGGTTGGTTTACAAACAAATCTAAGGCTGATTTTTATTTATTTATTTATTTTTACTAAATTTGTCAAAGCAGTTTCACGTTGATGCAGTCTGGTGGACTAATGACTCTTCAAAGTGGTCTCCTTCACAACAGAGTGACTTTTTCACTAAACTAGTCGAATGCTTCCTTTTTTCTTTTCTTTTCTTTTCTTTTCATTTTTTTTTTTTTTTTGTTAGTAAAGAGAAATGGGTCCAAACCATTTGAGCTCAAAGGGAACCTGTACGATGTGCACGGCAGACCCAGAAAGCCAGCAGGCTTGTGCTTTTCCTCAGAGGAGCATTTGTGGATTGACTAAATTGGGTCTGTGTGCAGACAGGATTTGTCATGCTCCAGTGACTGTGTCTGGCTTGTTTGACCTCCGACCCTTGTCTGCCCCCACCCAATCACCACTACTCAACCCCATTTGTTGCTTCCCCGTCCCCTGCCCACCGCCGCCCCCACCCCCCTCCCCACCTTTCCCCCTCACCCTCCCAACAGCGGAGTATATCTGAGAACTCTCTCGTTGCCATGGACTTTTCTGGACGGACCGGGCGCGTCATCGACAACCCCGTTGAGGCCCAGAGCGCCGCCCTGGAGGAGGGCCAGACCTGGAGGGTAAGCAGACGGATCTGCAACCTGGACATATAAATCATTTTTACTTTTTTACTTTGTAAGGGAAACGTTAACTGAACAAGATCTTAACGTTGGAGACTAATGAGTTAAATCCTGTTTTATATGAGAATATCACATTATAAATGTCTTTCTCATAGAAAAGAAGCCAGCGTATGAATGTCTTGGGCAGTCCCAGCCCCCTGCATCCGTCCTCTCTGAGCACAGGTACTTTAACACCGAACACCACTATAACAGCTGCTCAAACACAACAAAAATGCAGCTATATGTCATAAAAAATGTTTTGTTTTGTTTTGTTTTTAGTGATTCACAGGACACAGATATGGTTCCATGGTCGCATCATGAGGGAGGAAGCTCACAAAATGATCATTCAACAAGGCCAAGTTGACGGGTGAGTTGAGAAAATGATGGTGCCTTCAGAATCAGCGATTTCTTCTTTTAGCATCGTGTGATTTTGATCACTTGTTGAAATGTAAAAAGTTAATAAATTAGAAGAGAATCAGAATCAGGCTCTCATTATAAGCAATACTCATGTGAATTGTAGCTAAGAGGGAATAATGCAAAAAAAAAAATCATGGAGTTTATGTTTACTTTGTTCTCATTGAGTTTTCCTTGTTTCAGGTTGTTCCTGTTGCGGGACAGTCAGAGTAACCCCAAGGCATTCGTGCTCACCTTGTGCCACCACCAGAAGATCAAGCACTTCCAGATCCTGCCGGTCAGTCAGCTCATGCAGCTCATGCAGCTCATGCAGCTCATGCAGCTCATGCAGCTCATGCAGCTCATGCAGCTCATGCAGCTCATGCAGCTCATGCAGCTCATGCAGCTCATGCAGCTCATGCAGCTCATGCAGCTCATGCAGCTCATGCAGCTCATGCAGTCACGTATCAAGAAACGCGTCTTGTGATCAGTAGCAAAGAATCCTGCAGATGACGCCACTTAACAGATTTAGATTTTAAAACCCCCCAAATATTTTCTTAATAATAATCCCCCCTCCCCTTTTTTTGGTTTTCCCTTGCTCTGCAGTAATGTTTTTAATTGGCTTTGTATCAACTGGACTTACTTGGAGTGAGATCAGCTTTATTAAGTGCTTTGGGATGATATTTGTTGATTTTTTTTGCGCGATGTAAGTTAATGTTGAAATGAAATTGAGTTGGCAGCCCTCGTTTCAGCTCCGACACTTATCCTCCTCGTTAGATGTCATTTCAGTCGCAGCATCTGGAAGATGAGTAGATGGATGGGCAGATGTGGTCAGAATGAGTGTAATGTAGTGTTAGTAAGCATGAGTAAGCATGACGACCAGACGCCATCATGATGACAGCAAAGACTTTAAATCGATATTGTGTTTGCAATCTGATTGGTTTAGGTTTGTCGATCAGTTTTTATAGGCAGATGCTTCCACCTGTCGCATACCACATATTCTTTTAAGTGCCTTCTCTTGTCCTAACAGTTTCCATGGAGAACTTTCAGGCTGGTTTTCAGTAAAAAACTAATGTGACACAAATGATAAAATGATCTGTTTTAAAGTGAAATTTTGTGAATGAACCCTTTTGTGGAAACGATGCAAACTGGGTTAACTGAACGCTGGGAAGTATAAAGGTTTGCCCAACGCGGGTGGAGGAAGACTGACATTAGACACAATTATCGATTGGTTTCATTGAAGTCACCACTGGACAATTTAACTTGAATAAACTTTGTAAATGTAGTAACATTTTAGCAGCTCAGAACTGGGGGGGTTGTTTTATATTGGGTGGCTAACTGTCCTCTTTCCTCCCACCGGTTCGGGTCTGAAGTGTGAGGAAGACGGTCAGGTGTTCTTCAGCCTCGATGATGGTGCCACCAAGTTCACCGACCTGATCCACCTGGTGGAGTTCTACCAGCTCAACAGAGGAGTGCTGCCCTGCAAGCTCAAACACCCCTGCACCGCCGTGGCCTTGTGACACTCCCCCCAACCCCAAACCACACCCTTTTTTTGCACACCCCTCACCCTGAGATTTCCCCGTCCCCCTTCATCACCGACACAACAGGGTTGAGGAGAAGGAAGAAATAAAAGCTGCGTTTCTGGTGAAGAGACCAACCCAGCAGGGGCCAGCGTTGGAGGTTTAGCGTCCCCGACCTTCTTGCCATTTGGATATTCGGAGAAGGACCACTGGGACCATCCAACTGCTGCAGATTGTGGACCCAGCAGTTGCTCAACTTCTGTGTAGTTGTCCTGGAAATTCGGTTGATTTAGTTTTTTACCGTTTTAACCCTGGAGAGACATGATGTGTTGCAAAAACACATCTTCACAGTGGAAGTTCTGAGGGTCTTTTGGATGGATCCCTCCCTCAGAGTCTCTCATCCTTACACCCCCGCCAACCTCCCCCCATCCTCCAGGCCTGATAAGCTGTGGTGCCTGCCCCACCCTTGCCTCCCTCGTTACCGAGGCGGGCAGGGAGTGCCACCCTCTGACTTCCTCACTGATCATCAGGGATGGGCGGGAACTTCTCTGGGTCCTGACAAACTCGATCCAGGAGTTTCTCAACCTGTGCAGTCCAGTCTGGATAAGCTGACACCCTGTCCCTCCCTCCAACATCTTTGCAGGCTTGACGTAACACCTCTTGCTGCGTCCAGGCCCTCAATCCCTTGGTGCAACCCACAATCCAGCCTCTACAAAAGCTTGGAGAACAGTTGAGGGACAAAAAAGAAGTGGCTAAAGGCAAGAAGAGCAGAGCAAGGGTTTGCTGAAAGGACAGAGGAATGTTTATCAGGAAGGCCGTAACAAGCCTCTCTTGTAGAGTTGATTACTTGATGTCATTTTAATGCTGTTTTATTACTGTTGATTCAATGCAGAACTAGTTTTGCACTCCTGGGCGGACAGACGGCAGCTCTCCAGCTATACGAGGCTGCCGTCTCTTCCTCCTCCACTCCCCTCCCGAAAAGCATGCATGTGAATTTCCACCAGCTCTGATTGGATTACGGTGGCGTGGGAGCACAGAGTTGCAGCTGATTTATGCAGTGCCTTTCTGGAAAGGTTTGGTAACATCTCGGAGCTCCGTGTGGCTCGTACCAACAAGACGGCATTACTAATAACACGCTCTTCAACCAGCTGCAGCGGCTCTGTGAGGAAGAGGAGGAAGACTGTAAAATAGACTCCTGACAGGTGTCCACCACCCAAGCTTTGACCATTTCAGTCTTTTTTTTTTTTTTTTTATAATCAAAAGGGTTATACTTGGTAAAATTCTCTTTGAATGTCATTTGCTTTTCTTAAGTTTGTTCTGAGCTCAGCGCTTGCACATTTGAATCATTTTGATTTTGGGTTGGAGCTGCCACGCTCTGACCCTGACCACTGTTCCCTCGTACAAAGCAACAAAGCACTCGCATACGTTTTTTTTTTTTTTTTTTTTTTAATTTAAATATGGAATTTGAACGAATGACTTGAAACGTGAACTCACCCGGCCGTGCACGAGCACACGGCCGCCTGAGCTTCACCAGCCTTAAGTGAAAATTGTGAGCCTTGTTGTACAAAATTGAGGAAGCTGATTTTAAAAATGCACATACAGTGATACATTTGGGATTTTAAAGTAATGGAGAGATCGACATCAATACAATGAAGGAAAGGGCAAGATTTTGGGAAATATTTGCTTTCTGATACCACTCACGTGTCTGTATGCTGAATATGAAGCTTGGAGCAAATTAGCTGACTTTTTCTGAGATTATGATGTCAAACATTTTGCAGGAAAAGACTCAAAATCTTTGAGATTAAAGTCACAGATTACAAGAACCACCTCAGTTCAGTTTGCAAGGTTAAACAAACCTCATCACACACACACACACACACACACACACACACACACACACACACAGCTAGTAAACAGGAAGCACCACATGCAGACTTTAATGAGGAGAGACAACACGGCAGCATAATCACCTTATTGAAATCATTATGTTGTTTTCTTCAGAATAAAACCCACTGCTGTCGGTGTCTCCTCAGAGTCTGGCTGCTTACAGTGACGACGTGCCGATTCTCGGCTGGTCACGAGCATTTCCTCGTTGCAAATCCAATTTTATCGTATAACTTATTTAGGTCACTCGGTGCAGGGTTGAGAAATGTCTGAGTTTGCTAAGTGAGGAGATGTGGTTCCGTAGCAGCTTTTTGACCATTTTTCTTCCTTTTTTTATGTTAGAAATTGTTTTGTTTTGTTCTGTCTCTTGGTTCAGCTCCTGTAGTGGCCACCAGCAGCCTCATATTTACCATACAGACGACAGTCCCGTCATCAGTCTTAAACTTTACCGTCACCCTCACTGCGCAAAAGCAGAAGACGTCTTTTTCCGTCTGGTTTCAGTCCCGTCATCCAGCTCTCAAGAGAAAGCAAGCACTTTCCAAAAATCCAAAAACAAATCCAAAAACCTTCCAAGTAAAAATCTGTTTGAACACTGTTTAGTAAACGGGTACTGCTGAGGCAACCTGGCACCAAGAGAACGTGTAACACCGTGTCCAGATCTATCCAACAGCTTCATGGGAGGCTCTTAGTGTGTGTGTGCTGAACATCGCTGGCCTCAGTGCCAAACAATCAAGCACTAAGGGCTTTTTTTTTTTTCTTGAAACTAAGCTGAAAAGCCATTCTACTACTGTAATGATAAGATGATGATGAGAAGAGCTTTGCCGCCTCAGAGGTTGCCATTGTGCGTGCATGTTGCATTTTCAGTAGTACCAGTGTCTTTAATTGTTTGCCCAGTTGATCAACATAAAATCATTTAGCAAATAGTGTAACTAATATAAACCTAATAAGTCCATTTTCTCAGATTTAATGATTTGCTTCTTTTTCTAATCTTTTTAGTAAAGGGTTTCAGTTAAAGCCACTCTATGTAACAGTAGTACCACGCGTGGCCACATGGGGGCAGCACATGACGAACCTTCACACATCTGCTTGGGTGAGACAACGCAGTGCGCCTCTAGTGAGACAGACTGGTATTACAAGACATGCTGGACCGTCTTCAATCATTAGCGCGATATTTTTTTGTCAGTAGCTGTTTTATCGGTGCAGCCGATCTGCTGTAAATGCCCCCATGAGGTCTGAATTGGTATCGTGCCATAGTGGCATTTACAGTTTTTTTTTTTTTTTTTTTTTACAAATTTCTGATATTTTAAAGAATACATAGGGTTAATCA
>CM026217.1:19756509-20106191 GCA_014839995.1 Xenentodon cancila
ACTTTGGTGTACCAATACTACAGAGGCATACAGTACAAAAACTGTTAAATTATTTTTGATCAAACCGTCGTGATCGGAGATTAATACCCTAACGTTTCCTGGCAGTCGGAACACTCAGCAATCAAATAAACACAAACTACCAGCAGTGCTTGCAGTACCGAGTACATGCTTTTTTTCTCTAGATTTATTACAGATACAACAGATGTCTTCATAAATAGTTGCATAAAATGTTAAAGCCGCAACATTGCACATGATAATCAAACATAACATACAATGAGTGCATTTACAGTAAGTCACCTTCCTCGGCCTCCACATTCACGCTCATGTGACTGGCAGTCGCTGCCGCCACTAAAGCTCCAATTGTCTCGTGTCCCGCTGTCCAAAAGCAGGCGTCCGCGGGGAACGTGAGGAGAGAGAAGGCCCAGGTCTATGTACAAGGTAAGGCTTAAACATGTCACATCTGCGCAACACGGCTTTTGTTCTGGGGAAAGCGAACCGATGGATGTCTGGACAGTGCAGCGTCGGTACTCGAAGGGGGCTGTCGCGGTAACTTAGAGTATGAATGTTACGCAAGCGCAGCCGTGAAAAAGCTCAAGTCACCGTTTCCTTTTGTCCACAGAGTCCAAAGAAGCTCAGCAACTTTCAACCGAAGACGTTATCATACAGTTTTTTTGTTTTTGTTTTGTTTTTTTTTAACTTAAACAAAGAGACAATACTTTTCTATACATTGTTTCTATAAGAAAGAGCTGCTTCTCTAAAGCATCAGAGTAACAGTTTTAGTGTAAAAGAGCAAAAAGCCGCGGCCCGTCTGCCCGCTGGCTCTCGGCGTTATCACTAGCTTCGCTGACATCACTTTCTCCTGAAAGCTCTGCGCCTGTGCAGTGGCGTCAGAGCTCCATCGACTGGCTCCTCTGATCAGATTCAACTCCTGGAAAACTACAATAAAATAAAATAAGTTAGGTGATTTATTTCTTCTCTTCCCCACTTAGTTATAAAATCTGTTTCGAGTAAAAACCAGCAAGCAGCAGTAGATGAGGGCATCCATTCATCTTGTGATTGGTGAGGACTGTTCGAGGGTTTCCATTCGGTTGGGCTTCAGCGGGTCTCAGTTGAGCTGCTGGCAGGACTACAGGTTTTCACTGGTTCTGTGAAAGAGGACAAGATCAGCATTCACTTTTTCTGTTTAAATCTACACTACGGAGATTCCAGAGGACCTGCAGCCCCTGTTTTCTCTCTTCTTCTTCTTCTTCTTTTTCCCCTCCTCTGTGATGGCGAGGTCGTTGAGGCAACAGGGACAGAGATGTGTTCAAACTTGAGACTGGAGGCGACTCTGAATGAAGCTCCTCACTCCTCCGATGGGCCGGGCGTCCGTCTGGTGTTTCCTCCTGTCTATGAAGGAGATGAGGCGCGAGGTGTCCAGACAGCACTCTGCTCTGGCCCGCCCGTCGCCCTGGCCAGCCTGCAGCCACGGCTCCTGGAGACAGAGCCCGGCTGGAGGTCTTCTGCCCGGGTCTGTCCTTAGAAGCAGGCAGACGAAATCCCGAGCCTCCTGGCTGACACCCTGGAAGTAATCTTTTGGAAAGCTGAAGTCCAGCCTGCAGATGTTGAGACACGTCTCCTCTGCGCTCTCGTCAAGGAAAGGGGAAGCACCACTCAACAGCACATAGGTCACCACGCCAAGGCTCCAAAGGTCAGAGGTCAAGAACACGGGATCCCCCAGGACCAACTCTGGGGACGCAAACTCTGGGCTGCCCAGCAGAGGGTGAACATAATGGGCACTGTTGAGCTGGACGGCATCACCGAAGTCCGTGAGTTTGACTGTTGGCTGACCGCTGGAGTTGTGGACGACCAGCAGGTTCTCGGGCTGGAACAGAAAAAAAACTGAGTTGACATAAGTTCTGCAAACACGTTGTTTTATTCCACTTCTGAGCGCAGATGAACCCCGGGACACTGATGTGATCGCGCTGCGACACTGTGAACAACCTTGTGTCCAGCCGTTTTCACACTGAACCCCAGGGGGGCTCGATACTTCCTGTACATATTTTCCACCCAAACATCCTTTGTGACACAGTTTTAATGACATCTCTATTTGTGAACCATCTGCTACAAACGCTGGTAAAAGCCTCAGACTGTAAAGATGCATGAAGCATCCAGCTGAGGAAAAAGAAAAGAAAATTTAAGCTGAAACTTTGCGTAACAGCCAGAAGGGGGCAGGACCTCTGATGATAAGGACGGAGCAGATTATAATGCATCAAAAAATGACTCTGGCTCTCAAATGATGCGTTTTCCTCACAGAAGAGACTTGACAAAGGGGAAAACGACGTCAATCAGCTTGTGTCTGACTGGACCTCGCGTGCAGAAGTCGCTCTGCACCCAACGCCATCAAAGGCGTTTCAGCCAGTGCTGACCACCGAGACGCTTCACACAATTTGTTTCACTTCACAGACAAACTGGGACGACTTACTTTGATGTCCAGATGTACTATTCTGCAGTTGTGGAGGTAATGTAAAGCTTCTAGAACATTCCTCAGGTAGCAGGCCACTTTCTCTTCAGTCAGATTCCCCCAGCTGACGATGTAGTCGAGCAGACGACCCTGGTCAGCCCTGCAACGCCACGTAAACGTCAGACGGTTGAGCTGCAGGGTTTGCCGACACTTGAAAGTGTTGCTTTCAGATTGTGCACTCACATGTCCAGGACGAGGGCGTAGCTGCAGGGGGTCTCGTACGTGTCTATCAGGCCCACTATGTTGGGGTGCTGGAGTCTCCAGAGCAGGTTGAGTTCCTGAGTCACTTGGTCTCTTCTCATCAGCTTCTTGTTCACCTGTTTCACCGCCACCGTCCGCTTGGTGCCCCGGTGGTCACAGCGCTTCACCACAGAGAAACGACCCCTGGAGAGTAGAACCGGGACCGACGGTTGTCATTGTTTTATCACTTTGAACATCTGAACATTCAACAGCGTTTCATATCCTGGACACTCCAACTTAACCGTACGAAGTATAAACAGAATATTTAATGGAAATATAAAAAAAAAAAAAAAAGGTACGACCGCTGCGGTGCATAGTGTGATATGACAGCTTGTATCCACCGTATAGGTTATTGTGATGGGTATAGCTTTATGATAAACAAAGTCAATAATCAACATTAGGATTCACCGACTAATGAAAGAACAAGTCCAGATCAGCAGAAGAAGGATAACTGTTCACTGTTACCATGGCAACTTAAACACATAGGCCAATACTTCATTTTAAGATTTTGTCACTTGTCTTCACTGAAATCTAACCGAGTGTCTGATCAGATGCTTGTGACATAATATTCAAAGTTAAATAAAAAGGTCATTTGAGGCCTCGGTGTCACTTCCAGGATCAATGTCTGTAAATCCCAGTAAAACAGTCTGGTGTATCCAGCGTGAACGGGCTGAACCAAATACAGAAGGGGAGGGGGGGGGTCATTGTAGTCCAGTGTGAGCAGGACATGAGAGACGGGATGTGAAACGCCGCCGCGGTTCTTGTCTTTGATCAGGCTGCCAGGACGAGGCTGGTAACCGCAAAAAGTTTTTCTAGGAACGTTAAAAACAAAAAGACCCGTTTCAAGACTATCTTAGAGTATTTTGATCGTTTGTGTATATTACAAACACACACACGCACACGTGAAATAAATTGCCCTTCTGGGACCAATAAAGTATTTTTGAATATGATCATTAGTCCACCAACTGCTCTGTTTAGTCCAGGATTCATGTTACTGGCTGGTAACCATGGTTACCAGTCACTGGTCCCGGCACCACTCCGGTTCGGTTTTTCTCTCAGACGGTCAACATTTCACCTAAGCCCCGTCTGTTCCGGGTCTCTCGAGTCTCTCAGGCTCATAATCGCGTAGCTGGAGTCTGTCGTGTCACATCTTTGATGTCTTTAGCTTCAAATTTCCTGACTGCATCCGTATTTGTTATAATCAAATTTGTCCAAGATTAGCTGCTCTCCCTCCTGCTGCTTAACTACTTTGTTTAAAACTCCGACGCTTTAATGGATCTAAACATTATTGCAATACATACAGGATTACTTCTTTTGAAAGAAAAAACAAAAAACTCCTTATTGTCACATGTTTCTGCATTTTAAAATACAAGTTAACCTCCAAGCTGCACTTGGAAAGACAAACCCTAAACTGACCGGCCAGAACTTTGTAACCGCTCTCAGAGGAAATGAGGATCGCGTTCACGTGACGTAGCCGGTGTGTTCATGACAGCGATGCTCCGGCACCGAACGCACCCGCAAAACCCTGCAAGCTGCCCGCGTCCCTGGTCATCTACATCACAGGTGGGCAGCATTCCCCCTCCACAAGGACTTATTCAGGTAGATGAAATAGTGAAAGAGTCGCACATCAAACAATTAATCGTTATGAGTCTACGAATGGAGCACAGTTCACTAGTTTCACCCGCTTTTCAAAAAAACGACTGACAAGACGGTTTCACGAGCTCGGATGCTTGGCTGTTTGGGAATAATATTTCTCCTGGAAATAAATTCGTCCAATCAGAAAGTAGAGAGCGCCCCCTGCTGTACTCAAAAAAAAAGGTAGAGTACAGAGGTGACTGTTGTCACATCTTAGTCATGTTTTTATGTATGGAGGTTCTGGGCCTGGTTGAGACGGTCCACGGACGAAGTCTGACCTAGGAGCTGCTATGTGTGATCAAGAGGATCCACTGGAAGCAGCAACGTGAAGAAAATCCCCCTCCTGCAACCCAAATCACGCAAAGCATCAAAGGATCTGCTCTGCTTCTGCAGCACCTGCGTGACGTGGTGCTGATCAGGGTAAAGGACAGTGAAGACGCTGGGGAGTCTGTTACCTTCCCAGTTCAACCACCTCAGCGTAGTGAGACTCAAAGTTGTCCCTCCAGCTCACTCGGACCCCATCAGAAGACACCGCTGAAACAAAAAAAAAAAGACACACACTCAACGCCAGCTTTGTCACATGACAGACGGCGTTGGATGCGATCTCTGTGCACTCTTACCCAACACTCTGAGGCTCGCTGACGAAGCTGCGCTGCCCAGCTCATTGGTGGCAACGCAAGTGTAAACGCCATCGTCCTCAGAGGCTGTGCCGATTATCCGCAACGTGGCTTCACCCGTATCACTGAAACGCATGTGCAAGTTTAAAAATTAAGTTTTCAGCAAGTCAGAATCCCTCTAATGTATGACGGATCTACCGGAGTGCTGCTGCGCAGCATCGCGGGTTCAACTAAACGTGACAACTGTTCTTGTACCTGTAGGCGATGCTGAAGTGGCCGTTGTTGGTGAGGCTGCTCTGGTTGGGGCCTTTCCAGGTGACGGAAGCGCGGGGTCGGCCGCAGACCTTACACCTGAGGGTGACGCTCTCTCCATTGTCACACGTCACGTCACTCAGTGGCACGAGGAACTCTGGGGGGGCTAACAGGGAAAAATGGAAATGGACAAAACTGGTTTACTTCCGTCTCAGTTTTAATGCAAAGGCGATGCACAAAGTTACAACTTACCATCATAGATGTAGTTGGGATTTAGAAGCTGGAAAATGAAAAAGAAATGTCAGACGGCAAGGCAGAGCGAGTTAGGAGGATCAGGACCGGACCCTGAGACGCTGAAACTCACCTTTACAGAAACTTTATTAGCCATCCCATCTCTGGACTTTCTGTAACCGTTCTCCAGCTTGGTCTCCTTCTTTGCCTCCTTCTCCTTTTTTTCAGACTTTTTACGGATGCGCAGGGATGTATGCCAGGAAGAAGACTTTCTACTGACAAAAAACCCCCACAAAGGAATGAAAATGTTGCAGGTTAGTGTCTGATAAACAAGTGCATTAGGATGTTAGGTGCAGAGGTGACGGGCCAAGTATTTATGGTATTTACTGCGAACACAGAGTGGAAACCTGGTACCTCGCAGACATCGGCACATTTCTGAGCTGATTTGCTGCGGTTTCATGTACATCGTTTTTTTCCCTCTTAAATCCCTGCATTTTAACTTTTACAGCTGCAATGGCGTTATGATGGCGTTGTGATGGCGTTGTGTCATCGCAACCCGGAGCAGCTTTACTTAACATTTTTTGCGGTATCATAGTTTAGTTGTAAAGTAAATATCGCAGTCGCTGTTGCCGGGTTTTAAACATGTGGAGGAGTTGAGAGACGTTCATCTCTGGCCCGACTCAGCTCGGTTAGAACCGTTAGAACCAAGAAGGTGCAAAAAAAGGTGATTACAGTACCACGACGTAGTGGAAAACCCTAACCCTCAAAAACAGGTACTAGTGAAATGACCTATTAGTTACAAGGTCAGACACACGGCTGTCTGAGTCGTTGTTTTTTTTGTTTTTTTTAATCTTCCTTTCCTGAGAACTGTAGTTCTGTGACTCAAGCTGAAGTCCCAGAAGTTCAAGTTACGGATTCAAATCTACTTTGAGCATTAACTGTACTGCACACAGCTGGATACTACCAACACAAACCACCGGTGTCTTACTTGGTGGGTGTCTCGGGGCAGTCAGGGACGATGGTCGACGTGTGTCCCAGCACGAATCCTGGGATCCAGCCCTCGGCGGCGGGGCCTTGCTCCGTCGCCGCCCTGAACACCAGAAACATGCTCTGCTGGTTGCTCGCCAAAATCTGGACCACCTCTCCCTGAATGACGCTGATCTCGTCCTCCTTCACAGCCATGTAGTCCTGGGTCACCAACATGGTGGACACGCTACTGCTGCTGCTACTTTCACTCTGTCAGACAAGGACAGGACAGCAAACGTTGGAGATCAGTTTTACAATTCACTGGCTTTAACACACTTACTTTATAAATCTTAACTTTTCATAGGAAATCACCGGGTGCCGCACAAAGAAAATAAAGTAAGAAAAGTAGGCAAGAAGTCAGAAGTGCCACTTCCAGGAGTAATTAATCCCAAAAATCTAATGTACTCACTTTCTGTCACTCTCAACAATGCTTACAAAACAAACATCTTATGGACATGTAGTCTAAACACTGGAAACGGTTTACTGCAAACTGAAAATGATGCTTGTGAAAAGATTTCAGTCAAGAGGAAAGAAGAGAAAAGAAGCAGGGATTTTTTATTTTCTTCTCGGAGGAAAAAAAAAAAAACAAAAAAAAAAAACAGTAACTGGATGAAGAAAGGCTGGAAAAACATGAAGATTTCTCATTCAGTCGTCTTTGCTCTGCAGCTCCAGGCAAAGACGAGAGGAGGAACGTTAGGCTGAATGAAAGGATCTCTGTCGGTTACGTTTGTGGCTGAACCACAAACGTCAGAGGTTAGTTGTGGGAAAAAGTACATTTCAGTTACACTCCATGAAGGCAGAAGGTGGTGACGGACGGCAAAGAGGAAATCAGGTGTTAGTAGAAGCTTTGTTAGAGTACAAAAATCTGGAAAAAAAAGCCTTAAAGAACATTCACTGAAGAGGTGAAGAAGGTCCTTTAGGAAGACTGAGATTGAAAATATTGAAAGTTGAACCCTCTGCAAGAGCTTGTCTTCAGAAATGGTTGAAAGCTAGAGAGGATGATGCTGAAGAGCGGTGAAGGTTGTCAGAGATGTGTAGTAGGGAACAGATTAGTAGGGCTGGCTGCAGCAGGACAGCAGACAAGAGGCAGACAGGACAGAAGAGGCCTCCCCCTCTGCCTCTGTGTTAGTTGGTTCAGCTCTGGGCAGCAGGTAGTAGTCTTACCCCGTTACTCTGGGTGGAGTGGATGGACTGCTCGCTGGCCGATGAGCACGTACTCATGCGATCGGCCTCCTTGCTGTGCGTAGAGTGTCTGTGACTCCCAGAGCCGGAGTGGATCTGGTTTGAGTTCTGACGGACTGCAGTCTCACCCGTCTCTCCTTGGAAGGTGAATGAGCCAGGCCGGCTGGCTGGAGAGCCCGGGATAGAGCTCCAAAATCCAGATCCAGACTTTTGGCCTGGGCTAGGAGGAGGAGGAGGGAGGGCATCCTTGCCTACGGAGGGAGTGATCAGGGGCGAGGCCACGGATAAGGACATGGCTCCGGGCCGTGCTTTGGAAGTTGGTGTGGAGGGCAGAGACACAACTGTGGCACGTGGAATGGGGGCTACAGTGCTTGTGGGAGTGGGGTTCTGTGGTTGGTCCTCAGGGGTCTGGATTGGACGCTTGCCCTGTGGACTACCCCCTGGAGGAAGCAGGGGAGGAGCAACAGGACGAGGGGATGAACCTTGATTGTAACCGAGCAAAACGCACACCTCAGTCACATCTTTCACAGTGCCACACAAAACTCGTTTCAGTCAGACAGACCAACGATTCGTACCTGACATCTTGTTGGGGCCGTCTGCGTCGGCCCCAGGGTGGTGGCGTAGGGGCTGGGGCAGGCGGGAGGGTTGTGGGATCCTGGAAGGCCGACGGGAGCCACCCTGGGGTCCCGACGGGATGGAGCTACTCTGGGAGCTTCCTCCTCCGAATCCAGAGGGTGAACCACCACTACCTCCACCTGGAGTTCCCATGCTGGATGCACATGGAGCACTGCTCGCCCCCACATGGTTCCTCTGATACTCTATTGGCGAGGTCAGAGCTGTAATAGGATACAGAACAGACAAGTGTGACGACAGCTCCCCTGTAAAACACTGCGTCCGGCACCCGTGTCTGAAAGCATACCATTGAGGAAGTTTCTTTGGCTTTCAAGTATCTGGCTGATCTGAAGGGTCCACACCTCACGCACTCCTGGGTGGGAGGAGTGAAGCACAAAAGACTCCACGGCGCCGTTGGTTAGCCGAGAAGTGAGAATGAACTTGCAGGAATCGCCTTCCACATTCTCCTCCAGACCCAAACAGCTTACCTGAAGAGCACAAAAGACAGATGCACAACAGTGTAACGTTACATTTAGACTTCACTGCAATGCACAGCTTTTACCCGTTTTGGACCAAACTGGAGCAGGCGTTGGTGTTCGAGCCACTTCAGAGATGGTTCAGCTTTGAAAAGTTGTTCCACATACCCAGAGCCACGTCACATCTCTCCCAAAGTGGCTTTCGTGTTCTCGGAATTTGGGAGGACCATAGTTTACACAGCGCTTGCCGTGTTTTTCCTCAAAAGCAACATGTAAATGTAGACGGCCCATTCGTTTCAATCGACTGTGTTGGAGCTGGAGGACATTTAAAACACGCAGGGCAGTGGCTCCCGAGGTCCAGAACCTAGGAACCCCGCGTTTTGGTTTAACTGAATGCTCCCAACAGGACCGAGGAGCCATAAATGAAGTAAAGGACGCCCAAAAACCCAGATAAAAAACACTTTTAAATGTATTTTAAACTGGCCACTGTGAAACTTCACAGAACACCTCACAGAACAGTCACAAACACGGTGACTGCTGAATTTAAAACGGTTCACTTTGTTCTTCAACTGGGGTCTCTTCTTCTCTAAGTTGACATAGATGTGACTTAATGACAGTCACAAAATTTGCCAGGATCCTTGGAAACACAACAGCTCCATCAAAATAAAATGCCACGTCCAGGAGGAGACAAATTAGGCTTTTCCACAAAAGTGGTACAAGCGCTTGTTCAGACAAATATCCTTCCATATGGACTTGTATGGAAGAGTTAAATCGTAAAGCACGGTTTCCCGTGCCTGGCCTTTAGGGAGGGGCTTGATCGAGGGCCTTCACATAATAGGGTTAGCCTGAACAAATGGCGTGGGTTCACCTCCCTGTGGGCCCGGCACCAGTGGGAGGGGCCACACAAGTCAGGTGCTATTGTGGGATAAGTAGCAGATGACGGCATGCAGGTCTGATAAGAGGAAATTATTTAACGGATGGATGTTTGTTGTCAGTTTTGTTAAACCAATATGTTTCAAGTGAAAAACTGCATCACTTAAGTCACCTTGATGCTGTTCTTGTAGAGGAAGCCCGGCAAAGAGAAGCCTTTCTTCTTCTCCAGGGGCTCACTGAAGATGACGAGCTGCTCGAACAGGAACACTCTCCTCTCCTTCATCCGACCGAGAACACCACCCTCTGGGTCAGTCACCATGAATGTGTCCTGAAGCAAAAGGCGGCCCTGAGCTACAATCTTCCCCTAGAGAGCCAGAAGCCAAAGTTAGGTAAAGGTGGTCGGCTTTTTTTAAATGCTGTATTGGTCTGTGGATGGAATTATTCCTGAACAAGTTAACCGAAGTTCCTACGTCAAATCCCTGAAGCCGGCCAACATTCATCATGTCATTACACCTTTTTGGCACGATGCACATGACTTCCACTGCTTTCTGTGAGAGTCAGACAGAAAAAGGTTTGAGGAAAAGGCTGAATAATATGTGCTGATTTAAAAGATGCTTTAATTTTCCATCTTACCTCCAAGTCTACGGACTCGATCCCCACCTTTTTAGAGTGTTTAAGGAAGTCCTACATAACGCAGAAATAAAAAACCCACATCAAAATTGAATGCACTGGTAGACGCAGCTGCTGGAGCTCTGGCGCCCTCTGCTGTACACTAAGTGACTGACCTTGAGCAGCAGCTGGTATTTCATGATCCTTTGGACGGGCTTGATGAGCAGGTCTGTGATCTGCAACCTGTGCCCCAGCCGCTGCTTCAGGTCCTACAACATCAACAGAGTATCGTCAAAGAGTGACGGCGGCAGATTTCAGAGTCTGATAATTATCAAAGGGGCAAAATCTGTAAACTAAAAATCACATACCTCAAAGTAGGTGTCAATGTATTCGGAGACAATGTGCTCTGATTTGGGCTTGTTCTGACAGTACACTACATACATGTTCAGCCTCCGTTCCTGCACAGATCAACCACACATCAGAGGGACCTCAGCACATGAGCAACACTAAGAACAAATAAAGCAAAAACCATAAACCTCAGTGCGGACCAACCTGTTTGAGAAAGAGGGGCCCCAGTCTGTCATGGTCCTCCAAACATTTTTCCAACTCCCTGAGGAAGTAACTAAGAGAGACAAAAACAAAAGACTGATATAAATAATGCTGCTGGTGGCTCTGATGAAGGAAAGTCTACATTTTCAGCATCCTCTCACTCTTTGTGCCAGTCATAGATTTGTTGAATGTTGCCAAACACAATCTTGTCTTTCCCCTTCATATCATCCGGGACGCCCTCTTCCTTCATCCTGCTCATGTAGCCCTTATAACAGAGATGCAAAAACACAATTAAAAAAGTTCAGCTTCTTAAACTGAAAAAAAAAACAACCCAAAAAAACACACACACACACACACACACAAGTTAAGCAGCAGTCATTTTGCCGAAGAAGCACAGACTCACCTCCACCACCAGGCTGAGATCTCTGACGTAATCTCGCTCCGTCTCCACCAACTCCAGCAAAATGAAGCTGAAACACACAAGAGATTCACATGTTTAGGTGAATTTAGAGCTGGCGCTCGAAAAACGTTCACGGAGAGAGCACGAGAGTCAGCTGGTAGTGGACGTACTGTCTCTTCTTGAGGATACCAGCCCGCCGTTCGTCCATCTCTTCAATGGGGGAAGAGGAGGACATGAGGGAGTTATCAGAGGGGTTGAAGGAGGGAGAGCTGCTGTCGCCTTGATCTACCAGCAGAGAACTGGGCCTGTCCTCCAGAGCCTAAATCAAGGAAAAATGATCCCAAAACTCAATTAAATCAAAATAAACTGACATTTCTCTCTTTTGAATATAATTTTAATTACTTGGGGCGTAATGATCAATTATGCTACACCAAAACATTAATTTAATGATAAATGATCCAACAGCATTGATGAAAAGAAATTATAAATATATAGATTAGTGATGATATCAAATGGCCTTTTAAAGTTTAATTTCATCAAAAGATCATAATTTTTTTTTAACTATTTAGTTAGCAGAGATAAAACTTGTGAAATAACCATTTATTTTTTGCCATCTGAAGTGACATCATCTCATATTGACTGAATCAAACTCTTATCATGTCAGATTGACATCAGCAAAGATCGAATCATCGTTCAGTTTATTCAGCGTGATATCGAATTGCAATGAAACTTGTGATTGAGACTTTTATTGAATACTTGGATCCTGTTTTGGTCCTTATTCATGTACCAGCTCAGTGGGTGTTTCTTTCGTTAAACACGGTGTCACATACATGTAGTGCAACATTTAAAATGTTGAATCAAAGAAGGCCTCTCTGTTCAAGCTTTCACCTACAGACACTCGTCGTCTAATAACAAATAAACAAAAAAAAACCCTAAATAAGCCAGTGAACAAAGCGAGTCAGTGAATCCTACCATCTTGCTTTTAACCAACTCCTCAATGGCGCTCACCAACTCAGCGGCGCTGGGCGTCTCTGAACTGGACGGACGCACCGACAAGCGAGAAGACGTCTGGGCAAAAGTGGAGAATTTGGAGGATGAAGGAAGATCCAGTATGAGGCGATGACTATGCACATGCTCTGAGCTCAGCTCAGTCTACCCTGCCAACGTAAACTACATCGACACAAGCTGTGGCGGCAAATAAGAAGCCTCATTTATCATAAATGCTCTACGTCAGGCGGCAGTTTTGATAGGAGGCCAATTTCAACAGCAGGTTGTGAAAATGTCTGATTTTTAATCGTTAGTTTTATTTCCATGTCAATGCGTTATTTTAGTTAGTGCAGGCAATCACTTAGTCGAGATGTTTGTTTGATGCTGAACTCTAAAGAGCTTTTTTCAAAAGGAGCATCTCCACCGGTGATGCCTCAGCAGTGCAGGACTTACGTCTAAAAGTGAAAGCAAATACAAAAGGAAACTTATATGCAATTTGAAGAAAAGGGTAAAAAAGGCTGAATGAAATAAAGAATGAGGAAAAGAAATAAAATGTCATTCAAAAAAATGAGAGGAAGAAAGTTGAAGAGCGTGATAGGTTTGGTGAGGGACAGCTTTTAGAAACAAATTTAAAAAAGGATGCTAACAGCAAGAATGCAAGAAGAACATGTATGTATGTATGCATATACATATATATTTATATATATATATTTTTTTGGAGACTCTCACCCTTGCTGTCCTGAGCTTCAAGACTTTCCCCAGTTAGGTTTTCTGGGTGAGGCTCTGTGCCCTTCTGGCCTCGCCAGCATTTAGAGATGCCAATTACTCGCATGGGTAATGAGGTTAACGCACAGAGGGTAAAAGGAGAATGAGGACGAGTGGGAAGGGTGGAAACGGAGGGGCTGGTGAGGGGTCGGGGATGATGGGGACGAGGGGAGTGGACTTCCAGCTCAATGTGGATCATATTTACGTTGTTATTCAGAGAAGTGGCCTGCTCGGCTCACAGGGAACCAAACAAATATTCTTCCTTTTGTTTTTTACTCCGCTGAGTGCTCGTTTCCTTTAAATGTCTCTCAGGAACCAATTTAATCCCAGACCTGTGACTTAAATCATGCAGAAAAATTGCAGTTGTGTGCATTTTAAATGGGTCCCAGAGCATTATGAAGCTTGCACAAATCAGGCAGTACAGCGTTCTGATCTGCACCGACATTATGAGGGACAAAAACAGGTCAAAACAAAAGAAAATAACCTCGATTCAGCTCCATCCGTCTCTTCTACCATCAACGGTACTTAATCTGCCAGGCAATTCCTCCCAGTGGTGTGTTTAACAAATAGGTTAAAAGTTAAAATAAAATTAAAAAAAAAAAAGATTGAAACTTTAAAAAGTTAAAAAGACAAAAAAAAAAACCCAACCCTACACTAAAGTAATTCAGGAATGTTTCAGAGTATGGGTTTAAAAAGAAGAAACCTAAAAAAAAAAAAAAGCTGCAGGGTTCATGTGAATTGTACTTTAAAAAGAATAAGCTTTAGAAAGTAGAAAAGTAGGGGAAAAAACAGAATTGAAGATCGAGGCTGAGGGAGGAGACAGAGGGGAAAGAGCGGGGCTTCTCAGATGGAGAGGTATGGAAACTGAGACAAAGCAAAGACAGGACATAAATCAAGGTAATGCTACAGCATGGCAAACAGCAAACGATACAACCAGGAAACAAAACATAAAAGAGAAACAGAAATTAGTGTCAGAGGGTTGTCTGCTTTAGTTGAAGACGAGATTTGGGTTGCCTTAACTTTTCATAACTTTCTGCTTTACAAAAGAGGGGAGAATATGATGCAACATGCAAAGATATAGTGCTATGCATTAAGGAAAGTGAAGAATCAGTCAAACTATGTCAGAAAATATCCTTTACTGGGGGAAAGACTGACGGGAGCCTAAGTGTAATCTACAAAAACAGCTCTGTGAACAAAGATCAAAGATGCATCAACTTTAGGCTTTAAAAATTACAAATATGGGTTTGCCAGATTGGCATAAATGTTTTTTTTTTTTTCAAGTGCTGAAGCTGTAAATCCACGCTCCAGCTGACGTTTTCATGCATCTATCCAGATGAAATAATAAAAATAAATAAACCTTTTCAAACTGTTGAACTTTTAAGAGCAAACCTATATAGGACAAGAAAACGCTGCACATCTCAACATTGTACTTCAAGAGGCGAGTATCATAAAAACCTCAAAAATAGGTAGGAAACTAGAAAGAAGCCAAATAAATCCTTAAAAATTTGGGAATATTGAAAGTAGCTACATGCATGATCAGAAACTTGTTGTGGATTATGATTTTTAAAGTCTAACAACTTAAAGTTACATTTGCAGCATAATTAGTGGTCTGAACTCATTTCTCAACGCTTTAAAGAATATTGTTATCTGTGATTCCAGACGATACTTTTGCTACTTCCGCGCTTCTTCGTCTAACAAACTAGGATGTCTGAGTTTTACGGTAATGTCCTAACTGTCCTCACCTTGTCATCCTGTGAGTCTGCTTGTAAGAGGCTGTGCTGCTGGATGGCCATGGGTGGAGGTAGGGGCACTGAGTCAGCACCCTCCTCACCTTCCTCCTCCCCACAGCTCTGCATGCCAGAAGAACTGGACTTGGACAACGTACCACTCGACAGACCCTCATTGCGAACCCTCTGCAACACACAAGGGCGTTTTAGGGGAACGCTTTCTTCACAAGAACTGTAAAGAAACAGAGGTTGTAAACTGGAGAAACCACCCACCTCCTCCAGCGTTTCATCCTGTGGCGTCGCGGCGCTGTCGTCTGAGTCTTTCTGGGAGCCTATCGTGATCTCCCCGCTCTTCCTCACCTCGCGACTCTTCTTGTGCTTGTGGGCAAGCTTCTTCACGTGGCCGTCCGCTTTGCCGCTGCTTAGCCGACGCACGGGACTGGTGAGCCATTTGCGCAGAGTGTTCCCTAGGAAATAAGTCACAATGCAACATGTTTGACCAGCACACCGTTTCTCAAAGATGTCTTTTTAAATCTCTCAACAGGGTTTCACATGAAACAACACAGGCGAACCCACCTGGTCGCTTAGGCCCCGGTGAGGTGTGGGAGCCCATGCCGTGGCCCGGCTGAAGTGTGGCAGAAGATCCTGGCATGATGGAGTCGCTGCTGCAGACTGACAGAGTGTCTGTGAAAGACGGTGCAGTTCTGCATCATCAAGCATTATTCTAGCTATCAAAGTAAACCTGAACACATACTGCTTAAGAGTCAGCTGTTTTACAGAGGTGCGTGTCAGTTTATGTCACTTTCTGTACCTTTGTGGTTGAAAATACCCTCCATCTCCATGGAGGACCTGGAATGAGCGATGCAGAGCATGGCGCAGGGGACCAGGCCCTCCTGGGCAGGAGAGCGGTCCGTGGTCCTGACCAGGCACCAGTCCGGCTTGTCGTGACACCGCTCCAGAACCTCCACTGTCTGACCACGGCGCACTGTCAGCTCGTTGCTGTTGCTGGCCATGAAGTCATGTATCACCACTGTCAGCTCACAGCCACCGGAGAGCTGAGGATGACAATAGTGTAAGACCCGAGGCACGATGATCCCTCATTTGAAATGAGTGGTGTTCTTTTTCTATTGAAACTCCAAAATAATCAGCAAGTAGGGCATTATTTGCGTAGTTTCCCACCTTGTCGCTGTCCAGTGTGTTCTGAGAGGTGCGAGACGCTAGAGAGATGGTATCTGGCTGGCTGCTGCCCTCGCCCTGACTGTCCAGGTCCTCCACATCCCTAACAAATCACACACGAAACAACAGATTTTAAATATAAAACAAGCAAATGAACCACACAGATGTAGATAATGAATATGGTTCAAGGAAAGTGCTCGGTAGAAATGTGTCTACCTTCGCCCCTTGTGATGCTTGGCTGTAGTAGCTTTAGGGATGTGAATGGGCTCCTTGAGCGCCCCCCTCAGGTGGATTGTTCGCTCCTGAATCACCTCCCTGATGTGCTTGATCCAGTCTTGCTTGTTCTCAATGTTGGAAGCCTATAAAAGATGGTGAGGTTTTGGAATCTTGTTTAACTCTTTTACAGGAGTCTAAAAACAACTTCCTTCATATTTAACGTGCAGATTTTCCTATCCTTTTCTGGATATATATATATATATTTTTTTTTTCTCCCCTCCCTCTCAAGCTGTGCTTTTCCAGTCTTTGCTGTCAGATGTACTGGAAACAACCCACCCACGCACAAAAACAATGTCCTGAAATGGTTTGAGTCGCCACCTGCCAACTGTTAAAGTGAAAAGATATCAAAACGGCAACCACATTACAATAAAGTGGACATTTCTAAAAGGATGCTATTACACAAATTAACTTGAACTGTTTAGTTTGGTTAAGTCTGTATTAGCACTATTACCTCCCTTTATCTCGTATTTTTAATGAACTGGTGCATTTACACATATCACACCTGTGTGTTTGTTAATACGAGTTAATAATTTCAATACTTTGTGTTTCATAAGTAAAGGAAATGACTGAGGGCTGTGTCGTGGAATAGTTTGTACTCACCGTCGCTCCATGTTTGGATCCCTGACTTAGCTTTGAATTTAAAATATGAAATAGAGAATTTTACTGGTTTGTGTTTAGAAGATAAATGGGACATTTTTTTTTTTTTTTTAATATTTTAACGCTGACAAAAATGGTTTGACATGATAGAAAAAGCACAACATTTATAATTTGCCTTGACAACATAATGAAGTCCAATTAAATATGTAGCAGACTGTGATGGATGGTAACCGTGTGTATATATGTGTTGTGTTAATAATGAGAAACAGTTTACAATGCACATATTGCATCATCACCTCTCAGTGGTTAGTTTATTAGTCGACATATATGACAGATCTGTAACACGCAGTACTGATTGTGTTAGGATTTTGGCTTCATGCTGTTACAATAGTTCAAACAAACCTTAATCCTTCCATGAGTTCAACTGGGAAACACAAATATGTCTAAAAAAAAAAAAGGAGGGTGGACTTGGTTTTCTGGTGGAAAAAGGTGGCTACTCTCTGCTTGATAAAGTGGTGCAAAGCCAGTAAGGGGGACTGGGGGCGTTCAGGAGCTGACAGAGTGTCATCAGCGTTGGTGGAAGCATGTCAGCCCACACAGAGAATTAGAGATACAAACATCCACAGAAAACACAGCCCCAGATATATCAACGTGTTTGTGTTTGTTAACAGAAGTGACAAAGCAGTCAGACTAGAAGATGCAGGCTGGCAGAGCGAGACAGGCGGAGGACAGAAGAAGAGGAGAGAGCTCAAGTAGACAGAGGGGTTTCAGAGCTCAAGCAGTCGAACAAGAAGCTAGAGAGTAGAAGGAAGGTGAGGGTGCAATATGAAAAGTAGCAGAGACTGTTCTACATAGGAGGACAATGGGGTCAGACCAGTATAGATGGATTAAGTCCGTGCTGTGTATCAGCAGCTGGCTTTTCTTCACCTGCCAGATTCAGTGAAAACATTTGTGCCCCGCCTCTCGCCCGGCGACAGCTGTCCCCACTGCCCCAAGCGAGATCAAGCGGGTATAGAAACGTTAAATGGATGTTTAAAGATGTTACGCCGCTGTCAGTGTTCCTTCTTTGAAAAATTATACTGGTCCAACCCTACGATAAAGTTTAGAAACAATGCAAAAAAGTTTGTTTTTTTTTGTCTTTACCTTGAGCACAATCTTGTTGTCAGAGGTTGGGGTGCGTCCAACCCATAAAGCAAATTTACATGGGTCTCCTTCAACGTGCTCCGTCACCCCCAACTCTGATGTCTGTGGGGAAAAAAGACAACAATGACCGTCTTGGTTAAGTTAGTTAAAAAGATTCGATCCCTGCGGTTCAGTCAACTGTTTACAGTGCTTTCTTTACAGTTAACACAGTCTCAAATTAATAACTACAGTAGACTGTAAAGTTACATACACTATCAATTAACTTATCAAACATGTTTCTCTTGAGATTTCAGATCTACTTGCTTCGTTTGCAGAAATAAACGTACAAAAAGTAAGGACATTTTTATTTGGTAATTATTTTTTTTGTTGTAACAATGGCTCTCGGGAATAATTGTTATACCGTCGGAAAGCCTGTTTATTTCCCTTTTAAACGGTGCCACATCTGTAATGAACACGCATTTGTGGGAGGAGCAGCGCAGCCGAGTATCTGGGTTGAACTCAAGAGAAATTTGCCACATCTTCTCTGCCAATGCCAACTTTGACTCTTGTTTGATGGATTTGATGATTGAAGTTTGAAGAAACAACACATATTTCCAATTTACAATTTGATTCATTTAACAAAACGGGAGCCTCAGTAGCGTTTGGAAGAACCAAACAGCCACATCAGCCTGGCGCCTCCTCCTCATCCTGGTCACCAGCCTGGTCACACACTGCTGTGAGATGGCATCACATTCATCAACCAGCATGTGTTGCAAATCAGCCAACGTGGTTGTGGTGGTCACTCGGGCACAAACATCACGCCCAAGCTGATCCCACAAGTATCCGATGGGGTTGAGGTCAGGACTGCTGACGGGTCACTCCATCCTCTCCACTCCCAAACTCTGGAGGTGGTCACTGATAAACCCACTCTGGGGGGTTGAGAGTTCTCATCTTGGAGGATAAAGTTCAGTCCCAGACTGTGGAGATACATGGTTGACACTGGTTGCAGAATCACATCTCGATCTCTCTCTCGCTGCGCTGAGATCGACTCCAATGATGATGGGCCTCGTTTTTCCAGTGAGGGGGGATGTCGCCACACAACATCACATGACCTCCACCAAAAGATGTTACTCTCGGTGCAGCAGCTTCTCCACGCTTTGACCCTATGATCCAGCTGCCGTAGGCAGAATCTGGACTCATCCCTGAACACCGTTTTGCAGTAATTGGAGGTACCAGAAGCTCAAAACAAGAGTCAATAGCAACACCCAAGAAGCCGTTTGGCATTAGGAGATCATTTGTCATGGGAGCAACCCACATACTCAGTTCCGCTGGCCATCCCACAAATGCTTGATCATTACAAATGTGTTGCCTTTTAAAAGGGAAGTAAACAGGCTTTCCAACGGTAATGACCAGGAAGCATTGTTACAACAAATAAATCAGCTACCAAACACAAATCTCCTTACTTTTTGTGCTAAGTTGAGAAAAAAACGTTGATAATCCCCTGCAGGCTTAATCTTTACTTTTTAACAACGAAGGATGGCAAGACCTAAACAACTGCATTCATCTTTGAGACTATCAAGGCAGTGTGTAAATGAAAAATTGATCCAGAGTCTTGACATTTTTGTTTGACATGAGAAGAGCTGCTGCAGAAAGTGTGTTTTTTTATTTTATTTTTTTATTGAAGGAAGTTTTATTTTTGCTTGCTACAATCAATTTTATTCACATGCTGCTGTGAAAAAGGACAGCTGTCGACACGTTTCTCATCGTTTAAATATGTGCAATGAGCAAAAACAAATCTATGAATCTAACTAATTATTGGTGTTTTGACCTTTGCACTGCCGGCCCTCTAATTAATGAATTTAAGTAATATCGAAGGGGCTGGAAAGGAGGCACCAAATGACGGCGAAGCAGTGACTGAGGCGTGGAGGTCTGTGTTTTCTGTGCTTTGACATTTGACAAGGGCCGCATCTTTTCTGACTGTCACATTAGCGCAAATAAATAAACGACTGGGAAAAAAATTGAAAACGTCAGTACGCAGGTCTCATCATCCACTTACATAGAGTTTGCTCTTGTAGATGTATTTACTCCTGCCATTCGAGTCCTTGACCTCCTTGCTGAAGACCAGAGACATCTCGAAGAGGAAGAGGTGGCGCTCTCGACCCTTACGGATCAGAGTCTTTGGGTCCCAGACGTGGAATGAATCCTGGAGGATGAGTTCACCTTGTGACTCTATGTTTTCGTCAAATCCTGCCAGGAGAGAAATTAGTTTGGAAAAATAAACACTCACTGAATACACTTAAGTAGTTAACTGTAATTTGATCAAATATAAGCTTTTGACATGTTTAAAAGCTATTAAAAAAAAAAAAAATCAAAGTGATGACGAGGACTGTGTGTGACTCACCTTCCAGCATAGAGAGATGCATGGCATCATTGGCTTTCTTGGGAACACTGAGCATCACCTCCAGGCCGTCTTTTATCTCTCCTTTACCTTCTTCGCAGCAAGTCAGCAGCTCCTTGAACACGTAAAAGCACAGAAACATGCATATAGAAACCGTAACTGCAAGAACAGTGCAGATGGCACTTTCCAAAGAGTTTATAACTGCCGGTTACCTTTAACAGGAGCTGATACTTGGTGATTCTCTGCACTGGCTTGATCAGATACGAGGAGATGGAGTTGGCCAGGTTGCGGTCTATTTGGATTTTCTGTCGTCACACAAGAATACAGAGGGTCAGTGATGTGATTATACGAAGCAGACTAGAAGATAAAAGGTGTTAACTCACATCAAAGTAGTTCCCAGCGTGTTCTAGTATGAGCTGGGTGGAGTCGGGCTTGTTTTTACAGTAGTTCACATACATCTGGAACTTATCAGCCTTAAAAATAAAGAGAAGAGGAAAAACTGGTCAATACAACAAACAGACTACCTGAGTGTGAACATGCAAAATATGTCTTTTGTTGCTGAAGTGTAAAACATTAGATTTAAGTATTTAAAGAGAAATCGTTAAATACTGATTGACGTCTGACGATAGATGACACATACCCACGTAACGAAGCAATGACCAACATCCTCTGGTAGCTGCTCATATTTCTCCAGTTCTTTGAGAAAGATGCTGATAAAAAAAAAAATAATAATAAGGGAAATAGAAATTAATAAATCGATTAAATAAATATTTAAATATTTTACGATTAAACAATTAATACTAATGTCAAATGAGCTAGATGCAAGTCTAAAATTCAATTTTATATCGAGCACAGAGAGACATGAAGTTCGTACTTGTGGTGAAATTCATAGAGGTCCTGCATGTTTCCGAAGATGATGTGTTCCTTGTTGACAATCCCGGGAGGAATCTCATCACCTAAACTGGTCATGCTCCACAGATAGTTCTGCAAGGAGAAATCAAGGCAAGATCAGACATGCAGAACCGTCCGATTTGCTTCGAAATGCTGCGTGATAATTTGTTGTTTAGCTGATCCATCTGAACTTGCCTCCATGCACTCATGCAGGTCTCGTACGTAGGTTTTTTCTGTCTGAATCAGCTCCGCCATGATGAACCTGGACACAGAAAAACACACAGACAAACAGGCAAAACTGCGCTTGTTATGCCGTCCTCATTCTCACGATGATTAATCGGCACGTCAGCAGCTTCCTCACAGCCTGTCAGGATCCTCCATTTATGGTAATAAATAATGGAAGCATTATGGAGCATAAAACTCGCTCAGAAACCAGCCATGAGTGACTGAAATTGTGGTGGAGATTTGTGGCGTTGATTAAAATGCTGCATTCTCCTGTTCCTGGTTTCTACATGCGCTCATATGTTCTCTGTTGTGTTTACGTCTCTCGTGGTGGTAAAGCAAAGATGTTGCCGGTTTGGGGGCGGTTCAGTCATCCAGATCCAGTTCATATGTACAATTACACATGCAGTAAACCCCTCACAGGGGATTACAAAATATAATCCGATTCTGTTGTTCTTTGACAAGTCTAAAACAAGTAAAGGTTCAGTGTTGACGAGGACACTGAATGGCCATTTCATAGGCGAATACTTTCAAAAGCAATTGGCCTTTACAAGCACTGGTCAAACTACTAAATTACTTGACATTTAATAAAATAACATTTCTTCAGGTAGATAAACTCCTTGTTTTGTATGTAAAGCTGTTCAGAAGTGGAGCCATTACCACTTGAAATACTTAACATTTTCATGAGCGTGATCTACAATGTTTTAATTTGCAAAACAACTGCTTTGAAAATGTCGGTCTCAAGGGGACATATGGAAAAAAACAACAAAAAAACACTTTCTGTGCTTTTGAGGGTATAAGTGGGAGTCTGAAGTAAATATTGACTCAAAAGCTCTGACGTAGTATGATGCTGTCACTTTGTGGGGTCACCTGACTGTTAGAAACATCTCAGTCAGCGAGCAGTAACGATCTGCACGGAGCTCATCACTCAAGTTCAGAGCTGAATTGTTCGGCCTCCACATCATCGTCATTGCGTCTGTACCACAGTTGCAAGAGGTCAAGGCTCTTTTGGCATTTCTTTTTCCCTTGATAGCAACAGTAAATTCTCATCAGCGTGTCCAAATGCACTACAGCTCAAAGCTGTAGGACAGGTCTCAAACAAGACACGGTCCACAGAGTGATTCCTCTGAAAAAGTGAGAAATAAACAGGAAGTCGTCACTTACTCCTTCTTCCGTGCTGATTTGCGCTTCTCCTCATTAAGGTCGTGTGCAGCGGCATCCCTCAGCTTGACGTCGGACCCTGGAGCAGTGGCTGGAATGATGTCCAGCTGAAGATCTTTACTCTGAAGGAGAAAGTTCATGGTTGAAGGTGTTTACAGAGACAACTCTAGATGATGGGGGTGTGATTTATCTGATTTCCTGCTCGAAGTCACTCACTGCTTTGTTAGAGTCTGGGGAGATGCCCAGGGCTTTCTCCAGACTGCAGCGGTACTTGTCCATGCGCAGGGAGAAGTCTCTGTAGCGTTTGTCCACAGCTGTCACCCATTTTTTGATCTCACCGGCGTGACTGTGTCCTTTCTCGCAGAAGCCATCAGCCAGCTGGATCAGCAGCTTCACACGCTCCTTGGTTTGCTGCAGACAAGAACAGAGCGGGTTTGGTGGTCAGACACATGTATGCAGGCATTACACACATCTTCTTGTGTCTGTGAGCCCGACCTTGGCTGTGATGTGGAAGTCTTCGTGCTCCTTCAGGAGTTCCTGTGTGTGATGGATGCTCGAGCCGGTGGATGTGTGTGTGGACAGGTAAAACTCCCCAGTGTCATGAATCCACTCCAGAGCCTTAAAACACACACACACAATGCAGATATCGTCATGTATTCAAGATACATGTCTGTTTTGATCTGTCTTGCCCCACCCACCTGTTGAGGGAGGGAGTTTACTACCCTAAACTGACCTGCATAATAGAGCAAGTGCTTCGTGTACCTGTTTGGCGCTGCGTTCAAAGACCACGTACTGCTGACACTGGTCCAGCCGCCGTTTCCTCATCGTCCAGAAGTGCAGAACACGGTTCTCTCGTTGCAGGAGCTCATTGAGGATGTCTAAACACACACGCACACACAAATGACTTCTACAGATGAAGATATTCAATTCCAAAACACCAACCCAGAGGAATGCAGAGGAATCAATCAATACCACAAACTGCTTTTTTAAAGAACTTAAGTGGGTAATTCTAGATCTATAGAAGAAGCATAACTTATAAGGCACCAACAGCCGTATACGTTCACACCAACACCTTGCTCAGACTGCTGCACTCACTTCCAATTAATCAACTCACACATGACTAATGGAGTCAGTCCTTAGGTTTGCTTCACTTCGTCAAATGACCCATTCGATATTCAAAAGGTAGGTATTTGAATCTTTTACCAACTAAGTTCAGCTTTATTACTCATTTTTCTTTGTTAAACAATGTGTCTAAAGTGGTTTACTTTTCAACGTCAGTACTAATTATTACAATATACAGTCCTCAGGTGATACAGCCGCCACCGGTTGTTCTCAAGCTGCGTCCACATCAGCAAATTGTCTTTGAACGTGAAACTTTTTAGCATCAACACTGGTCTGGCAAATGTTTCATTTTTGATCTGATCAGATCCTGAGTCAGTTGGTAAATTCAACTATTTATAGGCCAACGTTAAATCGATAAAACTGTAAACTTTTGTAAAGGATAACAATACCAATTTCATGATTTGCTCCTCTGGTTCACAGTATCCTTCAAGCCTAGACCAGGCATCATGTAAACATGGGGAGAACAGCGCCGACTTCGATTATCTGCTGTTATGCAGCTGAATTTAATTTATTTAACTTTGCTACTGCCTGCATGTACAGGACAAAAGAGCAGTCAGATAAAAGTTATTTCCAGGGGACCTTTCAGCGTGTGTGCCCATGAGCATGTGACGCATGTTTGTTATGTGGAACTATGTGGACAGAGATCTTTTCTGACAAGGAATTGAAAAGACAACTCTGTGTGGTTGTGGCTTGGTTTTGTTTTAAAACTAAAATTGACCAGCTTGAATGCAGCCTCAGACGTTACGCTGGTATGACTGGGGGGGGGGGGGTTCTCATACTCACTTTTAACTTGCTGTTCTGGTCCTTTGACGTGGCTCAGCATCCCAGGCATGTTGACACTATTCCTGTGCATGTACTTAAGGAAGACGTCTGCATTTCTTCTTGCGAGCGTGCACGCCTGATTGAAGCATTAATACAGACACACTGAAAAATCTGCGATGCAGCTTTCAGTTATATTGTGGTTTGACTCTGACTTTGTGTGTGTGTTACCTTGAGAAAAGCCTCCTTCTGCTCCAGGTGCTTACTGATCATGGGGGTGACGTGATCCGTTTCACAGTTGGGTCCCAGCTTGTCAGCTCCTCCGCACCAGTCCTCCTCTCTCTTGTACTCTTGCTCCAGGCTCTCCAGCACACTGCACACCTGCACGGAGTAACATAATTAAATGGTCATGCAGAGTTGTCTTTATATAGAACAATCAGGACACATATAAACTGACTCAAGCCTCCTACCTGTTCAGAGGTCTTGTAAAAGGCCACAGAGGCATTGACCAGCTTGAGTCGGTCCTCCATCTTCAGCATGAGTTGCTGCCAGTGGGAAGCCACGCTCTCTGCACAGTCTCTGATCAGGTCCATGTCATAGTGGTTGGCCTGGAGCAGAGCCTCTGCTTTCTGCTGAACCTGCAGAGCACTCTGATGGGTTTTCTGTGGTGAACGAAAAGAGAAAACAAGGATTAGAATTACCCAAATCATGTGCAATTTGTGTAAAATTCCAGCATTAAACTTGCAGAAAACATTGTTACCTCAATTGCATGCTGAAACTGTTCATGTTCTCTCTGCAGCTGTTCAGCTTCCTGAAGAGAGCTGGCTGTAATCAGACCAGCATTCAGCATTGACTCGCCATTTCGAATCCAGCCAAGGACCTTCAGAGGAAAAAAAAAAAAAAAAAAGGAAAGCCGTGATGAAATGCTACCAAAACGAAGACTGCATTTTCACCTCTTTAACTGACTTGCATATATGGTGCACAGCCTGCAGATGGTGCTTTGAAGCTGCTCTGCAATTGCTCGTCCTACCTGCTTCACTTCAGCCTGCAGGTGTCTCAGCTGGACGCACTGCTCCAGGTGCCTGCGATGCTGCTCAGCTGCCAAGTCCAGCTCCTGCTGCTTTTCATGGAGGAACTCCAGCAAGTCCTGGACACGTGTAGCCATGTCCACGTCCCGATCACACAGCAGCTCCACACCTGTGGAGAGGATGGACAAGTATGTTACATCTGGAAAAAGACAGCGGATCTGCATCCATGTGGGCTGCACAGCTGCAGGTCTTACATTGCTCTAATCGTGTTTGTCATTCCCAAAAATTGTTACAAAATTTTGTTTTTTTTTGTTTACCTTTGATGCCACATATTTGCAATGGCTTTGTTTTGATAAGCTTATGCCATGTCACAATACTACATTTTAGAATTCTGTCCAGGTTTGCATTCATTTTCCATCAAGATCTTAAACTGAAGATGGGAGAGTCAAATCTCTGTGCAAAGTCTCCTCCAGCACGTCGCAACGATTCTCAGCTGCTCTAATTGCAGTCTGTGGTGGCCAATCCACGTGTGGAAAATGATGTCTCATGCTCGCTGAACCAGTGTAACCCAATGAATCCTGACATTATTATCTTGGAATCTGGCTGTGCCATCAGAGGAAAGAAAACTAAAAAAAAAAAAAACAAAAAAAAAAAAACACTGATGGAAAACCCTGCGCTTTCAGTATATTTGCTCATCTTTTTGGGCACGTAACATTGGTGAACCTCGACCTGACCAAGGCTTTTGATTTCATTAGTACACATGTAAGTTCTATTGTAGATTTTCTCAAATATTTAAGAGTTCTCCGATCATCATGATTCAAGAACACCTTCTGAATACATTGGTTCCTTGAAGTTGATGGTCACCACTAGCCCTTCAGATTTTAATTATGTGTTGGAAAGTTCTCAGTCCATTTCAGTAGTTTTTACAGTAGTTCCTTTTTTTTAAATCTTTTTTTTAATTGATACAAATAATTTGACTCTTCTGAAACAGAGTGACATTTTTCCTGCAACCTGAAGATGTGCTTCACAACTGACTGCATCAGGACAGGTCACGCTTTTAAATCATCTGTGTCCACATATTTCCAGAGGGAGACTCTTACCGCTCAGCATTGTTAATCCAGGTGATGACTTCTTCTTCATCTTTTTTTTATTTTTGAATATGTAGTGTGCATGTATTAAGTTTAAAAAGCATAATCACGGCCATGATAAAAACTGCTCTGCGTTTTTTTACACATTGCATGATGTAACCTGTCCTTGTGTGGTTTAAAAGTCCACATTTTAGTCTGTGAGTTCACAGGTGAGTTATTATGGTTAGTGAGTGGGTGCCTCTCATCACAAACTCTGACCCACGACACCTACACAGCAGAACTAATGTGGCCAACACAAATATTCGTACAACAGCAGTGAACATGAGCTGCTTTGTACTTCAAACCTCAGCTAAAGGACACCGATGCGGCAGCCAGGCCACAGTCGAACATTTTTATGTTTAACAAAAAAATGGGGAAGAAAGTAACAATTCTCTTTCAATAAAGCTGATCAGAAAAAAAAAAAAAGTCAAGAAATCCTCAGTGCACATATGCGTCTTATGTTTTATGTTAAGGTAGATCAGGGCCATGAGCTCACCAGATGCCTGGACCTCATTGACATACTGCAGCAGCTCCTGCCCTTGGTGGATGACGTCAAAGGTGAGGTTGTTCATGGTCAGGGCCTTGTCAGCATGGTGCTGGAGCCTCTGCTCGGCCAGCGTCAGGTCCTCCGTGTCGAAATCGTTCCTCTGACCTGTCAGCTCCTCGTTCCAGGACTCGAGGTCAGAGATAATCTGGCAAAGAACAAGTTTATAATACTGATTTAAGTATCACAGAGAAGCTGAAGTGGTGATTGAACTCAGAGGACGCCCAGTGTTGCTTGTTCAGATGCATTTGTTAACACTGCTGAGAATTTACCTCATATCAAAGCAACCCTGAAAGTATTTAAGAACGACAGTTCCCATTTCTGTGTAAATACGAGTTTAAACCACACACTGTAAAGGAAAGGCCTCAAAGATTGGTGGGAGTGGCCAGGCTGAACTACTGTCACTCCGGTTGGCTCCTGCATGGACACAAACATCCTACGAAGTCCATTTATCCACCATTCTGTTATTCATTTTGGTTACCGTATTTTGCGCACGAAAAGACGCACCGCATCAAAAGGCGCACCTTCAATAAATGACGTATTTTAATTATTTTTACATATATAAGGCGCATCGCATCATAAGGCGCACCTTTAATAAAACGCTTCGCATAAGGCGCTAAAGTAGAGGCTGGAGTTACGGTGCGTTATGCATCCATTAGATGCATAACGCATCCATTAGATCAGGGGTCGGGGACTTATGGCTCGCGAGTCACATGTGGCTCTTTTGACGACTGCATCTGGCTCTCAGATAAATCTTAACTTATATTCCTTAACACGATATGTAAGAAATAATTCCGCTGGAAATCACAGTGTTAAAATAACGATCACACTGTAACTTAGAGCTTTAGCTGCTTGGGCTGTTTCCGCAGAGATTTTGACTCTTACAAAGATCATCGCTGTATGAAACGATGCCACACTCTGTGATATTTCCTGACAATAGAACGCTAGTCACGCACAGAGAGAGAGTGTGTGTGACATCCTCACTGCAGAAAGGATCTGTGTTCACACAGACACAACAGCGCTGAACCAAACAGGTGACAGCGTCTATTACGAGGGAAAATCGAGTCGCGGCTGCTTACCGTAACTGAGACCTGTATGCGTTTTAATACTGGGCCATATACAAGGCGCATTGTATTATTAGGCGCATGATCAGCTTTTGAAACGATTGAAGGCGTTTAGGTGCGCCTAATCGTGCGGAAAATACGGTACTTGTAATTATGGTTTTGTCTTTTATTTAAATTGAGTGCTCAAAGAATTTTGGCATCCAGTTTTTTTGTTCATAATAAAATGTGAGTTTTTCACACTTTTAATGCTCGTGTATATAAAAAAAAAAATGATATAAAAATCAGTAGATATGTTCCTTTTAGAAACATGATCAACACTATGATGATACTCACATCAATGGCGTCCCTCTCAAAGATGCGGAGCTGCAAGAAGAGCTCCAGTTTGATCTTCCTCTCCTGGAAGAGCTCCTCCATCTGTGCCTGGGCCTCATCCAGCTGCTGGAGGACGCTCTCGATGTGGTTGATGGAGCTGTTGTGGGGTGTCTTATTGCTGGAGATGGCAGAGTCCCTGGAACAGAACAACACAATTAACCAAAAAGCTGTGGGATGTGACAGCTTTAAAGATAAAGTTGGGCATCACGCCAGCCAGGTTTAGCTGATTTAAAACGCTGCTGCATAGTACAGCAGGCAGAAGCAATCCTGAAGAATATAACTTCCATAGTTTTAGTTTCTTGCATCACTTCTCGCACATTGCTTTACGTGCGTTTGTTTCACATGAACATCAACCAGTTCATGAAAGATGTTCACATGCACTAAAAACGCCTTCTGTAATGCAGTCATGTAGAGCTTTCATTATTGGGGGACTTGAACATAAAACCTCCCTTGCTTGCAATAAATGAAACATAGAAGTTAAAAAAAGAAAAAAGGCGAAGTAGGTGGTGCTTGATTGGGTTAAGGCTCACTAGTTAGTTGGACAGCTGCCCCCCCCCCACACACACTGCACATGCACACCTTTACTGTACAGTCCTGCACCCAGGAGCAGGAGGTGTGGCAAGTTTCCGATGCCTCCCGGAGAAACCGCCACATAATTAGACACGTGTTTGTAAAAGCAGGCTTATGTAAGAATTCACTCTGGAGCCAATACATCAGAGAGGGAGGGACGGAGGGAGAGATGGGAAGAGAGAGAGTGAGAGATGGGGACTAAGAGGGGAAAAAAACAGGAAAAAATGGGGCCTGTGAGGGGGTGAAAAAAAAAAAAAAAAAAAGAAGGGCTGGCACAAGTTCTGCATAAAAATAAAGCTCGTCGACTGAACCCAGGCATCTAATGCCTCCGCTCTTCCTCACGGCTCGTTTTGTGTTTTGTTTGTGTGAACCTCATTAGTTTAATCAGAATTAGCCACAGATCATTTCATTGCATGTATTTAGCTCTTCACCGTTTACATTATTTAGTCAAATTCCCAACACATTTTGTCAAAATTACCTTGCTAAAGCTACTGAAATGAGAGAAAAGACCATTATGTCACCAGACATAAAGAATCATGTTTTTTCCTCCCTCATACGTGCACTGTTTTTAGAGAAGTGCACCACCGTTACTCGCCAGCAGGTGGATTCATTTTAATACTACTTTAAAAGTACTTTAGTTTTAGATATTTCATCTGATTTCAGTTGACTTTTTTAAGGGGATTTCTATTTTCTAATTTCATTTCTTTTTTCCTGGTTAATCAGAATTTTATGATGTGATTTTTATCTATAAGAGAGAAAACATGCATTGCTGAAATGATATTTACTGTTGAAGAAAAATAAATATACTACTTAAGAAGAATTGTCTTTAAAGAGAGTTCATTTTTAAAATGTTTAGTTGCTGCATTAAATGACTGCTGGGTACAAAAAACTGACAGAATAAATGGGATTTATGAAATCGTCTTAATAAATGCTGCCGTGCACCCTGGAGCTCTAAGGAAGAAATAAAACACCATTCTTTTAACAGATATCCTTTTTTTGTCATTTTGATGATGGTGGTGTACGAGCTCCGTCTCACATGTCATTACTAGATCTTGCAAAAAGGTGTTCAACTTGTGTTTAGAGTCTGGCAAATTAAAGTCATTAAGTACATAATTTCCAAACATCATTAACATGTTCCCTCCTGAACACCTTAGGACTGATTTGCGCTGACAGCATCTTTGATTTGGTATCAATTCTTTTTTTCTTTTATATATGGAATTAGTTCAAAAGTGATCCCAACACTATAGTTGCCATAACTACGATCCCTGCCTTCATCACTGTTGTGGTGTGAACTCTGCCACCGCTTTAAATTGTAATATTTACACCAACGCTGACTATGAGCAGTTATCATTTTGATTATTGTTCTTGGTGTGGACGGGCCTTTACCGTAAGACGAGTAAAGAATGTGACCAGATAGATATGTTACATCCTTATAGAAGATACAGGATCAGAAGACCTCCGAATAAAGACACATCCCAAGTCATGCATGTTGGAGTAGCTTTCAGTCAATCCCAGCAGAGCTGTGAGGTCCTGGAGGAGATCTGATCTGTGCCAACTGAAACCACCTCACTTCCACAGCTCAAATGTCATGTGACACGTGTTGTTCTTTTTTGTTGCAAGCTGGAAAGGACTGTAGTGCATGAACTCAACTTGAATGCATCTAACGTTTACCTGAGCTGCTGGATGAGGTCCTCTCCCTCCTTGATGACGTTGACAGTGACCTGTAGTGTGGTCTGCTGCTGTTGGCCAAACCGCTTGATCAGATCCTGCACGGCCTCCACCGACTCGGCATAAACGTCGTCCAGCAGCTCCTTCTGGAGCTCCTCCAGCCACGTCCACAGCTTGAGGGGGAGCCGCAGAGAAGATGTGTCAGGTTTTTGCTGGCATATAATCAACTCCATTACACCAATGGACTCTTAAACAATAAGCAGGCAGTCAACCGTCGACAGCGTCCGTCACTCTCGTCCTTTCGGTGTGCAATGTAGTCTATTGAGTGCACTCAAGTGTTTTTTATTTTTCTCTTCATCATTTTAAAAGTGAAAAAGATCACTCTAATTGACTGCTTAGTGAATTATAGTGCACAAGTAGGGAGTGCACAGAGAGTAAACAACTGACTTGATGTGATTCATACCACCCTTTTCATTTTCACTTCACTAAAATGAGTAAAACTTCAAAAGAACTGCAGCCCAACCAAAGAACACAAAGGAAACGTTGCTTATGGTATCGTTTCATATCTAGACATCCCGATTCACCCCAACACACTTTGTTGCATGCAGTAAAGAACAAGGTTTTTCAGTTTTGTTTTTTTAAACTACTAAAACCAAATGTCAACATTACAGAGGACATTCCAGTGATTACCACTACCACAGACCCTCGCAGAAATCTGTCATATTAACTGTTCCCCGAAACAACTCGTGAATAATTTAATTAGACATAAAATGTGCAAAACACTACATTTCATTTAGTAATAATTTCCCTAATGCTCAGAGAAGACAGTGAAAGCTTTCAACCACACACGCAGCCCACCATCCACTCCAGCATCACGTCATCCTCCCTTCCCACCTCTTTGACATGCGTATGGAAGGCGACAGACATGTCCAGCAGGACTTTGCGCTGTTCCACGCGACGAACAAAGTCTTGGATCCTGTCTTCGAGCTGGTGGGCGGCCTGGTAGATCTCCTCTGGGTCGCACTCTCCCGTCTGGGCCAGCTGCTCGGCCGCCTCCAGCAGCTTGTCGGCATTGGTGTAGGTATTCTATACAGAGGCGCAGAGGTACAGGGAGACGAGGATTAGATTACGAGGGAAACGCAAAGGAGGCTAAATGCATTTTGGAGAAGAGCACTGAGAGAGAGACTGCAGAGACGGAGGGCAAAAAGAAAAACAGGATATGCAGAAGACGAGTGCGCTGATGAAGCAAGTGATAGAGAGCAGCATAGAGATAGGTGACGAAAGGAAACAGACAAAGAGGAAGAGAGAGATGTAAAATCAAAACCAGAAACAAAAGTAGGCAGAAAGTATAAAGGCTAATTTAAATTATACTTTACAATTTGTTCAGGAGGAAGTATTCCTTCCGTATATATTATCTAAATACAAATAAAGATGAATGTTTTTAAACATTCATTGTTTATAAAGCAGAGTTTTAAAAAATTAAAAATGATAAGATTTGAACTGTATCATATGACAACTCACCCACTGAGGAAAAAAAAAAAATATATCAGACTGTTCAATTATTAAAAGCAGTAGTTTGTTATGTTTATTAGAAGGCTTTATTTAACAATGGATTAAATAAAACTATGAGGAAAAACCCATAACGTGGTGTACAGTAGTTGTTCTCTCGCGGCTGTGATTTTAAAACCCCAACAGAGACTGACAGTAACAGAGTTACCTGCGCCACTTCCTCAAAGTCCTCATGGCGTTTCTGCAGAGCTCGGGCTCGGTGCAGGGACTTTCCGACACCTGTGTGTTTGCTGAGGAAAGCCTCACCATGGTTTTCTATCCAGTCCAAAACCTGTGAAGAACAAACAACATTCCAAAGCTCGACAGACAAACGGTGGGAAATGGGAGCCCACAAGGGGGCGCTCTGAGGCCGGCGATGAAAGGTAACTGCTATTGAAAGTATGTTTAAAAAAAGAGCAAATGAATAGCATAAATAATATTTGGTTTATTGGAAGCATTGCACCGAGATGGTCATCACACACTCCCTTCTCTGCACTTTATCCTTCGTGGCATGAATGGATGTACACCATCTGCATGGACATATGACCCAGTTCAGTCACCATAGCAACAGTTGCCATGTTAACACACTCACGAATGCCCATGATTTTTGGACTGGAAGTGCATTGTCATACTGGACTATTTGTTTATAGCATGGCTCCTTGTTTTAAAAGGCTTTATGCTGCAGATATATGCACACTTCAGGTCTTTCTCCAAACTAACATGTGATGAGTGAACGTGCAAAGTTCCAGCAATTTGCCCAAGGACATCTCCATAAGGAACATGACTGTGGCTGCAAACAAACCACCCATTAAACTCACAATCTTTCTAGCCACTGTGCAAAACCTGTAATTTTGAAATTACTATCTACCACTTGTGTTATGTTGAGAAAACCAGACGGTGAAGTAAAATCCTTGGAATTACAATGTGTGCACGCATGTAAACAGCATAAAGACACAATCAAGTATGCTGTAAACATGTGTTTGTGTGTACCTGTTGAACATCCTGTTGAAAGACGCAGAGCTGCAAACGCTGATGAAGTCGCACTTTACGGTGTTGCCAGATATTTTCCAGCTGCCTCTGGTGATGCAGCACCTCGTGGATGATGTCCAGGACATGGTGCACTGCCTTGGAATAGTTTGCAGACGCTGTTAGTGAATCAGCACTGCCTGGTGTCAGAGGTCGCTGCAGCTTGTCCAGCAGGGCTTTTCCATCTTGGCTCACCTGAAGTATTTGCATAAAATGCATATCTTTACACATAACTGTACTGTACAAAAGTATGTTTAATGTGAAAAGTTGCAAAGTGACACGCTTTGGTGGACATCGGATGGACGTGTCCAGCCATTTTTGTCTTATCTAGAGTACTTCTACATCTGCTTTGCACCCATCACCACTTTATAATCAATGGTGTTTTCTGAAAGGAGATGATGGCGTCATCTGGTTATGTTGTGTTTTCTGACTGGTTGAATTTCTGTAAGCTTTCCGTGAGGGGCAAGGCCTCACAACCTGCACAACTTGTGTTGCTGGTCAGGAACGAAGCACAGAGCTCCAAACTAGGCTACAAAAAAATAACATTTTGAGATATTACTTACGTTTTCAGCAATGACAAGTGCAAAAATCCTTAAATGTACTTTGCTGCAGCATGACGCCACTTCTTTGTGTCTTACATCCTGCTTTTTATTTCTGTTAAACGTCACCGTCTGTTCTGACTGGTTTATGATGCTCAGGTGGAAGACGGTTGCTAATATCCTGTTTCCATTGTGCCATAAAGAAACTAGGCAGCATTAATTAAATTTATTCAAATATCCTAAAAAGCAATCTGTTTAAACCTTTGAATTGTAACCAGAGGGGACATCCTCAGTTGACCTGGTCCTTCCGCACATTTCTGACAAACTTCCACAGCTTGACACGGGCCGTTACCTCAGAGTATGCAGCTGTGATGTGTTCGTACAGGCCTTGGTGATGGTGGATGGCATCTTCGAGGTCTTGAAGCTCGGAGGGCAAATCCACCTCACCGCACGCTTTACACCACGAGTCCACGTTACTCATGTACTGCAGGATGAGAAGCGGCGTCAGGCAGCGGTGGGGTCATATTGTTGTCACACATAGCAAACTATATAATACATAACTTTTTTTTCCCCATTACTGCGCTTCAACATGCACTAATATATCCACTTACAGTTATTTGCACTCTTGTCGACATTTTCAGAAGAATTCTTTCTGTGGTTGAATAGTCTTTACTGGGCTTGCGGTGAATTACAGAACTGCCAGCCCCCATCCCCACTCATCCCTCATGGGAGGGATGGAAAAAATAAAAAATAAAAAAGTCTGACCTAAAAGAAAAAAAGTTCAACTGACTACTTTTAATTAAATAATGAAATAAATCGACACAGACGAGAATAACATTAACACTTTGCTTGTATTTCGCATGTTTATAAAACTGTGATGTCTTCATAATTCAATAAACAATAAAAACTGAGATATTTTCAGAGATTTCATGATGAGAAATGGCAGTGAATCACCCCGTTCTACGGTAGTTTTGTGATACGACCTCTGCAGTGGAGAGCATGACTCTCGGCAGTCTTCGGGTGCTTTCAGACTACATGATTTCAGGCCTGATATGCCCACTGCCCACTAATTAAATGTCATTTTGCCTGTGGGCACGCCTCATTTCCCATGTGTGCTAACAAAAGGTGATCCAGTCGCAGCCACTGGCAACTGCCCAAAAAACGTAAACCGCAAAATTACTCAAGACAATTAATCAAGACAGAAAGTCATATAATCTGAACAGCCCAGCAATATGTCAACTTTGAAGGTTATATCATCTGAACCCTACGTAAGCAATCGACTACGTAAATAAAAAAAGGTTTAAAAAAAAAAAGAAAAGAAAAGGGCATGTCTGATACAGTAATGCTGTAAAGCGACACCCTAAACTATCAAGGGTTTTCTTGCATGCAACACACTTCTAAACCTCACTGAACCAGCTTTCCCGACAACCCATTTTAACTTGTTTCTAATTCTGGCGACAGTTTTTGAGTCAAACAGCAACTTTTGTCACGATTCTTAGTCATACAGGTACAGGAACAAAACAGCTGAGTTTTTATTTAAAACACTGTTCATTTAATAACCAGAATGGATAAAGTACTGTTCCCATGAGGCTTTGCACCGCTCCAAAACTGCCCACAGTCCACCAGACTGCCCCCCTGCTGGTAACTGCAGTACACTGAGATTTATCATCAGCATTTCACTTGGGCTGACAGAGGAAATTCACCCAGAACTGTCTGCCAACCACCTGGCAAATTTAGGAAAAAGAAATAGCTCTGGCCTTTTCATTAGTGAGTTTAGCATCACTGGAGTACTTTCAGCTGACATTGCAAGTCAAGTCAGAAAAATAACTCATAGTGGAAATAATAATGACAAGAGAAAGACCAACTTTGTCACTATCATGTTAAGAATTAATAATAAAAAAATAGAAAAACCTACAGGTAACAGCGGTGGTGTTTCAGTTATGTAATGATGTTAAAAGCGGTATGACAACCATGTGCATTTGCACTAATCACACCTTTATGTCCACTTCTCAGGGCAATGAACATAGTGTACAACAGTCATTCTGAAATCTGGGTCCATCCAGACACAAAGCCTGAGTGACCCATCTACAAGCACCTGTCAACTGGTCACAAAAAAATAGAAGAAATTGTGTAAAATAAACATCCAAAACATCCTCCCTCCTAAAACGGCTGAGCACGTTAATGTCCTGGACTCACCTGGTCACATTTCTGGTGGAAGCTGGCTGACATCTCTAACAGTGTGCTCCGTTCGTCCAGTGCAGCAGCGAAGGCTTTCCACTCCTGCTCCAGCTGGCCTGAGATCTGCTTGATCTGCTGGGAGGCGTAGTGCCCAGAATCCAAAAGACGGGTGCCAACTGACACGATCCGGTTGATGTTCACGTACACATTCTGCGCATCGGGACACGGGAAAGAGGGTGAGATGGCTGGAATGTTCATGTTTTGTGTATTATTTCCTTCAGAGTTCGAAGGAAAGGTAAAATTAAGGGCTTAACGAAAAGGAATAAACTGCTTTGTTCATACACGAGTAGAAAGTAGCAGCTAGATAGATTCCTGGCCTTGACTGTTTCATAATAGTTATGTAAGCCTAACTGTGGATAGAGAAGAGGATAACTTAATTTCTAGTTGTGTTGCTACCACTGTGTAGAAAATGTGCACAGAAGCACAGACTTCTCTAAACAAATGCTCAAACACAGGAGGTTGATGCTAAGTGCAATAACTGCATGATTATACAGTGCAGGGCATGGACTTGAGCCTAAGTGGGCGAAGAAGTATTAAATCTTGATGTGGATGTGTGAGCATGTGTCTCACCATGCAGTTCATCGCAAAGTGGTTGTGCTGGGTTTGCAGTTCTACGGCGTGGGGGTGGTTGTTGCCAATCTCTGTGTAGCCTGCCAGGAACAAACCCTTGTTGTGCATGATCCAGTCAAACATCTGAGGCACAAGGACGTCGGAACAGACACACAAGCACGCAGAAATAAAATGATGTTAGTAACCTGCATGAAAAACGTATAGAATCACACATACACACACAGAAGGCACCGGTTCATCAGCAGCTGAGAGCATGAGCACGCAGGCTTGTGGGCAAAACAGCATGTGTTTGTGCACTGCTGCAGTGTCTTCGCGCAGTTGTCATCTTTCCAGGCCACAATACAGAGAAATGGAAAGCCTCTATTAAGAGTATCCTCTCAGGCTCTCCAAGAGAACAACTCGTCGCCTACGGTGTCCTAGCAACAAGCTCCTACTACTGCAGTGCATCCAAGACTGCAGCAGCCGAGAAAGCTGCAGCCTGCTATTTCATTCCACTCACTCAAACATAAGATATCTTAATTTCCCTCCTTGTCTTTTTCTTTTTTGTGCCACGGTTGTCATCACCCGAGTGGTCTGGGTGTCAGCCAGAGAGTGTGGCCGTACATAACATACCCTCCATCTTACCGGTTTTGTTCCGGGGTGTTGTGAAGGATGGAGCTGCCTAGTTTAAAAGTCAGTTTAATGGACAAAGTAGAAAGAATACCAGTTTATCAGATCTTCACAAATGGCATCAATCAATGCCTCTCTGGGACTATAACTGGGTTTTCTTTGTTATTGGCATTTGCATGCCCCACAGCCAACACTGAACGAGACCCTGACTCCTACCGTGCACTAACCTTCTCTGCATCCTGCTCAAATAAGCGGAGCTGGAAGCACTGGTCCAGCTGGAGCTTGCGAACGTGCCAGGCCTGGTGGAGATGCTGCCGGGTGGAGTGCAGTTTGTCCAGCAGCTGGCTGATCCGCGGCACCAAACCCTGGGTATCTGCGTTGCAAACGCCGCCGCCGCCTCCACCGCTGCCGCCACTTCCCCCGCTGTTGCTGCTGCGGTTCGAGTAAGACTCGCTGCTCTGTATGCGCTGGAGCAACCTGGAAATAAAATTTCCAGCGTTTATGACTCTCATCTCCGAGCACCTCTGCCAGTGATGCAGTCTTATGTCATCACTCTGGCTCCTCTATGATCTGCTGGCAGGGCAAATCACTAAATGTCCTCAATTTATTTCATGAAATATTACGTTTTCCATTAGAAATTAACAATTCTAAAAGTACTGCTTCAGATTGTACTGAAAGGATAAACTTAATCTGATTTTTTTTAAAGGTGAGAATATTCCTTAAATATCCAATACTTACAGACGTGTACACACTGACCGTTAAACTCATGAAGGGTTTACGGTGAGTGTGTCCCAATGCCTAAATTTTACTAAATCTTTTAAGAAAATTAAATTAACACATGCACAACATTTTTAGTAATGTTTTGTTTATGTTTCTCACCTTTGTCCCTCAGTGTCCAGCTCTTCTATAGGAGCCTTTATGACCTTCTTCTTCAGCGTGGCGTGCTCCTCTATCATCCGCCGGGCTCCCTCCAGGTCCTGTGGAAAGTCTTTCCTTGACACAGTTTCCTGCATCTCCTCTAGTCGAGCCAACATCTGAGTGGCATGACCAGAGAACTCCTCAAACGCCACGCGCACCTGCGTAAACACGTACATGAACAACGACGAGACGAAATCTTGAACAATCTGCATTTTGCCAGCAGCTTGTAGGGAACTAAGTTCTTTTCATCACCCTCTTCCATTTCCACCACTGACAGATGTATTACTTTTGCGATTACCTATAACTTTAGTTGTGACGGCTTAAAGAAATAAACATATGCGAATGGCTATGCATTCTTGGTGTATTACTTCCACTTTTACTATTAATATAATGGTGAGTGGAAGCACACTTGCTGGTTTGAGAGTTTGAAAAGTCAGTTTAACGGTCCTGACCGTCTGATGAGGAGTGACACACTTCGGCTGACTAAATCTGCCTCGACTACTCTGTGCTTTAAACCTCAGTGGAAATGCAAAAGGCTGAAATAATCTTTAAATCACTGGAAAAAAGCCCAGGGCATATTTAGTTCTGGGTGCCGTTAGATGAGATGCGCCTTTGGGCACCGAGCTAATGAAGCCCTGTTGGTTTTAATCCTCTTGTTGTGTCTTTGCATTCAGGCATCAGTGGACATTTTTAGGAACGCTGGCAGGCCGGTCTTACCTCAATCCACTCCTCATGATTGTAGTCCAGGCTGCCGTCAAAATCCGCCGTCAGCTGGGAGGGGTCCACAACTTTTGTCAGGCCCTCTAGAGACACCATGGTGGTCTGGTGGAGTAAAGGTGGAGGAAAGAGGTTTGAGAGAAAGATGGATTCATGTATGTTTAGGAGCATTTAGGCTCGTGTTTGGCACAAAGAAGTCAATGCATTTAATTCGTCTCTCCTCGGTGTGGGTTTTTCCTACATTTGAATGCTGCAAAATACTTCACACTGAGCAAAGGCGAATTCCCAACACAAGTTTTAATTTATAGCTGGGTCACAGAAATGCAATTTTCAGTAGAAACCTTTTAATTATGACTAAATACATTAATTAGATAAAAAGCTTCTTCATACTGTTGCATCAAAATATTGAAATTTACCTGCAAAAAATAACTAAATGTAAATATTCACATGTACTAAAGAGCTCCTCTGCATGAAATACGTTGCCTTTGTGACTTCCAGCCTCAACAAAATCGATCTCTAAAACTTGCATATTCCAATATCAAATTCAGAAATGTCTCCTTGCTCGGTTTCCTCGCCTCTGTGGTCCTGCGGAGCCACCTCCACATAACACCCCCACACACATGGCCAAGGATGGATGGAGACAAAGTGATAGCTCATATGGGCTTTGTGTACATCAAACAATGCAGAGACTTCTTCATGTAAAACAGCACCACATCAGCTCTTGCCAGAGGAAAATGCTGGATGTGCCACGTTCACCATCATACTCGAGGCAGCAGGTTTGGGACGTTTTCCCTCTCACTGATTAATGAGATTTATCAACAACACTCAAAACTGAAGTTCAATTGGCTCTCTGTGCTCTGGTTTTCATTTCCTTTTCAATTGTGAGTTTAAGACGGAGAGACAGAGAGACACTGGTCCTCTGGTCACATGAAAATGCTGAAAACAAGATGCAGATAACTACTACAAGACATACATAATCTACAGGCTGGATACACACAATAATCATTATATATTGAGTTTGAGGTTAGTGACCTATAAAGAAAGGAAAAGCCCTGTCCAGAATTAGAGTCAACCCTGAGTTTAACAACATTTTTAAACCGCAGCACCAGTAGCAGAATTATTTACAAATGTTTAGAGCCGTCTCGTTTCTGCCAGACTTTCACTGCGACATGTTCAAGCCTTTCAATAATGACAGTTTTAAGCTCTGTCCAAAGGATTTTACATGGAGTCCAGCTTTTATATTGTCTACCGCAGTTTTGTTCTGTTGGATGTTGCATCAGCTCCTTCAACTCAGACCTAGTTTTCTTTCATTTTGTTTTTGTCAAAAAACAAATCTCTCTCTTAGAAACCCGTACCTTTTGCCCGAGTGTCAGCGTTCAGGTCAGCACGAAGCTCTCTAGATATTTCTGTTTTTCCCAATAATCTGCAACACTCTTCAAACAGACTTCTCTAAATGAGCGTCCTCCTATTCTTACCTCCTATAAGCACCTTTGTAGTTTTATGATGGTAAAACTTCCTGACACTTTTTTCAAAAGTTGGAGCAGGGATATATGATAATTGCCTTGCAGCCTTTAATTTTGTTTTCTTTTTGATCAAATATGTTCTGATACTCTCAGGTAGGTCTCTCATCTTTACTATTTTCTGGAAAAAAAAAAACAACCCACAAGAAAGCACAAGTAATAATAATTCTATGATGGATTCAGGTCACGTCAGCACTGAAAATGAAGTTGGGCTGCCGTGTGAGAAGCTGACTTAAAGTAAGTACGTCTGCATACATTTCTATAATTCCAATTAACTTTAAAAAGATTCTGTTATTGCATCAGTTCAATGACTTTGGATATTTTATCACTCGTGCGGCTTAGCAGGGCAGCATGTGGATAGTTGCACCCTCCCCCCAGGACATTCTTCCTATCAAATAATCAATGTGATGTCATCAGACTACAGTGGATTTGTGTGTGCATGGGCATGAGAGCAATCAAAATTAATTCCACAGCACTGCATTCGCTCAGACAGATATACAGCCTGTTTCTGATGCTGACTGGGATTGCGGTGTTAGTTATTTTATATTTTTATATATATATATATATATATATATATATATATATATATATATATTTTTATATATATATATATATATATATATATATATATATATATATATATATATATATATATATATATATATATATATATATATATAAAATAACTAACACCGCAATCCCAGTCAGCATCAGAAACAGGCTGTCCTGGAGCCCAAGCACGGACTGTACATAAAGAGCTGAAATAAACCAGATTGAGCGTATGATGCAGTATGTGAGATGAGAACAACATTCTGCTACCATGACCAAGAAGCTGATCATTATCTCAGTAGGTAGAGTTTAATGACACATTAAACTGGGGAAGCAAAGTTATTTAAACATCATCTGGGGGGCATTCTCTATATTGGCACTAACTTCTGTTACTCGTGTAATTCTGAGAGCACACTGGTGCACATTATGGTATTAGTTTGTAACTATAAACTAGTCGGAGCACAGAAATATTCCTGCTGTGAGAATACGTTATTAAATGAGCTGAGGGAATAAATTCAATGCTCGACTGTCAGCTTCACAAATGTTTGCCCGCATGATCTGCTGTGAGCCGCTTTCGGGTTGTACGTGATGACATTTTTCCTCTGGCAGACAACTGGCTAGTGATTTTTGTGTGCGAAGCAGCGGGGGGAGAAAAATAATGAACTGTGTCGACTACGAGTTGCTGATTGGGGGGTGCTTATAGTGAATGTCATCACAGCTCAGCTGACACATTCCCCCAACACTTTTATTGCAAATTACCTCAAAATGCAAAATGTATATAATTAAGAAACGTCATATTCACATACCACTATAACATACCGCAAAATTAGGTATATTCTAAATGTTTTAACTGTGACATCATTACTCTTGAGTTAAACATCTACTGCCATCCTGTTTGAATGTGATCCTACCTCAAATTCAAACTTCGAGCTACCAAAGTTAGTCCTCTGCTTCTGCCAGAAGTTATCCGGTTTGATAATGAGCGCGACGTGGATGCAGGATGGGAACGACTCCTGCAGGATCTTCAGCAGAGGCTTGATGCTGTCCCACTTGGAGCCACGCATGTCAACAATGACCGTGAATCCATGTTTACACACATCCTCGCTGGATGGGGATGCAGGTCAGCAGGAGTGGGAGGAATTAAAGAGGAGAGAGCGAGTGAGAGAAAGAGGGAACGGCGGGCATAATCCACAGAGAATGAGAGGAGACAGATGACAGGCGTGGGAAAGGATGAGAGGGGGATGATGGAGGGGAAAGAGAGAGAGGAAGCAAGATGGAGATGGAAATGGGGGGAAAAAAAGGAAGATATGAGAAATAGATCAAAACAAGCAGTGAAATGACGCATTTTATATACTGTGAGAAGCCTACGCAGCAAACACACATCCCACACACACCCACCCACATACGCCAACACACATGGACAGACCTGTGACAAATGAGTCACAATGTGTGCTTTCATATAAAAACACAAATCAGCACATTTGTGCATCACTGACTTCTTTCCCTGGTGGTGCCAAGTCCTGGCTATTATTACTCTGCACACACACACACACACGCACACACACACAAGCGCACACACGCACACCCCAACACTAAAATCTGCTCTAAGTCTCTAAAATCATCCAAACAAACAGAAACTATCCACATAATTTAGGAAGCAAACAATTTTGTTGCCAATTAGACAACCACCGGTTTTTCCCCAACATTGTAACTGACTAAATTCACCACCGGTGACTGCTTTCAATTGAAATAAGTTTAGATATTCTTTTAAAAAATATGCAGAATCTATCATTTTGGCTGCCATAACACAAGTTCTCATCACGCCTGTCCCTCACTGCATCTTTAAACGGTCCCATCCTTTTCCAAACATCATCTCCTTTCTATGCAAGAGCCTGCCAGTTGATGGCCAGCAGGCAGCGGAGTACAGATGCTCCCTTTCCCAAAATAGAACACGTTTAATCACTGAAAAACACACATTTAATAGAGCTTATGAAGATACACAAAGCATTGTATGATTCCAAAGAAGTTTTTAGTGTGCAAGGAATGGAAAAAAAAAAAAAAAAAAAAGGATATTCCAAAAAAATAGAGATGAGAGCAGGGCAGACAGGGTGGATGGTCAAAGGTGTATGGAAAGACAGGTGCTGTGGCAGGTTAAAAAGAAAAAAAAAATATGTGAAAAGAGAGGTGGAGACAACAGATGTGTTACCTGGGAGGTGAGCGCCTACTCGCTCACAGTAACTCCTCTGCCGCTGCCGCTCCTGCTGCTCTGCCTCAGCTACTGCGACACTATGTTTTGCTTTCATACACATACACTCTCTCTCGCTTGCTCGCTCGCACACACCTCCTCACACATGCGCTCTCCATCTCTGTCTGTTTTAATCTCCCCTACCCCCACCTCTCAACGACACCGCTTTCACGCCGTTGATAACTCTTTTCTTCTTTCTGATTTCTGCTATGAATCCCACCTCTGAGCTCAGGCTTTCCCTGCTCTCGGCATCACCGAGCCTCTGAAACTGACTTCAGGAGGCTGTGAACCTGCACCGAGCTGACTGACTCTTTTCTTGCCTCTCACATGCTCATCTCAGCCCTGTCACGTGTTCGCTTCTACAGCGTGACCACTTGCTCTGAAGCGTTTGTCTTGTTTTGAGGCACCGATCATCCTATTCAAAATTGAAGAAAGAAAAACACACCCAACTGCATTCAAACATACACATACACACGTATATCACAGGCAATAAAGGTGTTACCTCGGGATGCCAGCGAGGTAGGCGATCAGTCTCCTTAGATCATCAGCTCGTATTCTGTCGTGGTTGCTGCGTGATGGAAACGTTAAAACCGGACCCCCACGTCTGTCTCTTCCACCTAGAGAAATATACACACACATACACACAGTTGGAACATCACGATTAACAGAAAAGGCGTAAATTCGCTGAGAACACTGTTCAATTATTCAACAAACACCAAAAGCTTTGAAGCTTTGCAGCATGTTGTGTAACTGTGTACTATTCACTGTGTGCTAGAGTGCTGGCACATATTCAATTTGATAATGCAAAAATTTGTTCAATGAATGGAACCGAAAAAGACACAGCTTAAGATGTTTACATTCAAATATGTTAATTAGAAGCAAACTTTGCATGTCTCTATCAACCAATTAGGATCCGTATTATATATATGCGCATAAGAGCAACCAGGTGTAAAGAGTCACAATTGGGGATTTCACTCTAACAACCACAAGTGAAAGTGGCTAAAACTTGTTTGAATGGAAAATTCAACATTAAAAAACATAAAAAAAAAATAATGGCCATTTAAAAAGGTTTCCACTGTGTTTTCTGTCTCACTAAAGAGCTCACTAGAGAGCTTCAGATTACCGAACTGAGGAAATAACGTACAAACAAAAAGTAATGAAATTACATCCCACTCGTGCCTGTTGTACATAAGATTAAAAAAAAAAAAAAAAAAAAAAGGGGGGTTCTGGTAATGCAACGTCCGAGTCACATCTGATGCTCGCTTGTGCCGTTTTGGCTCAGGCTACATACGTGTCTAAACCATGTGCATCTTTGCTCAACTATGGAAAATTGCTGGTCGTCCAGTGCCCGGGATTTCATCATTTTCCTTGTGATGCCCTTTACTTTTGGCATTTGTCAGTTAAAGATAGTAGTGGCTGTTGCTTTGTGCTTCAAATACATGTGAGCCAAATTCAAGATCTTTGTCCATCATGCAATAAGTATGAATATGTGTCTGTACAGCATTGTTACATAACAGATTATTTAAGTAATCAATAATCTTTACACCTGATTCCATCGCTTGAAAAAAAAAATTAATTAAAAAAAATTATATATATATATATATATATATATATATATATAAAAGTAAGGAGCTGCTTTGCTCACGTGGGAACTTGTAAACACAGTCCAATGGAGCTCGACCCTCAAATTAGTGAGTTCGGTTGGGCTGCTTTGCCCCTGTAGGTTTGAGCAGTCTGCTCAGGGGAAGAAAAACTTTCACGTGGTAGCAAGCAAATACGAGAGTCTGCAAGCATGGTCAATTTATTAAGAGGCCAGATTGGGGATAATAGGCTTAGCTCATTTACCCTCCTCTTCACCAGCGGCCCCTCCTCTACGTCCATCCCTCCTACCTTTCAAACCCAATTACTGCACCACCGTTTACTGTGAGATGTGGTAGCTGACAGCGAGTCATCTCCATGGCAACACTGCCCGGTATCTCACTCTCACAATCTCAGCATATCTGATTGAATCATTGTCTCCATCATTGTGTTTCTACCTGTGTCCTTCGCTGCACGACAAACAAACCAAAAGAGGAGACCTGACATGCACACGCACACACACACACACACGCGCGCACACATTCACACAGACACACACGCACAAATAAACACCAATGTTTTTCTTTTTGGATTTGCAGGCACCTCCTTTGTGAGTGGTTTCCCAGTGGCACTTGCATTCATATACATGTAAATAATAACACACACACACACACACACACACACACACACACACACACACACACACACACACACACACACACACACACACACACACACACACACACACACACACACACACACACACACACACACACACACACACAAAAGAGATGAATAATGTATTTGTGCGTTGTACAAGCGATCCTGCTGGATGTTCTTGGCAGTCCAAAGCTTCAACTGAGCCTGCTGTGAGTTTTCTCTGGTATAATTCAAGATTGTGTGCATGTGTATGTGCGCGCACGTGCGTGCGTGTGTGTGTGTCAAGACATGGCCCAGCTTCCTCTGTGCAGACAGGGGACAGCAAAGACACAGGCAGCTGCAGCTCTCAGTTTTACAGTCCTACTGACACTAGTTACACAATAGATAACTGTATCTGTGTCAGTATATGCACTGTGTGTCGTCTGAGTATGTGTGTGTTTGAGGATGGGTCAAGGGCTAAGTGTCTGGGCCTCAGCCAGACCCCCGGAGTTTTTACTGGCAGAGCACACAGCTTGTTGTTATGTCCACACGTCGTGTGCGCATGTGTGTGTGAAGCAGAGGAAGCCCAAGTGAAAAAGGCTGCAGTAGAGTGCCTCCAGCCTGAAGCTTGGAAACTGTATGTTCCTGTGTGTGTGTGTGTGTGTGTGTGTGTGTGTGTGTGTGTGTGTGTGTGTGTGTGTGTGTGTGTGTGTGTGTGTGTGTGTGTGTGTGTAAGCTGAGGACTCTGCAGTGTACTTCATACATGCTGTGATCAGACAGTTAGGCTTGGTAGACTCGTGAGACAAAGCAACTACAGTAAAAGATAATCTTACCTGACAGAAAGGCAACTTTCTCTTTGAGGATGGGAAGCACCTCCATGGCTCTCATCTCCTCATTTCTCCTAAAGCCTAAAAAAATTAGAAAGAGAGAAAAAAAAAACAAAAACAAAGACAATGAGGATTTAAAAGGAAGAATAATAAAACGCTCCTTTTCCTCCCAGCTGAACCAAATATTTTTTGTTCCTCATTGCAGGAAGATTATTTGGAGATTTCCAGCTATGAATTTCACCGCCCTCCATCTCATTTACTTCCTCACTTACATACACACAGATGCATGCACATAGGGGTAAAGAAACATTTGTGTTATTGTAGTCCCAGTCCAATAAAGTTAAAATATTTCCAGAAATAAATGCTAGTAAGTATGTGATAAAATTCTAAATCTCTAGACAGAAAAGGCTGCATGTGTAAATCTAATTAAAAGTGCAGGCACTTTTCAGAAGCTAGTTAGTTTATAACTGGCTGATGTTATACACAACAGCTGCACGTTTTGGCATGCAGGAAGAATTATATAGCAATGTTCGATCTGAATGAAATATGGGCAAAGTTTAATGTTAAAGATGACTACAGTCTCAAATAACTGAATGGCATCTCTTTAAAAAGCTGATGAAACCATCACTGCTACTGATCTCATGTCTGAAAGGAAATTCAACACAGATTTAAAGAAATAATTTCAGTAATTCAATTTAAACCTTATTAACCTGGACATGTCCGATTAAATGCATGTTCTGAGTTTAAAAAAATAAACAAACATCCAAATTAAAAAAAAAACAAAAAAAGAATCAGTATTTTACAATTGTGGCAGCTTTTAGAATGTTTTCAGAGTACAAAAGTGTGAAATATTCCTGTAGATGAAAAGTAAATATTAAAAGTAAATACAGTGTAATTAATCAAACAAGAGAAGCTGAATATTCACTCTTTCCCTTCTCAACACTGCAAATCTTAGGAAAGACGTCTTTGACACACAAGGACTGTTGTATATTACAAACATGTCTATCTAGAATAAACAGTATGAAAACCTTATAACTAAACGTGACTGTCTTCCTATAAATGTCACCCTGAGTCAAGGAAGAGTGATGCTGTATGTGTGACGCTGGAGTTTGCGTGCTTAAGTTCTGACCTTCAGTCTAAGTGAAGGTCTGGTTGATGTCACTGATGACATGGCACCACTGTGTTTTTATTTTCTTTTGTTTTGTCTCCAAAACTCCACGTCCTTCTTTCTTCTCTTTTGTTGTCAGAGTGAAATCCTGCTTTGCCATGATTCATTGATCCTTTTACATCAAATGTACCCAAGACAGTGGTCAGGAAAGCTGTTGAGATGGGTTTTCTGCTATCAGGAACCATCACTATGGAACCAACTTCCAGTTTGAGTTAAGGAAGCTGACACCACCTCCACCTTTAAAACCAAACTTAAAGCTTTTCTGTTTAGTAAAGCATATAGTTAGTTCAGACTTTAGTGTGTTAGGACCAGTAGTCACAGCTGCAGCTGCAGGACCAGACTGGAGCAGCTGGTCTTCAACACAGCTTCAGCTTCATCCTACAAATGCTGCTTCAGCGGGAGGGCCCCCTCTTATGAGCCAGGTCCTGCTCAAGCGGAGTTTTTCCTTGTCACTGTTTGACTTAAAGTCCTCTTCCAACATGACTGTGCACCAGTGCACAAAGCAGGTCCATAAAGACCTGGATGACAGAGTCTGGTGTGGATGAACTTGACTGGCCTGCACAGAGTCCTGACCTCAACCTGATAGAAAACCTTTGGGATGAATTAGAGCGGAGACTGAGAGCCAGACCTTCTGGTCCAACATCAGTGTGTGACCTCACAAATGCGGTTCTGGAAGAATGGTCAAATATTCCAATAAACACACTCCCAAACCTTGATGACAGCCTTCCCAGAAGAGCTGAAGCCGTTATAGCTGCAAAGGGTGGACTGACATCATATTGAACCCTGTGGATCAGGATTTAATGGGAGGTCACTTAAGTTCATATGTGAGTTGAGGCAGGGGAGCCAACACTTTTGGCCATATAGTTTATGTACAAACATACCACTTCATAGCAGTTTTCAGACATGATGTATGCAACCTTAATAACTTTATCAATCTGTTAAAAGCATTGGCACTCAATCATTCAGATGCTGGTCACTTTTCCAGTAATGTTCCTCATCGCCTTATGTAGATGTACAGTTGATGGAGAGACTGACGGAGATGTAACTTAACCTGAGGATTAACGCTACTCTTACTGCTGTTGCTTTGCCATTAGTTCAGTTCAAGTCAGTAACACTATTTATCCTGAAGACACATAAAATTAAGAAAAAAAAAAGTTCAAGCAGGTTGAAGAAACATCCAACCCTCAGGGATGGATGGGAGCCGTTGACAGTAGCGAAGGCCTTCCAGTTAGACAATGAGCACAAGCTTCCTGTCCAGTGTAAATGCTTTAAACATTTATTTTGGTTATTTGGCACTACAACCTGATATTCCAGAAATATAGACTAGTTATGAAAATCTAGCAAACAAACTTAAATTTGCTTTGAAAGTACATCCATCTACTGTCATTTGGAGGTCATTAACTACGCCCAAGCGTCATGGGGAGCAAATCAAATCAGTCTATCCTTCTAGAGAGAGTCTCTGCGTGGGCTTAACGCGATGACAACAGCATGGCGACGTTGTAATCTGGATGTAAACACCGCAGATGACTCCGGTTGAGGATTAGTTGTCAACTGAATTGACTTTGGCATCGACAGTCAAAGACTTGGACTTTTTTCTCTGAAATTGACAGACAGACAGCACTCATCCCTCAGTAAGGTAGATGCATTTACTGTTTTACTGGCATGCTGTAGGAAGAGGTTAATTTACTCTACTACACAACTCACTCGTTGAGTCGTTTCCGTCGCTCTGAATACGTCAGCTCCTTCGTTGCTCTGACTGGGCGTAGCGCTAACCTGCCATGTGCAAAGGCAGTTTGATAAGCACCCTTTATGGACCGTTTTCTGACCCTACTTCTTTCTAGAAGTGTGTCTGATCTATCTGGCAAAACACTTGGTACTGCATCCAGTTATTGAAGGTAAAACCATAGAGAAGGAAAGTTTGGACAGGACCTTTGTTAATTATTTAACTGTTGGTTTCCTCAGAACAGCTGATAATACATCAAAATAACCTACTGCTGCTGCGAGTCTCTCAGGAAGCTTAAAAGAGCCGAAGAGTCTAGGCTGGTTTGTTTTCTACTTAATTGTAAGTTGTTGCTAATTGTTCCCTCCTCCAGGGTATAGAGTATTTCGAGATGAAAGAGAGAAAGAAAAGAAAATGAGCATAATCAACTGCATTTCCACTGAGTTTTCTAAAGGTGATGTGACGAGGCTGCTGCAAACAGAGAGCAGGGCAAATATAAAAATATTGTTTTTATTGTTTTATTTAAATTGTTCGGACTTTGTCTGGCAACTTTTGCTTTTCAGTGAATGATTGGTCATGCTGGTATAAATTCTACTTTTATAGCAGTTTTATTTTTATACGTGCAGGTTATCAGATGTAATCTTACACGGACGTACCAGCATGTTTATCATCGGCACTCTAGCTGTGCTAAGTGGATAAGTTGGCATATTTTCCCCATGTTGTGATTCATCTTCTAAAGCGGCGACAGTCTTTCATCATGCCAGTGAACTGCCGTCTGTTTGGCTGCCTGCCACAGAGCCGGAGGAAAATCAAAGGTCAAGGAAAAAAACCTAATGTTGACAAGACAGCAAGCTGAAAACCACTGTGTGTTTGGAAGAGAACGAGAGTCGTGTGTGGAGAGAGTGAGTACACTTGGTGCTCTGTAACTGTACAGTGAAATATTTTTTAACGGTTACTTTACGAAGTGTTGCCCAGATCACCCCTAAATATACACACACACACACACACACACACACACACACACACACACACACACACACACACACACACACACACATATACTTGAACCCATAAAACTTTTACCTTTATCAAAACACCATCCCTTTTTATTTCTAGAGTCCAAATGAGTTGATACATGTGTTATTTGAGGGGAAAAGATCCTATATGATTAAGTCTGTGACATTTAAAACATTTAATTATTACTCTCTTTGCCTCCACTTCAATATTTGATTTTCTATAACTTCCAAATTACATTAAAGGGCGAAAGAGAAAATGATTGCATCCAGCAAAATGCAGTCCTGCTTCAATATAAATATGGTGCAACCTTAAACTGCACCATAATTGTAAATATTGCAATTGGGAATATCTGCTAATTATTTAAAAATAATTAAAAATAAAATAAGACAAAAACAGCTTAGAGATAGAGTCTCATCACTTTCCACTATTCTGCAGTGTTCTGGGACAAGTGAAAATGGCACAGCAGCTAAATATAGATTGACCAGGTCTCTCGATCGCTCGCTCTCCCCCCCCCCCCCCCCCCCCCCCCCTCTCTCTCTCTCTCACTCACACACACACACACACACACACACACACACACACACACACACACACACACACACACACACACACACACACACACAGGGCAGGGAGGAGTGTCTGGATAAATGATGAGCAAAAACAATTAAGAAAAGAACTGGGTAAACTGTGAGCTAATGAGATTCATCTTTGTGTCATAACTAGGTTGAGAGAAAAAAGTGTGAGAAAGAGAGGGAAGATTTGGGGAACAAAAGAGAACAGGAACAGTGTGCAAGACTAAGGAAAGGGTAGGGAAAATAAGGAGGGGGGTTAATTGATAAACTTGTCACAAGTAGTTCTTTTTAATTCCAATGTTCTCTTTTCCTTAGATTTCGCTCATCCTCTTGATATTATGTATTATTTAAATTTAATTTAAAGCACATTGAGGGGGCGGCTTTAAATTTTAAAAAAAGAGCAAAAACTAAAGTTAATTGACATTTCCTTCAGAATGACTGAGGGAAGAGGAGAAAGTCTAGAAAAAGAGGAGGTTGGTGATGACATCATGGAAGGGCTGTAATTGCCACCCACTCAGCAGCAGACATGCAGCGCTGTACTGTACCTGTCAGCTGGATGAGGGCAGACCCAGTATATGCATACTGCCACTTGTGATTGGTTGTCCAGCAAGCCATACTTGTTAACTCTTCCATAAATTGTGGGAAAAAATAAAAAACTCCATGAACTGATGTGGATTCGGATTTGTTTGCTGATGGAGAAAAACAGTCTACTGCCACCATCAGTTAACAGTTGACTTGAGGGCCGATGCGCTGAAGGGATCGTGAGCCAGGCTGGCCAGAGTTGCAGCAATTAAGGCTAATCCTGGGATTCCTGAGGGGAGATATTCCAATCTTTGAGACAACCAAAACCGCTCATTTCTGTTTGTTGTCTACATGCTCATGTGGAACAGCTGGAAGAGAAGCTGGACTGGCACTTTTGGCTGCTCACTATGCACAAGCGCGCTCAGCAGTATCAGTGTGCATCTCATGTAGAATAAGACGAGCTGCTAATCTGCCCGTCTTTGGAAAGCCAGGTTCCCAGAGGTAATCCTCATTGTGTAGGAGGAGCAGTAATTATAACAATGCCTGCACTGCATTTATGAACCCTGAGAAGCTGCTTAGTTTGAAGAGAGACCTGAGATTGACGGGGAAACCTTCACTCCAAGTTCAGCTGTTTTAGTGATGTCAGATTGTTATATTCCTCACACCAGTGTGGGTTTGTTTTAAAATCTAATCTTAGTAGTTTATAACAGGGAGTCTCACAGTTCAAGACTTTTTAAACAGGACTTAACCCTGACTTGTCAGTAAATGGCTATTTTATGCAGACAAACCCTCCTCTTGGCATTAAAGGTTATAAAATACTACTACTGTCACTACTACTTTGAGGTATGTAAACTTATTTTGCCTAAGTAGACGTTGAGAAAATGCTAATAAGTTGCTTGGCTGCAACAGTCTGACCCACTTCAGTTGTTACACTGCTGTCAGTCAACAGTAAACAATTTAAAAACGTTTGATCACCTATAATAGCTCAAGGCCCCTACAAAATATACTCAAGTTTACAACCACATTCTACTTTCAAACACTTGTCCGTTATATGGAAAACAAAAGACTGCAACACTGTCCTGAGCAGCTCATAAAGTTATTTAAAAAAGTATAATAACTATAGCCTAACTAACATTATTCTCATTTTATTTATAACCAATAGACTATCAGCCTTCACTATGAAGACAGACACGATAACTTTGATGAGGGGCTGCAAATTAAAGAATTTACCAAAGCCAATGTCATTGTCTGTCTTAAATTCAAATTACAACTTACCTCCATAGGTTGAGGTGAGCAATATTTAGCAAAAGCTTTTCTATCCCATAAGACAAACACACATCCAGACCATTTTTCCCAAAGTGACTCTGAGTCTGAACGTTTCCTGGGTGACCACCCTGGTGTGAAGTGGGGGAACCATGGTTATGAATGATAAGACTACACCCATGAGTCAAAAAGGGCACGGCCAGGCAGGGAAATGCTAGAAATGTCCATCATCCTTCACTGAAGCAACCATGACACAGTCAGCTCATCATTCTAGGTCAAGACGGTCACTGGGTCGTGTTACTGTTTGTGTGTCAGAAAATGTGAACACACACACACACAAACTTCAGACACTTCCTCTGAGCAGTCAAATGAGCTTTAGACTAATAGAAACAGCAAAGCACTTCAAGCAAACAAAAACACAACAACATTTCCCCAGAGAGATTGCGACAAATACCTCTTGGAAAGGGCAGGGCATGTTTGAAAAACAAAAAAAGCAGATGGGGGATACAACAGCTGCCTGGGCAAGGACAGATGGGATGGATGGGTGGTGCAGTCAGTTGAGGGAGGGGAAAACTTGCCAACAAAAGGACACGCTTACTGCATCTTCTCCATTTGATTAAAGAGCAGTTATGCAGCGACTCAATCTCTTAATGGCTGCAGAGCAGCTGACTAGGACTCGCTGGATCTCAGCCAGATGTTGTAAATCAAGACAAATGCTGATCCGTGTCAATGTGTGCGCATCCCACATGGACGTGGACTTTGTACGTTCACTTCATGCCAGAAATTCCTTGCTGAGGGATGTGTGGGAATAGCAGGAATTTCTTGAGCCTGAGGAATTGGACAGGAATAGTGCATCCACGACATGGACACCCTGATCAACCCATCTAAAACCTTCTTTAGAAAGAAGAAAGACTGGACAGAGTAGTTTTCTTCAACACAGATGGCTCTTTTTTCATAGTGGGGAAATGTCTGACTGATTCACTTTCCTTTGATAGTTTAAATTAAATTCCACAAACATGGACATATTTTACAATTCCCACGGTCTAAACTTGAACGTACAATGGAAAATACGGAATAAATTCAGTTTTAACATTAAAAAAAAAGGGTCTGATATAAACACTTTTTATCATTCGTTATTAAGTACTAACATCCCTTTTTGGAAAGCATCAAACCGTATAAACATTTCCTAGAGCAGGGCAGAGACATAGTAGTCTTGATTGCTGTTTGACAGGTTGAAAGTTGATTTTTTTCCTGCAAAAGGCTTTTAGTATCTATATGAAGTATGGGACAGTTGCTGTTCACACAGAATATCAAGGTTTGAAAATGTCATAATTACAAAACCACTGTAAAAGTTTAATCAAACTTCTTATGCGTTATTCACGTCTCAAAAAACTCAAAGTCATGGGGGTGCAGGGATCCCTGTAAACTGCAGAGCGAAACAACCCCTCTCTACTTGGCTGGCTTTCACGATGGCTGTAGGGAGGGAACCCATCCATCCATGTTCTATACCCGCTTTATCCTTTGCAGGGTCATGGGGTTCTGCTGGAGCTTATTCCGACTCATTACAGGTGGGAGGCAGGGGTCCACCCTGGACAGGTCGCCAGTCCATCACAGGGCCGCAAACAACCATGCACGCTCCCATTCACACCTATGGGCAATTTAGTATGATCAATTAACCTGCATGCATGTTTTTGGACTGTGGGAGGAAGCTGGAGTACCCGGAGGGAACCCACGCAAGCACGGGAAGAACATGCAAACTCCACACGGAAAGACTCCTGCCCAGGGAATTGAACCAGAGACCTTCTTGCTGTGAGGCAAGCCACAAACACTTAAAAAAAAAAAAAAAAATGTTGACATGAGAATTTTTCTGCTATTGAAAATGCCCAGATATTTACCATATTTTAGAAACGTAGCTGCAAGATGCTTCAAACTTCACTACACATCTATGGGAGCAACACTCATAGCTTTTTGCCAAATTTAAGGTGGCACTATCTTAAAATGCATCTATGTATGCGTTGGTGAAATAAATACAGTGGTCCTGTTATCAAAGCAAATAATATTGCAAATTAATGAGGTAAAATCCACTATTTTCCCCCTGACACTGCATCACTGAGTGGGGATGAGAAGAGAAACACCAACATTCTGACTGTATCATTATTTAACATGTTATACCCCTCTCCTTTCCACCACTGTGCACATTTCTTCTTCTCATTATATATTTAGAGAACAGCCTGTTGGCGCTCTGTTGTGCGACAGTGGTGTGTTAGAGAGCACAAGTAACGCGTGCATGTGTTCAAGTGAGCAACCGATTCAGTTAGTCGCAGTGTTCTCCCAAACACCGAGATCTTGTTTCAAAACATTTTAAAACAACAATTGCTCACACATCAGATTCTCACTGCAGTTATACCAAATTTATTCACTGGTGTGTGCGTTAAACAAATCCTCTTTATAGTTCTGACTATTGAAAGAACTACTTTTTGAGTACACAGCAGAAATTACAGAGCTAACTATAAAATGTAGTTATTAGGGGCCTTTTTTTGCTCCCTCTACGTAATAAGTACTGGTAGCAGTAAGTATTCTGAGCAGAAACCACTTAACATCAGCAGAACAACAACCGTTAAAACAACAGCTGGACGGACAGTGTGGCACAAGCATTACTGAGCCTATATGCCACTGAAGAATTACAAATGTAAACTGCACCCAGTATTAGCTGCCAGCTGGCTGTTATGTCACTTAAATGCCATTATTTCCGAGGAACAAAGAACAGAAAATGCAACGTGTGTTGTCTTTTAAAGTGCTTTTGAAGTCATAACTTATGGGAACTTAAAAAACACTTTAAAAGACGACACATACAACATTTATGAGCCAGTCTCTAAAAAATCCCGAGATCCAGTTAACGGAAAAGGACTTTCTATGCGATTTTTACTTTTGCCCCTACTTTCCCTTTATTATATTTTATTTCAAACCACATGTCTTGCATCTTGCACGGTTTCTTTATCATGCGACCGTCTTCGTGCTTTCTGCTTGTTTTTTTAGAAACACGTCCTCCACTCTGAAATTCTGTTAGTCTACTTCTGACAAGAAGCTCCTGCCCCACTTTTCAGTGCTTCCAAGGAGACTCAGACGGACTAATGCACAGGTTCCCTTACTGGACTCCAAAGATCCAAGACGAGCTGATCTGATTGGATGTTCTGGTCAAGCACAGCTGTGTCGCTATTACTATGAAACCGCTGCAGGCACAGTAGGCTGGAGCTGTTATACCACCGTTCATACACAAAAAGTGGGTGACTAGTTGATAAGACATTTTAATTAATTACAGAGCAATGTTTTAATTGCAACCAAAGTTTTAGCTGGGGAGGCAGAAAGGCTTCAGCTTTAGTGTACTTTTACTTCGTGGCAGCGCCGGGTTGTTAAATAAAATTCTGCCAAAGACATCTAGGAGACTTCACAAGCCGACTGTCTGATCCGAGAATGAGAATGTGAGCTAAAGTTGTTTTTTTTTAAATGAGATATTACTGAGGCAGATATCTCATGCTGTACTGAAAGTCAGCTGTTGAAAAACGATATAATTTTTAAGAAACATTGAAGTAAAGTAGACTCTTTGTCCATGCCAGTCCTTTTTGTCCCCCAAAGCTGGCTTTTGGCCTGGAAGAAAAAGAAAGAGACAGCACATCATCTTTCCCTTACCCCCACCTCATTCTCTTCTCTCCATCCGTCTAGCCCTCTAATAGCAGGGTAGGCTAACCGAGCAAGAAGCAGGCCAGGGTTACCCCAGCGACCACAGCAGGGTAGAAAGGGAAAGGGAGGGGAAAAAAAAGAGCCCTAACAGAAAGAAAGACAGCTTGTTACTGGTGCCAAGTGTTCATTCTTCCGGGTCTTTTGGTGCCACCTGATCCCATTCTGGCTAACTGTGACGAGACAAAGAAGCAATTCGGTCGGCAAAACACCAAGTTTAATCCCTAAAATGCCAAAAAACACTAATTTTGCTTCAATACATTGCTGCAGTTCACTGTCAACAATTGTAGGTCTGAATCCTGTAACTGCTTCTGCTGCAGAGATTTCAATCTGCTCAAATGCGCCATCTGGAGGTGATGTTTTAACCCTGCTTGGCTCAATTTATTACTGAAGATTCTCACTTAAATCCTTTCAACTAAAGACTGGCTCCACATTAAGCACTTTAAACTTGGAAAAATGCCTCGAACGAGGGAGAAGCGGACGGTGATGACATCTACATCACATCTGTCGAGGTCCAAAGGCATTCATTTTATTATATAACACAACTAATCCCTTCCTCCACACTCCACAAAAAAAGTAATTAATTAAAAGTATTTTCTCAATATGAATTTCCATTGTCATCAGCTTTCTGTATGCACTGACGCCATCTCCATCCATCAATGCCCTGAAGCTTTGGTGCAACCTGCCAACTCACTGCCCTCCTTTATAACTTGGGTTGAGGGATTTGTGATTTTTCCAAGACTGCATCACAACACAACCACTACTGATGCTCTCAGATTAAAGTCAATTATTTGTGCATCCCCTATTTTCAGAATAGATACTTTAGTCTCTAAAACATAAAAAAAAAAAAAAATCAAACTGAGACACAAGGGAGAAATAGTCTTAAATCTCAAACTGCTAGTATGCCTCTCCAACATCACACCAGATGTATGGATTGAACTGTATTGGAGATTAAAAAAAAAACAAACTAAGTGAATCAATCATAACAGAGGACACAGGAAAAGCATCCACCGTAACTCATCAGCAAGAGCCTGATGTCGCTATAGTGATGACAGCTGGATGATGGTAACCAATCGCATTCAAGCAAATATAGTGGGAGGGGACGGAAGTGAGGAGATGTAAAGAATTATGATGACAATAACCTGTCTTTGTCACACTGAAATATAAATTCTGTGTATTTATGTGGGTGTCTGACACCCCTTATTTCCACTAATGCAAACCGCCACCACAGACTGACACGCATACAGAGAGAAACAAGCCAAGGTTGGGGACAAGGAACAAGTGCTTATCATACCTGCTATCTGGCCCAACACATCTCCTTTTGGCTCTTTAGGGAGGGATCCATCTGAAGGTATAGAAAAAAAATGAGAAGAGTTTACCAACAAGGACAGACGACTCTGTTTTGGTCATGCTTTTAGATAAAGGAAAAAAAAAAAAAACAGAAACATTAAAAAAAAAGTAGATACAGACTTGGATTAGTAGAATACTGAATATTAACTGATTACTATAAGACAAAACTACTTTCTATAAAGAGTTAGGCTTCTTAAATTAAATTACCAAACTACCACGATAAGTCAACCTCATTGTAAAAGGATTTTCTACCATTTGAATTTAGCAAATACAATTAAAGGACGTGTACAGCTGCCTATGGTAGGAATGACATTGATTTTGAGAGGCTTTAGTCATTATTAAAAGTTGGAAATATGCCTCGATAATGACTCTTTATGAGTAATAAGGTATACAATTTCAATAATGAATAGACATTTCACTCCAAACCAAAACAAACAACTGCCAGTCAAGCTAATATTGGAATCAATGCCAGAGTGACGAAAACTGACCACAAAACGTGACTGAATGAACCACGATGCTGGAGACGGAAATAAGCTGCACCGCTTCACCAAAACAAATAAGGAGATAGGGAGCTGTTGCTCCACCACAGACGCTTTTCAGAGTAATGCTTTATTTTCAGTCCGATTGATAGAAAACTCTCCCAAATTTGCTTTTTCAGTGGAACAAAAATCAAAGTGACAGGATAATCTTAAGTACAGAGAACACGGTTTTAATGTTAAGAACCAAAATAAAAACCAAAAGCCGCCGGTGTGAGAGAGAAAAAAAAAAAAAAAAAAACTTGTCTGGACCAAAGTATACGGGAGAATCATCTTCTTATCACCCTATAACTCATGACCAAAGGCCAGTGGTTTCTCAGCTCACACAACAATTGGCCAATTGATGAAGCCTATAGCTCTTGTGGGAGGAGGAGGAGGGGGGGGGGGGGGGGGGGGGGGGCTGATGCTGTGACTGAAGAGAGGATACGGTCAGCATCACGCGCTGTCAACATGTACACAGACGTGACACTCAATTGGCTTAGTCAGAGACACATGCTCCTTCTGCTCTGACTAAGGACTACATCTTCCTGTTTAATTTTACACAGCGCTGAGATGGGAAGAGGGTGGGTCTGGGTACAAAATATTTATCATTGCACATTTGACAATACATACAAGAATAAACCCAGTTTGATGTTGAGGTCTGGTACCTGTTATCTCCAATACATGCAGACACATTTCAGCGTTTTTTGTTTTTTTTTTCCCCCTCTACACTATGGCTTTGTGTGAGTTAAAGTGAAGACTCATGTCATCTCTAAAACTGTTTAACACACTACTCCTGAGAAGAAACACCGACACTGTACAAGCTCTGAGAGTGCACAATACTTCTTAGGAAAGCTTAGATCATTCAATGTTTGCAGAAAGATGCTGTGAGTCAAAGAGCCAAAACAAAGTGATAAAGATGTTACACAACATAATTAACACCACTGGACATCCTCGAGACAAAACAGTGATTAAACAAGTGTCTTCACCAGATGCTTCTTCGGGTTGGCTGCAGTGAGGACCAGTGCAGAAGGTCATCTCTGCCAACAATGACAGCCTTACACAAATTACTCCTTACAAAGTGACTCTCGCATGACGTATTGTTCCCTAATGTTAGTTATACTGCGACAATAACATTTCCCTATGTGGATTTTAACAATAAAGAGATTTTAAAAAATCTGAACGTTAACTTAAAAAATAGAAAAAAGCTAAACATCACATACAAATTTAAAGAATCGGATGAGAATGACTGAGAAGGTACCCACCATTACACCTGAGAAGCACACAAATCCATATTGTTACTAGACCCTACAATAACATTGCTTCATCGTGAAGAAAAAAAATTTAAAGCAAAATTGAAAACTAACTATCACTGATATGCATGCGCTAAAGCACAGCAACTTTCACCAACTTATGCAACATCCACATGATATTTAATCAGAAGGTGCGCACCGCAGACGGTTATAACATTCCTTCAAACAATTCAAAAGACTTTATTGAAAGCATTGTGTTGTTTAGGGTCTCTGGAAGACAGAAAAACATAAGACAAACTAGACCAACCACTTGTGACATTGAATGGGACATGAGTCAAAACATTTCATGAAAGGTTTATAAGATTCAGAGGCAGGATATTACAACTAGTTTTCATCTCTAGAATCAAAAGATCAACATCACAAAGAAATCCACTAGGTATGTGCGATATTAAACCACTCTTCTCTTTATATTTATCAGTGATAATACAGTGGTTCTCCAACTTGACAAATGATTCGTTTTTGGCTGCTTTAATAGACAAAGTGCAGCAACTTTTTGCTGGTGGCAGTTTCCATTAATGCACAGCAGAAAGCATGCGTAAAACTGCACAAGAGCAAACTTGCTGGAAACAAGTGCCAATGCCACAGGCGCGCACACAACCAAAAAGTATGGGAAAGCAGATCTGAGCTCTCAAGAGAAGCAGAAGGATTTCATGGGAAACTTTTGTAAAGCCATGTACCTGGAAAAACATGACAGAGAATGAATGGGATGAAAGAGCAAAGAAGGGAAAAAAGGAAGGCAGAGAAAGACCAAACACCCCACATACACATACTTCACATATTTGCAATGCCAAAGATGTTAACTTAAGCCAATTTGTGCAACAATGTAATACCAGACTACAGTAGAGGTTGCCCACAACGAATCATAATATAAACAGTACAACTAACAGTTGAGCCAGAAGTCAAACGCGCATGTAGAAAAAGACAAACAACACATAAATGTGTGTATCCGTAAAGACACACGCACACACCCATGAACAGAGGCCTTCTCGTCTGGGATTAGGCTGTTAGAGAAGTGGGTTAATACAACCAACCACACAGATAAATGTGCACCCGCACTGAAACAACTTTGTCACAAAGCATATAAGCCAACCGCTAAAACATCTGCCACACTGCCTGGATAAAGTTAGACGGATCTCACGCAGATTTAAAGGACTGTTGAGGAAACAGAGAAAAAGAAAAAGCGTAGAAAATGCAATGAACCCAATTCCATAAACATCCAAACTCCCCAACTGTGGACTCACCTCGGCGTCAGCTCTGCTGAACACTGGCCACACTGTATCCTAAAATCAGCTCCTTTCTACAGACAGCGCTCTCTTATCCCGGCACACGGTTCTGTCTCAGAGCCCGCATTAACACGAGACCACCCTTTCTGAGGGCCCCTGCCTTCCCCTTCTCGGCAGGCACACTCATCGCTTGACTCACACACAAATAGGAAAGACCCCTTTTCATTTGAAAATACCTATTGTGTGGCTCACACCGACTGAACTGAGGTGGGAGGCACAAACCAAATGAGCAATAACCTGTTGTCAGAGCGTAGGAGCCACTTCAGACTTTAGGAAACAAAACACATTAAAACTCTACCATGCTTTATTTATTCAAATTCTACTGGAAGGGCACATTCACCACTTAATAAAACAAACCCCCCCCCCCCCCCCCCCCCCCCAAAAAAAAAAAAAACAAAAAAAAAAACTTACATGTGTTATAATGGTATGACAGATTATGCAACTACCTTGCCGAACAGCAAGCGTGCACACACAAAGTGTTTTGAAACTACCAAAAACAAAACAAGGAGGAAAAAAGAAAAACTTGGCAAAGTTATATTCAAATACTGACATTCCCTTCATCTGTGCTTGGCTCTGAAAACTCCTTTTCAAGCATATTCTGTTCACATATGTGTTGAATTAGTCCAGATTATTAGAAATACCAAACTACGGATCGTTTGAGCCGATTATGTGACACAACAGGTATAGTACATGGTATAATACTAAGAATAAAAAGTTGGCATTTTGTTCTCCACTAAAGACAAAAGCACCTGAACATAGGCGGGGTATTTTACTGATCATCAGAACTTTCATTTGTTAACTCCATCAAGTTATATCTGCATATGGTGACAGTAACTGTCCAGAGGCCAGACGTCAGCAGCGGTTTTTAGATTTAGGTCAGATTTAGGTTGGTCAGCTAAAGTCAGCAATTGATGATTGTGATAAAGATATAACTGTTTCATAGAAAATAAAGGTTATCAAGTAAAAAAAACAAAAAAAAAATCATAACTGATTATGTTTTTACATGCAATGGAAGCATTTTGGGGAACATTTCCAATGTGACAAACCACCTGAACAAGTACTGCACTTGCTCCAGACAACACTAAAACATAAATACAAAAAAGCAAGGCTTTCTGGAAAAATACACACTTAAAAATAGGCGTAATCTTTTCTCACAATCAAATCTATTTGAAGAATAAACCGACAACAACAACAAAACAAGATTACAACAGAAGAGCACTGGCTTTGTGTATCATCCCATAAAAGTAGTTCTTTTAAGTCCAAAGTACAAATTTAAGTACAAATACCATTCTCCAAGCCAACAATGTCATTGGCCTTTACATAGCATAAAAAGCACCTGTTGCACAGCCAGAATAAAAAAAAAAGGGCAGCTCTGTCCTGAAGATTAGTGCTTAGGGCCTTTGAAGTGATCTTTATTTTACACAAGGACCTCTAGAAACTTCTTAAAGACCTATACAAACCCAAAGTGTAAAAAAAGTTAATGGCTCTCCCCACAACAGGGGGAAAAAATAAAAAGGTGAAAAGCGTTCTGAGGCAGTTATGGAAAGAAAAAGTGAGTGCAATGGGGAGGGCAACAGTGAGAAAGCAGTTTTGAATGCCCCGGAGAGACTCAAAAAAAAAAAAAAAAGGAGTACAATGGTCTTTCAGGACTTGTCCTAGTTTGGTTCACTCTCTCTGTCGTTACGCTCAAAAATAGCAGCAGAGACTCTTTTGGCAAATCTTTCACAATGATCCTAATCAATTGAGAGATTATTCTCTTCTTTTAGTTTGCAAGTTGAAACTTAGCACAGATTAGCAATGCACATTTCCTCTCCTCGTTGTTTTCAACGGCTTAGACTTTCTCTCTCCGTCTTTCATTTTTAGAACTTTTTCTCTCCTTTTTTCTTTCACATGCACAAATAAAACCCTGCGTATTTCCCTCTAAAGAACAGCATCATCATTCAAACAGCCCCAGGCTTATCATTTATGCTCTTCACATAAGAAAACAGCTATCTGCAAATGTGATCTCAGAGCTGCTACCACCTACACCCCCCTCCAACATACCTCCTGTCTTCTCCATCTTTTCCACCTTTTCTCCATTTTTCTCTTTGCTGCCTTGACTCTTTCCCCTCTCCTGTTCCAGTTTGCTTTAAGAAGACAGCGACAGGGTGGCAAATTTTCCCCGAGCTCACACCAATTAGCTATCACGCCGGAGAAATTACGGAACGAGAGCACGGCAGATGAGAGGGAAAAGTGGGACAAGATCCTTTTTATAAACACGCAGAGAGGCAAGAGGTTTGCATATTTGTGTGCATGTGTGTGCTTGCATCGTATTGTTTCCGCTTCTTTTCAATGGGTTTTAAAAGAATCTTTTTCAAACCCTTTTAATTCTACTTTTTACAAACACCAATAATTATTTTCCCACACTAATGGGCCAATAGACCATATCTGACATATTCCACTTTTATCTGTCAAAAACAATGCATATAAAAGCTCAACTGCCACTAGGTCACCTTCTTAACTCCTCCTCATCTACTTTGCCTGCTATGACTCACAGGGATACTAATCGACAGCTCCGTCACCACATTAACACTTTGGTGTTTTTGTTTACACTGGACATACAACTTGCTTAAAAATGCATCCAAATGTAGCATGTGACCCACCCTTGAACCCAGTACTGGATATCTAGACTCTCTTATCAGGGTCTTATCTGGTTGGCACTGTCGTGTCTGTTTGTGTAAGCTGCAAAGTCTCCGCAGCACCACAAGCCTCTGGAGATCTGCTTCACATAATCCTGTTTGTAAAGAAACAACACAACGCAGACACACACATGTCACGATAGCTGTTGTTGCAACAGTGATGGTCTGAAAGCAAAACTATGGAAATCAAAGACAAGATGCCATTGTCTCTTTTGTGGAACACATCTACTGAAACATCTAATGAAATATGTCAAAACATCTACTGGAGTCATTATTCATCTTCTCAGTATATAACAGCTGCTGTTTTTGCTACTTAAAGCATATCCTGCACTAAACATCCTGCCATGGTGGCTTCTTCCACCTTTTCTTTACAGTATAGCAGCTATGAAACAAACAGACTGGAGGCAAAGGAAGCAACCAGCTAGTCTGAAAAAAATCAGAAAAAAGTAACTATCAGCACCGGGGTTGTTGGCAGAGTCTCATCACAGCAAGAAGGTTCCAGGTTTAGGTCCTGACTCAGATCTAGTTTGGTAGAGTCTGCCTGTTCCTCCCATGTTTGTGGGTTTCTCCATGTTTTCCAGGTCTCCAGGTACTTCTCCTCACAGTCCGAAGGCATGTGTGTTAAATGGATAGTCGATTCTACTTTGTAAGAGTGAGCGTGGGGGGGGGGGTATGGGTATTTGCTTTATTCATCTCTATGCAGCCCAGGCAATCGTTCCAGGATGTACCCGCCTCAAACTCAGTAACAGATGAGATGGACAGAGGGAACCTGGTAAACACAGATGAACGGCTGTATAATCCATGAAACATTCAATGATCATTTCAAGGACAACTATTTTGGCATTATCCTTAACAAAGAACAAAAAAAGACATAAATTTTGATCATTCTAAATAAACCATTTTTTTTCAATACTATTGACTTAGATTTAATAATAATAATTAAAAAAAAAACACATTACAGACAGTGTGTGTGTGTTTGTCTGTGCAACCACTGGTGATGTACATCACAAACAACATACCTGCCTTTCTCTACTTCTACTCTTGAGGCACAAAAAAACGTAAACGTGGTAATCCCAAAGAATATACACCAGATTAGATTAAGTCAGCATGTGTAATCCAATGATCTCTCACCTCTAACATCCCTAATGCTGTTAAAACCAAACAGCATCACACCATCACTCACACATACAAGCACTTGCAGCACCGCCACACAACCCCAACCTGCATCTCCACACCATCCAAGACAAATATGGTGAATAATATTCAGACTTTCTGGTACAAAGACATATTTATACAGTGTGCTTTTACCATGTTTCCTTTATGGCATAACATAAAAAAAACAACAAATCTGTGAATTACTACATTCAGCATACCAGGCGTGCATGGCCACAGTTTGATTTCATGCTTCCTTAAAATCTTCCCACTTTCAACACTGCCACCATCACACCCAGAGACACGATATTTTTTGAAATATAAAAACTGTGTTGTGTAATACGTTGCTGTGTGCTCATGTTTTTTTTTCTGTGTACAGTTGGATGTGGTTGTCCGAAGCAGAGGTGGTGGGGGTGGAGGGTATGAATGGGGTCTTCTAACCCTTTTAACAGAGCACGCACTACATAAAGCAAACCTTTTTTATGTCACCTCTGCTGCTATGCCACTACCAAACATTTTATATTTACATTCATTTTGAATCATTAACTGCATGTCTGTAGATTTATTTATATAGTCAAACCTTTAGATAGAGTAATGCATAGTGTCATTTTACACTCAGTTGGCTAACCCTAACCCTTAAAGACCTCAGGACATGGTCCAATTTATACTCTATTTATCTATTACTTCTAAACATACTGTGATTCAGACAGAAGAGTTGTTACTGCCCAATTCAAAATCCCTCTCTTTATTAACTTCATGACACTAACAACCAACTAAAGTAATTTAAAGAGGAATGGCTTGTACTGCTGCTCTGTCGTTAAAATGTAATGTACCAGTGCTTGTTTTGATGACACAGATTGTGTTTCTTTAACTACCCATGGGAAAACAGAGTGCTGGAGCCTATCCAAGCTGTCATCAGGCGAGAGGTGGGGTACACCCAGAACAGGTCACTAGTTCATCACAGGGCTACACAGAGACAAGTGAGACAACCAGGCAGGCGCACTCTCCCCCTGAGGACAACTTAGAACATGCGTGGTTTCTCTTACAAAGGGAGAACATGCAAACGTTCAAACCAAAGCTGAGATTTGAACTAGATACTCAAAACCTAACTAACCGACGGTTTTTAGCATTTTAGCACCAAAGAAATTCGCATAAATAAATATGTATAATTCAACCCCAACAGGCCCAGCAGATAGTACAAACAATAAATTTATGACTATCTTGAGCTCCATAAAATGCTAAAACCCCTCCTTTTTTCTATATACTGTTTATGCAAAAACTGGTTTTTCATGGCTTCAGTATATGTGTGCATGTACATGCATGCAGAAGCAGTTCTCAGTGTTATGTTTGTGCTTCATTTTAAGGAATGAACGGCTCTCTGACTAAAACATAAGATTTTAACGATGAAACATTTCAAGCTGATGGAGAATTTCTTATATCAGTGTTATAGCTTCATCTGCAGCTCCTACCAAAAAAAGCTTTTACCCAGCCTTCCATTTGCTTTTGATTGAAGCTGCCTTCCATTTATATCGTGTTCTTGCGGCTCCCTTTTGAACAAATGTCCATTGGAGGTGTGCTGATATACAAAATACGAGTCCCAGTAAAAATGCCCAATCACTGTAGAGAAGCAAGACTAAATGCAGTACTTTGGACGGGGTCAGCGAGAACAGCAAACTGAATGAGGGGCTCTTGTGAGAGTGAGTGTGCTCCTCCTGCAAACCACATATTGTCTGAATGCAGTGAAAACTTATTGATTATTCAGCGTTACAGTTCTTTCAAACACACTGAAACTTGCTTTATACAGCAAATGTACAAGTTAGACATTTGACATGTTTCCATCACAGTTTTATGCATTTTTTTTAAAGCTGCACCTTGTTGGAAGGCATTGGTATGCACATCAAGATCTTGAAACAGTTGCTGTGAATAAATTCTGATGTAGTGAACGTTTTACTCACGCGATTGATCACCTGAACAAACGAGCTATTTGCTCTTCAAGGGAATCAACAGAGCTAACTCACTGACGTGAAAGAATAAAAATGTGTATTTCTTTCCAATGAACAGCTCTTTTTGTTCCACATCAGTTGATTGGGCACCTGATTTGTATTTTCTATTCAAAGATATCTCAAAAATACATTTCAAGATAGTTAAAAAAAAAAAAAAAAAAAAAAAAAACTAGATGGAAACACATCTATCTATATGAAACAGTGGGTACATTATATACACACACACCACAAGCAGCGATAACATTAACACCAACGGCAGGTAAAGGGAATAACACCGCTAATAAGGTTACAACACAGTTCATGCCACATAAACTGATGCAACATGGACACTTGGCACCTGCTTAAACATTTCTACAGACCAATCACAGCCCGGCATGTTAACAGCACCCCTCTATAGCAGCAGCCTCCCTCAGCAGGACATCGGTGGGTGATTGAATAAACAAAAATGCTTAGGAAGTCCTCAGGAACAGAGTCAGAAGTGTTCACTTAGCCTTGAAACTCCCCAGATACCAATCTGATGGCATCTACAGGAAACAAGCTCAATCTAAAAGTACCCACCCTGCATCCCCCGGGGGCCAATAGATCTAATCCCAACGTTCCTGGTACTAGATGTTCTTTGTCCGTGTGCTCACAGGTCAGAACTATTTTGGCAGTAAAAGGGGGCATACTCGATATTAGGCCAGTGGTAATAATGTTATAGCCGATTAGTGCTTATGTGGCCACCATTCGATATTTCACTACCGTTTCCTGCACGTTTTCTTTTAACACAGATTCTGATTCTCAATTGTTTTAAAATATCAGATTGTATCAACACTAAAGACATTTTCAATTTTCAGGTATAGTAAGTAATCTCTCTTTTTTTTTTTTTGTTACTTTATAAGTAGCCCACAACAGCCTCCCAACCCTACTACTACCTTCATACTGAAAGGAGGTGCTTATCGCGCAAAACTACACTTTGCAATGTAATAAAGGGACAAAACTGATAACAGATTTGTAGAAGAGCGAGGCATCAAATAGGACTGGTCCACAAGTTTATACCTTGTGCAAAGACAAACGCATATTATTGTTGACTTTTCAGACTGTGATCAATGCTTAATGTGTCAGGTTTGGTTGTTTATAATTTAAGATATTTTAATATGAAACTACACATTTTACCTCTGTAAAAATAGTGTGTAAAACTCTAAAAGTGGCAATGGTTTTGGAAATTTGGTTCAAATATCATGTTTCATACTCAGCTCTATAGTTCCAGTTCCTGAACAACTCATATCACAATATGTGCAGAAGCTATATCACACCCCCACAGAACAAAAAGGAACAAAACATTGTGACTATTCACCCTCCTTTTCTTCAACTGTATCAACCGGATTGGTCTCTGTTGTTCCAATCATCTACATATATCCATGACATAAAGACTTGACAATAACAACTCTGCTTTGTACAGCATTAGGCTCTGGCTTCTGCTCAGTGTCTGACTTGGCAGCTTTGAGCCTGAAGGAAACATTTAACTGAGAGCTAGATCCGTCCTCATCTACTGGATCAATATCCATTAGTCTCAGAGTGCATGTATTCGAGCATGTCTGTGTGTACAGACCTCATCCTGGGTGAATGGACCAGAGCCATAAATGTGAGCTCTGGATCAGATTTCTCTGGTGTGTTTTAGCCATTTTCTTCCACATACACACATACAGACAATGCTCATTCAATCATACCACACCAACCAAATGAATGGTGCACTGCAGTCAATGTTCATTCAAAAAAAGGCCCAGTGGTAAGGGGTGTAGATGTTACACTATGGATACTACCAAGCATTGTCAACAAGTGATTCATGAAATAAATGCTACATTATTCTCTTAGTCATCATCTTAGAGACCAAAGATGTGTTTGGAATGAAACAACTTGATGATTGACAACATAGCACAACAAAACTCCCCATTTCAGAGCTTCGAGGTCTAGGTATTAATTCCAGTCTGGAAGACACGGCAAAGAGATGGTGAGAGACGCATTTTCTTTTTTTATATCCAAGTTGTCATTTCACATCAGGACAAAGCAGCCCAAGACATGACAACAACAAAATGTGTGTGTCATAAAATGGACATTGGTAAATGAATGCTGTGATAGCAGGCAGCATGAAGAAAGACGGTGGAGATGAATAGCAAAGGCAGAAAAAATGGGAACAAACAAGGAGCATAAATGCCAAAGGATGGAAAAGAGATGTGGATGGAGCTAGGGATGGAGGGGAGGAAAAACCATAGCCTGTGGCATAAGACTGAAATCAATGCATGTCAGGACAAGACTCCCAGTCTATGAAGTGGAAGTTCACCAGCAAAACAACAAGGAAGGGTTACCCAACAGGATACATGAGCCTGCCTTCTAGTGAGAGAATGGCTGTCTGCACTCGGTAAGATTTTGGTAGCCATGCGGTGTTAAGTTCTCCTGGACACAACTAGGATACTCCACACACACGAAAACCTTCGGAAGTAGAGGTCATTTACATGCAAAGGTCTGCGAAATAAGCTCTGCTATCCCTCAACAGCCACAAAGTAAGGACATATTTTGCATTTTGTAACAAAACTAATCAGCGTTACGCAAATCCCATGTTTGCAGTAAACTTCTGCCCGTGCTCATAATCATCTCATACGACTGAGTACTTGTTTGTGACACCCTCAGTATCAGTTTGGCATAATCCTCGCTAAGAGTAGCTTTAAAGGTGTGTTTAACAAGGTGTGCTGGATTTAAAGAAAACAGAAACATTTGCTCCCAAGAGAAATTTTAGTTGTAAGAAAGTACTGGGCCACTCATCCCCAACTTCAAGAAAAAAAGCAGTGTGAAGCCAAATAAGATGGAGTTTAGGGTAGTTTGTTGTTAACATTAACGGTAATTGAGTATTCCAGAGGGTATGTTTTGACGCAACGCTTAAACTGCTCCAATTATCAAGAGAACGGTTTTAGTGCAGACTGGTCTTTAGTTTTATTCAATAATACTTTATTCAACCTTAAAAGGAAATTTTTTTCTGCTGTATAAAGTTAGTCACTAAAGAGTCACTGTAAAAGGTAGGAAGCTGTGGAGGAAGGATATCTTATCCACATGTACTGCACCAAACCCGAAGAAGTCTTAGACCTCAGACACTGAAGAAACTAAATTATATTGGTGTTTTAATATTGTTCTGCTTAACATTGCCAACCGGAGATAGCTGCATGCAAACCTATAAGAAAATATAAGCAAAACCTAATTATCTGTCACTGGATATCCCAGACAAAACTATTTTACTTTAAGCTATTTTCAAAATAGTGCCGGGGCCATAAAGGTAAATAAAAAAGGCGCAGCAAACATAAAAATTTTGATATTGCAAAAATCCAAGCATGTATCGGATTATGAATTAAGTAGAATGACAGCAGCTGGGCACTACCAACAACACAGTGTGGCTGCACAATGCCTTTTGCTTCTCTCCAAAAGAGATCAGATCAGATCAGTTGAGCGAGGACACCAAACTTCCTTCTGCGGCATATTATCTCGCCAGACACCAAACCACAGGAGCCAGAGCCTGCATGTCAATACTCTACACTTCCCCCTATTGCTTACCACACTGACTGTTCTTTAAATCCAGACTTTTGTCACAATTACGGTGCACTAGTACAAGCAGTGACTTGGTGTGTAAGAAATACACAAAGTGCACCCATGTGCAGTGCAGTTTGTTTCTCACTGAAGTCGAGGAAATTTCAATTTAAATACTGTACACTCTTTGATGCACATATCCCCAGGGAGAAACAACACACCACCATTAGTACACTACACTTGTCAGACATTTTAAGTACGTATACAGTATAAAAAGATTACTCATTCAACGTTATCACTGTTTAAATGTCCTGTTAACGTCGGAATGTGCTGCAAAAATGCTAAACGTCTGCCTTAAGTGGGGGGATATAGAAATTACAATCCATATTTACAGATTGTATTTCTATGCAAAGCATGGCTTGGTAGTATAAAAGCTTAATGTTATCAAGTGGCATCTTAAATCTGCACGAAGGGCGCTGGGCTTCCCGGTTTACGAGGCGGTGCTGCAGCCAGGGTGCAGCCTCTGAAGGCCCGCTACCGGACCACCGCAACCACCGCGAAGTAGCCCCCTCGGCTAACGTACAGTCGGCCAGCTACAACGCGGACACGACTCTGTGTTATACGACTGAATCACTTTCACCGGCACCGCGGTGATTTACTCCAAAGCGGAAGAATGCGATAAGGATGAGAAAACAAAAGCCAGAAAGAAGGAGGAAAAAAAACCAGCCACCTTTGGCCTTGATCGCAGCGCGCACCCGAGCTATACGTGCCACGCCGCGCATTGTTTACATAGCCGGGCACTGTTGTGTTGACAGCGTGGAAAACAACCACGACGGACTCGTCCGGGCGCCTCGTATGAGCCAACACGCGTCGCCCGCGTTTATTGTTTCTAAACAGAGACGATACGAAGCTTTTGGTGAGCGGCTGCCGAGCTAGCAGGGCTTAGCGCCCCCGAGCTAGGCAGCCCCCCCCGAACCTCGGAGGCTAGAAACTAGTAAGTTACAACACAACCCGATTACCGGACACGCGTCCGCCCGACTACGTTTAGGCATCTAACATTTACTATACTCGTATCTGTGCGAAAACACGCCACCCGTGAACGGTTTAACTCCATGGCAGCGACGTGTTGGTACAGTTGTGTCACGCTAAACATACACGGGGAGCACGTTTAAGTTTGCCTTCTCCACAACCCGCAGGCTCGTTTTAACCTGTCCCGATTGTGTGAGACTTATAAGTAGTGGGAGTTAAAGAAGACGTGCTAACTATTAAACATTTAGTGAAAAAAAAAACATTAGGAAAGGTAATCAGGTTCGGGGGGGGAGAGAGATGTAGATGGTGTCCGGAGATGGAACCAGGACAATTAGCACTATAGCTAACGCCTCCTAGCCGTAGAAGCTGGATGAGCTATCTGGTGTGGCTGGTTCTATAAACGGAGCCAAGAAACGCGTTTTCCTGATTTAAAAAACCGTGCCTGTCGTATATATTTACTGAGCGTTTGTTTCGTGTAATTGTTGTTAAATAGGTTGACTAAACGCAACAACACTCTTTCCTGAATGAGCCCCGAAGCTGACAATATGGATGGGAACAATGTCCCTCACGCAAGTGGACCAAAGGGAGCAGCTCTCGGCGGGACCTCAGCTCGACCTGCCCTCGTGTTTGTGGGTCTCACCGGTTTTCACGAACGGCTCGGTGTCGCTGGCGTCCTTCGTCGTCTCCTCCGCTCCTTCCCCGGAGCTCATGGCTGCCACAGCCCGAACCTGGAGTTCAGTATCTCCTAAGTAAACCCCCTCAAAAAACGGACAACGCGACGGCACACGGTCACTCCCGTCCTAACAAAAGCGTCGTGGAAGCCACACGGACGGTTACAGTGACTCGTTGACGTTAGCAATGCCATCTGCAGACCTCCATCTTGGGGGGCAACGTAACTGGAAACGATCAGCCGGGGGCACCGGGTTCCTCCTCGGAGTGGAGCCGTGGGGAGAGTCGGTGGAGAGCCGTCGATGAGGGGGGTGGCGGGAGGGGCTGGGTCGCTTCTGGGTGAATCTCCGAAATCAGCCGACGGCGCAACAACGAGGAACCGACAAGGTTTAGTTTACAACTAAATGTTGGTGATTGAAAAAAAAAAAATATTTATTAAAGAAAAAAAATAAACAACCACTATAACGTAGTTATGGTAAAGGTGGTTAAACCTAAGCTATGTCATTTACTTGACATTTGCGACAAATATTGCTAGTGAACCGTCTCGTGGGGGTTAAACATGTTTGCTTTGTGACGTTTAATTAAAACGAGTAGGATGTTTAATTACTTAAACTCTAAGGGAGGATATATAGAGAAAAGAAAAGGAAAGTCTGACGGTAACAACCACAACAGAAAAGGTCAGCTGTTTTGATTAAGGTCCTGGGATCTTCCCTGTGGGACTAGCGCCATCTTCTGCTTAAGGTTGGAACTGCAGCTTCTGTCAACGATCATGAAGTGATGGTGTAGAAATAAGTTACAGACGCCGTCCTGCAACTATTATTGAAATGTTCTTAACACCCTTCATGAATTACAGTGGAGACCTAACATTTTCCCTTTAAGTTTAATAGATAACACAATATAAAAAAAAGAAAGCACGGAAAACATTTAGATAACGTTTCCATGATGAAATAATTCAGTGACTTAAAATGCACAATGCTATATTACTCCTTAAAAAAAAACGCTCGGTTATTGAAGGGAAACATGATGCTATCTGCACAATTTGACACTTCTTTTTTTTTATCCCGTTGTATTAACAAACTTACACCTAATAATATCCTGTCACTTTAATACAGCAATAATTCAAAAGTGTGCACATACAACTATATCCAATCCTGAAACTGCTATCATGATTTAAAAAAACACCCTTGTAGTTGTTTATTAGAATAAAAAATCGCAAGACAAAATGTTATCGCATTTATAATGCACTGAAAAGAATAGCTGGTCATTTAACCTTTTTCTGAGGTTTTTGTATTGTCACTCTTCTTCAATAAAACAGAGCATGCACTCACACCAGACTGATTTTGATATTGACTGCAAACCCCTCTTCATTATTAAACTGTAATTTAACTGGTAAATCTAGAGATTCACATCCTTTCCTTAGTCACATATGTGTTATATGGATTCTTGACCCCATGTTAAGAAAGCAGTGATATTTTTTAAAAGTTTAAATAAATAAAGATAAAAGTCTTTATCTTGTTGGTGGACTTATTTAAAAATTCTAAGATGTTAGAAGACATAGATTAATGCAGAATTATTGAACATTCATGAACTGTTTATTTTCTCAGATGTGCATAGTGCAGGTCACTTTTAAATAATCATTAAGAATTCTATGATAATTACTATTCCAATTTTGGAGGTGAACTTTATTTATCGTTATAGTTAAGTTTAACCTGAACCACACTCAGGAGTTATAGGTTTTCCATTTAGTAATACAACTTCTGACCACATGGGGGCATACAATCACTGGACTATCATAAATCAACGATTATATATAATGGCAATTTAAATAAATGTAAACTAAATACTTGTATTAGTTAATATTTACCACCTTCAGTAAAATACATAACTATATAAGTATTTCTTTCACCAATTTCTGCTGGCCAATATCCACCAGCATTCTCTATCTTGGGTTAAGTCAAGGTGTCCTACATGTGACTTGATGAAAGAAAGCCCATGTTGCCTTTTCTCCCCTGACAAACGTTTTTTTGTTAGTTCGTTTTGTTTTTTCCCATGTTTCACATGCCCCTTGACCTTCTGGCTTGCATTGTACCATCTGCTCAGTCTGTTGACTAAGCTGGTTCAGACATTGCCAGTGTGGGGTCATCACCAATATAAGTAAATTACACATGCCTTTAGTCTGATTTGGATTTTACTTCTAGATTTTCTAGCTGAATTACTGATCTAGTAGCATATGAGCCAGATTCAGATTCACCTGAATTCCCCAAACACCTGTGATCTGCTGTGGAGTTGCATGTGGAAATTCATCTATCCATTATTGATAGTTGCTCATTACAATTCAGAGTCACAGAGATCTTCTGGATCCTATCTCAGCCCTCTTTGGGTGAAAGGCAAGACTTTATTTTATGTCATCTTTGTTAGTCAGAGTTTCTATTAGAACCACTTAAGACATGGTTAATGTTTTTCTCAGCACATTTATCACAAAGTACACAAAAAATGATATTTTAAGCAAGACAATTATTATTAGGTCACTGCCACTGGTGCCTAATCAGCTTGGCTTGACTACTATGGTTTAAGGGTTCTCTACTAAGTGATAGTACCGGTTAGTACCTCTTTTTTTTGCACTTTTTTTAAATATTTAACAGACAACATCATGACATTCAGGTGACAAATATCAGAACAATAGAGTTATACAAAGTACGAATAAGAAAATTAATACAATTATATGGGAATAGAAAGATGAGGAAAGTATAGATTAACAGAATATAATAAAAATACATTTCAAATGTTCATAAATTTCCAAGACAGGCATATCGCAAGAGGTTTTGCATAAGGTCAATGTTCTCTACCATCATAAAGAGTTTCATACCAGTCTTTCATCATGTTTCACTGATGAAAGAAAAGGGACATTTCTTTGTTGAAGGCAACACAGTTTTGTCTAGATTTTAGGAACTAAGTTTTATTGCAGTTCCTCGACTGGTCGATAGAGGCTGGCTTCAAAAGCCTCCCTCACCCTTTCTCCAGCTCCTCCGGGGGGGATTCTGAGGCATTCCCAGGCCAGCCGAGATACATAGTCTCTCCAGCGCGTCCTGGGTCTTCCCCAGCGTCTCCTTCCGGTGGGACATGTCTGGAACACCTCTCTAGGGAGGTGTGATCTCCGGTCGTATGTCTTGGACACTCTTGGTAAAAAGACGGGCTGAGGTGTCAACTGATCAGACCTGTTCCCAGTGCACATTGGACTCCGGCCGGGCTGCCCTTTCTCATCAGTTCTGTTCATGATTTTTATGGACAGGATTTCTATGTGTAGCCAGGGGCCAGAGGGGGTTCAGTTTGAGAACCACAGGATTTTATCTCAACTTTTTGCAGATAATTTTGTCTGGTTGGAGTCATTGGGCCAGGACCTTCAGCATGTGCTAGGATGGTTTGCAACCGAGTGTGAGATCGCGGATGCAAGCGGCCGAAATTACTTTCCTCCACAGGGTGGCTGGGCACTTCCTTAGAGATAGGGTGAGAAGTTCAGTCACTTGAAGCTCAGGGTTGGTTGACTTTATATAACTTTGCGTACAGCAATACATTTATTTCTCATGTAATTGATTGGCAGTCTGCTCAACCAATCGCTAGTTGTTATTACTTCCTTATTTGAAATCGTCATGCTACTGCCCTTCACGAAGCAATCATCCATTTGTATTAACCCAGCATTGGCTAAACGTGGTCAGTTTTGATATTGCCGTTGAGTCAACATCAAGACATCAACATCAACATAAAGATACATCCCACCTGGGAGCAAAGCTAACTTTGATGTGGTGGGCGTGTGTTCCCGTCGGACATGGCTGCGCCCGGTGCAAAGGAAAACGCACCAAAATGTTTCGTCTATTGTTATATACAGTCTATTGGCCCTCTTCCACTAATACCTACTCGGCTCCGCTCACCTCGACTCTATTTGCCTCGATCTCAGTCGTTTTCCACTACGGTTCAGTACCCCCCCCAGTGTGTGTGGGGCCTTCATGGCAAGGCAGGCAGAATGGTGACAGTGTCCTTCAGTGAGACAGGTCCAGTCAAGTATACAACAACAACAACAATAGAGTATGATTGCTTGCCATTTTTTGCTGCACCACAGTTAATTGTAAACTAAATATCGTGGTTGCTGTTGCCAGGTTTTAAATTCTCAGCTCGGTTGGAACCTCAAGGAAGTAGGTGCCAAAAAAGGAGGTACCTGCTGGTACTATCACCTAATGGAAAACCCTTAAAACCGAGTAGAGTCGAGCGGAGCCGAGCCAAGTAGGTACTATTAGAAAAGGGGCATATGGTTCTACCGAGCTGTGTCATGCTGAAAATGCAACGTCACTAGGCTGCAGGCCATTGACTGGCCAGAGATGAACGTGTCTCAACTCCTTCACACCCGTCATATTTAAAATCCGGCAACAGCAACCATGATCCTTTAGACAGTGAAAAAATGGCAAGTAAACATACCCCGTGGTGCAACACAGAACAAGAAGGTATATGTGGAGGTGTCATAGCAGATGGCAGCTCCTGGGTGCCTGATGACATCAAGACAGTGTCGTGAGAAGCTTAAGCGAAAGGGCAACTACTCAGCCATCAAGAACACGGTTGCAGTGGCTCAAACTGAAAAGACCAGAAGTGGGTTGAGCAAATGCATGCCAACAACCAACCCAAGGGAGCGTGCCTAAGGCCCATTGAGGGAAATCTTTACAGATGGACAGACAGGTGTGAAGGAGTTGAGACCCGTTCATCTCTGGCCTTCTGATAGCCTAGTGGTTACTTGGTCCAGGTTCAAGTCCCTGGGCTGGCGACAATGGTGAATCACTGTGGGCAAGGCCCTTAACTCCCAATTGCTCCCCAGGCGCTGGGATAGCAGCCCACTGCACCTAGTGAAACTAGTGATGGGTTAAAAGCAGAGGTCCAATTTCGGGGTGTATCATGAAATACACACTGACAAGAATGACGAAGCTTGAAAAGGGAAAAACGTATTACTTACTCCAATTGTTAATTTTGTATAGACTTCTGCATGCAGACAGAAAGCTAACTAGGTAGCCATTGCTAACACCGTTTGTGTTCTGTATTTTTCGCTTGTGTATTTATTCACTTCAGAGAGTAAAAGTGAGATTTACACCAAAAATATGCAAAAAAAAAAAAAAAGCTAGTATTACTGGTTAAATGGCCATTTTTGCATGCTGTGTGCGTACTTTGTATGTTTTGTTGAAGAGTCTCAGTACTTTTGTGGGGAGCCGTTCACGACTCCGACCACGGACTCTCCCTGCTCTCCGGCCACCGTCCCAACAGCTACCTCCACACGTGAATGAATGAAACACCGGCAATGTTCAGGGCAACATCGCAACGTGTTGTCGCAGGTAAGAAACTATAAACAAGTATATATTTATAATGGTTGCATAATGTTTGCTGGATATGCTTTTTGGTTTAACACTTCAAGTTTCTGCTCTCTATCTAGGCAAGAGAAAGAGGGGCCACAGCAGACAAGATTTTGGCCCTCTTATTGAAAAGATGAAGGCTGATGACTCCTTAAACTGGACCCAGGGTGAGAGGCACTTCCAGGTTATTAACCATTACACAAATACTGCATTAGAGCATCTCTAACACCTCTGCCTTCCTCCTCTACGTCTCAAGCCACTGCCAGCACAGGCTGACGTGGTGCTGCTGCAGGTACATCCCATGATGTTTCATAAGTCTCTCCCTCACTTCCACACAGATTATGCAGAGCACAGCAGGTCATCACTATTGATTTCACCAGTCGGACATCAGTTATTTCAGCTGACGTTTTTTGTTTAAATGTATGCAGTCAGTTGCACAGTGTCATGGAATGGTTTCAGGAGTCAGCCCTGCAAGGGATAAGCAGAATCTCCAAAAATGTAATAGCCAAAATCACCGCACCAATATTCCTGATGTGAGCTGGGAAGGGGTTTCTCTGGTTGGCTAACTCCCAAAGTGTGAACAGCCTGAGAACCCTAGAATCATGGAAGCTCCCTGGCCGTCCAGTAAACACATTTCAGAACAACCCCTTTCCATCAACAACACCTTGAGGAATTATGGAATGCCATCCTTTATGGTTAAAATAGTCAGTATGATAATGGTTTGGTGCTATGATGGGTATGTGGGAGCCATCGATAGTACCAACACAGTGTGGGAATCACTTGTTCTCAATATAGGCAGCTATTTTCTCTGAACCTCCCTTCATCAGAAAAACAGATTTGTTCTGGCAACAACAACGCCTCTGCTGCAGCACAAAACTCCCGCACAGTTGTGATGCCAACTCCAAAAATATGTCCAATACTCTGGTACTCTGAACTGGCAGCAAGCTTCCACAGTGCTTCCACTCTTCTTCAAGGCCACACATTCAAGGAATGTTGTCTTGTCGCTCCATAGCTGTATGCAATTGGTTGCACAAGATCGACGTTTTGCAGCAGTGATTATACAACATCAAAGCCATCTGAAACACACATAAAGTATAGATATTCTCAATGCCTAATAGTGACAAAATGCAACCATTTCAGCATTGTAGATTGGACCTATTAGACGATTACAGTTGGAAATTAGCATTAGCTACCACTAACTTACCCTAATGTGTCAAATCCTTTTATCTACGCACTGCTGTATGCTTTCCAGCTCTCTCTAGTACTTCTCCCGAGTGTTTCGTTTCACGGCTGTAGCCTCTGTTCTTTAAACTTGCGAGTAAGAAAAAGCCACAGACCAAGCAGCAAGCACACCATCGCATCATTGCCCTCCACTGTTGTTGTCGCATACGAGACCAGTTGTTGCATAAAAAGACATCACGGGTGTTTCTGGCCGCCTTGCCATGAAGGTCCCTTCCCCATTCACATTGAGGTAGGTGGGAAATGTAATGGAAAATGACTGAGACCGAGGAACGTAGAGTCGAGTCGAAAACTGTATGAATTTCAGTTCTGTGTGAGTATGCAGATATTATTTAATTAGATGTGTGTGTGGCACTTGGTGCCAACGCAACCCAGCAGACCCCCCATCAGAAAACTGATCACAATTTCATTCCAACGCTGATAGACTGACTGGAATACATCCTGATTTCACTTACTTTTTCTTCTCATGGCCCATATGAAATCTATTCCACTGCTGTTTTAGATTGTATGAAAGTTTGCCTTCAGGTGAAATAAAATTGCTCTCATTTTGAAATTGACTGAAAGAATACATTTCGGGATGTGGAAATAATCTTTGTTGGTTTTGTATAAGATTGGTTTCATACTGTGATGGACTTTAAATGTCCTACACTACTTAATGAAGCTTGCATATGCAATGAGGGCAGCGAAACATGTTATCCCATAATGAGAAGCAGAAGAGAGCTGTGGAGAAATAGCCTATAGAGATGAGAAAGAGGTTTGGTGATGGTGGGGGGCTCCTTTAATAACTCAAGAACCATTGAATGGCTGACCCTGGTCTTAAGGAGGTTTCATTTTCACAGTGGCCTCCTGACAAATAGCAATAAATCCCTCTAAAATGCCAGCAGTAATTACACCTGTGCGCTGAGACAAGCTCTGAAATGAAAGAAAGCCGGTTGTGATTTGCTGGCTATCATCCTTTCTCTGGCCACACATTCTGACTGTCCACTATGTCACAAGCTCCACGAAACCTATTGAACTCTTCTGAGGAATCGATGGCAGTTGCATCAAAACCTGTGCTCCCCAGATATCCAGTGTGCGTGTGTTGCAATCAGGGATAGCTCTCAGCGACACAGTGTCCTTGTATGAGCCACCCCCTGCTGCACTGTCATAATTAAAAGGAAGGAGGGAAAATAACAGCAGGTGGTCCTGGTTCTGATGTTGTGACACGCATAAACATGCACAAAAAACTAGGCACTCATGCACACAGAAAAACAAGGTGCGTCAGTGTCACGTGGTGTTTAAAAAAGTGGTAAAGGCTAAGAGGTTAACTGGTGTCATAAACTTTCTTCCAGGCCACTATCAAAGTGCAACACACCCACATAGACAAATATTGAACTGTCATAGATTAAGGTGAGTGTGTGCTGCTGTGAAGGTCATATTTGTTATATTTCTGTGTTGCACAGACAATTTATATCTCCAGTGTTACTTTGCAGAAATTAAGTCCTCATACTGGAGCTGTTTAGACCAACTCCCTAGGTTTCACCTTTAGACTCAGTTTGCCAAGATTAACTTGAGATGCATCTTTATACAGGACACGTAGGGCCTAGGTAGTTATTCATGCTTTATCAGAAGCCTCTGCAAGCATACTTTTTTAAGACTTGCATAAGCTTCTGATACTTGTCATCCATAGCTGAGCCGCACTTTCCACAGTATGCTTGAGGCTTCCTCTGCCAAGTGTTATAAACTGACTCCGCTGCCGGAGTTACGCAGCGCATTCAATGAGATAGCTCGGAAGGGCCTTTAAGGGACAAGTGTTATCAGTGTAAAGGAAGACGCTGCAGCAGTGCAAACATGTGCTATCCTGTGATTTTGTTAGTGCAGTGTTGACTCTCTGGAAGAGTAATTAACCATGTGTGAGAGGACAGATAGTTTTTGTTCATCGTTTTTAAAAGTGGCTCGTATGAGTTCAATGAATTATTTTGTTAACAAATAAACAATGATAAAATAAATAAATAAATCTGAATGTGGTTCCAATTAGGGATGTCGTGCTGTGTTAAACTGAATCTTCAAGAAGTTTAAACCCAATTAAATCAGATTGATTTAATTGCATTCCCCCAGGATGTCAAAGAACAAATATAGGTCTGTCAAATATCTATGAAATTTAATGGAGCTTTAGCCGAATAAAAGTCTGTGTAGTTTATGCTTTTGTTATTCAAATTCAGGTCTAAATTAAAAACATAATTTATTTATGCCTGAAGGGGAATTGATTGTTCCAGTAGTCATGGTTTAAGTCTCTTCAAAGAGTCATTGCCGTGGGCAGGAAAGATCTTCTGTAGCGGGCAGTGCTGCAACGGATCTGAAGAACCTCTGACTGAAGACACTGTTGCTGAATCACTGCGTTGTGAAGGGGATGTTCAATGTTGGCCATGACCTTCCTCATTTAAATCTCCAGAACAGTCCCCAGAACTGAGGCAGCCTTCTTCATCTGTTCAGTGTCTGTAAGTCACTGGCTCTAGAAGATATAAAACATCTCGCTTCAACGCTGAAGCCTCTTTTATGAATAAAGTCTGCTCTGTTCTTTCTTATAAACAGCATCAGTGTTGTATCTGTTTTGTATTATTTTCTTGCAAAAACAATGGATCTGCACTAGTACAGAGATACTGACAATTACACTTTCTATGGTATTTATATCTATGATACATTAAAACACTTAACTGACTTGATGCATTTTAAGGACCTTATGTAACAAAATAAATTGTGTGATTCATTAATATTTCTAGCATGGAGATGGTATCCCAAACATGTTATACACTTTGTCCCTTTTATACACTTTACACACTAATTATAGCACAGTGTAAACGTTGTGTTAAGTGTTTGTGCAGAGTAGAAAAATAAAATGCATAAAGTGGTTTATAAACCTTGTAAGGCATCCTATAAACATGCTGGTTATACAGTAAAAAGACAGTGTAGCAATCATGATTTTCTTCGGATGATACAATCAAACATGACTCTCTGGGTGAGACCATGAATGATCTGTGTGGCTCTTTGAAACGTTTAGTCTTGTAAAACTCCGATGTACAAGCCAGCAAGAAGCTCGTGAATGCCTCACAACAGACTTCAGCTGCGGCCGCACTCGTAACAACCTAATAGTTTGTATCCTAGCAACCTCAAGCGTTTGCGTGACTACCTGATCTCACTCGTTTTTACAGACTGACTTTTGTCATCGAACTTTCTTCCTTTTTACCCCCCCCCCCCCTCCCAGAAGGATGGACTTTTTCCAGGAGGCACTAACCAAACCGCTTTCTACCTTTTCTGCCTACAGCTACGTCCCACCACGACGAAATGAGCCAAAAGAAATGTCGTACTTCAACAAGGACTCAAAGGTAACGCGAGGAGCGTTAACATCTAACTCACTGATATAGTCATAAACTAGTTACCATCTGAGTAGAAACTTTTATTTTTTTTGTCACAGAAACATGACAGAACTACTACAAAAACATGTTTAATATTTTCTAAGTGTAATTTATTGCAATGTAATTTATGAAGGAGTATTGAGTACCAACAGGCATAGGAGCGTTACAGGAAATGAAAGTAAGATTAATTAGATAAACTAACGGTCTAAGTCATAAACTCATGTACGGTCTGTATGATATGGATACTATCCAAAAAGATATCACCACATAGAGTGATCAGGGGAAAAGCCTAGTTAATACAATACATGTCTAAGATAACATACCTAAGATAAGAAAAGACCTCATATTACATTTAAAGTAAGGCAGATTTTCTTTTACATCGTGATCAACTTCAGCAGAGCACTATTTGTTTTCTCGCTCTGTGCGTGTAGGTGTCTGATGTCTCCACATATGACCACGTTTTCCATCAAGCTGAGGGCTTTGACACGAGGCTGCCTCGCGATGACAGAAAACACTGGAGAGGACGAGGACTGGACATAAATCAGGAGGTAACGGCCACGTCTCAGTAACGGTGTATCCTTTAGGAATTCAAGCTTTTATTTTTGCCTGTTCTGACCTCTCAACAAAAACATTTACTAAAGCTTTATTCTATCTTGAATGTAAATACACTTTAAACCAATATTTATTAGACAACTGTATGGGGACTATATTTCTGTACAAAGCTTGAGCAACAACAATTGTGTCAGCTGCCACCTATATTTTCACGCGTTCACCTTTAAGGACCCATAGGGACTGTAAATGAAAGAGCGAATTATAATTACATATAAAGGCCACAACCCTGGATAAATTAGGCAACATTAAATACAAGCTTTTACAACTTTATTAAAAAGATTACTAATAATGTGCAAATGAAATGTAAAACGTGTTCAAATGGCAAAGAAAAGGCGTGGGAATCCCTGTCATACTTTTCACTACCCTTACGGCCGGGCCCCATTGTGGGGCCCGGCCGTAAGGGTAGTGAAAAGCAGCTGGATAGCAGGGGAGTGACAAATCAGTTTACCACAACACGTTATAAATCAAAGTTAATATTTGGAGCAGATGAAGCTTTTAAATGCTTTAGATCCATATGAATTCACCTCTGTTGAGACCATGTGGGCCGAGCAGCTCCGTAGTTACAGATCTCTTGAGTCACATGTGCAATTTCCAAATTGATGGCTGCAGAACTTACAAACCTTTAAGCTCTTATAACAGCACGCGATGACCCATCTTTGGCTTCTTGCCTGGTCAGGATTTCTCCCGGTAGGAGCCCAGTGAGTCATTAGAGAGTTGTATTCCACGGTTTTAGCTGTAAAGACAGCTTCTAACGGGGCTTGGGGGACATTCTTTTGGGAGCTTGCTGTCTATAACTTGAATTCCATATGTTGTTAGTATGCTTTGCCACAGAAGAAGAAAATGATCCAATCTGTACAGAAAAACTGCAGTCAGTTAAATATAACTCGAACTAAGCAGGGGCTGCACCTGTGATGCCCACATGCTGTTCAAGATGGGATGGAAGAATGGAATCATCAACCGTATAAAGAGGAGCAGTTAAATATAAAAGCTGTGAAATAGCAGAGTTACCTGGATCAACAGTTAAAAGAAGATAATTAAAACTCGTAAAAGATCTGTTTCAGACTGAAAAGTTTCACAAACACTAAACTTCTCCAAAAAGTTTTGAGTGGGTTAAAAACAACTCTCTCCAAGACTTTAGATAAAAAGGGGAGTTCAGATATAGGCCAAGATTTGGAGAGAACTCAAAGGTCTAGGTTCTTCTGAAGAAGTAGGTCTCATTTTGTTCCTTATTCGATGTTCTTCAATAGAGAATTGACTGTTTCACATTCTATCAATATGCTGCCACAAAAGTTGTTGCCATTAAGTCAGAAACAATGTTCCAGTTTTAGAAATAAGACTATTTTAGGTTATATAATGCTTTTCCTAAAGGAGACTATTATTAGTAGTTTTGGGACAGGATACACGTAATGCTGGGTATTTTACTTATTTATTCAATTTTTACCATATGTCCTGTGGCATATTTCTGAGTATGACATTTGCTTTTGGCTTTTTTGGAAACCTTTTCATTTCTGTGGAGTAATTATTCATGTCAAAACACTAGCTCACAGTTAGTTTCTAGGTCACTAAAAGCGGAAAAGGTGGTGAACAAAGCAATCACACACACACTATTGAGCTTATAATTACAGTGAGTTGAGTGGCTGGCTGGCTGTTAGAGTTTCTGACAGCTCCTGCTGAATTAGGACATTTCTGTTCCAGGAATTGCATTTGAATATGAATGCAAAATTAACTATTCATAAAAGTATTCAGATGATAATGGCAGTGCAGGCTAAGAAATGAAGGTGCAGTATTGGGCCCAAAAAGGTACATACTGCATGCTTTGCTGTTCCACCTTTACTCCAGTAGAGTTCAAGCACTGTACCTTGAGTTTTGTACTTCCTTGTCTATATGTTAGAAGTAACAACCCAGCACTCTTAGTGACAAAAAAAGATATCTTAAAATTTGTCCTGTGAAAAAATGGCTTTGTGCCACATGCTGGCATCGCAGAAACATCTGATGGGCAGAAGCACTATAAGTAAGAGCATTGAGTCCTGCAGTGTTGATGCGAACTTCCACACAGAAAATGTCCCGCTGTTCCACCTCGGGGTCATACATGTGCACAATGAGGTGGAAAATTGGCAAAAAAAAGTACTACCTTGAAAGTGCCATCTGTAACAAGCAACCATGCACTGTCATTTTTAGAGCTATTGTCAATTTAAAGTCACTAGTTTACCAAACAGACATGTTTTAAACTGTAGGAGAAATCATAAGTACCTGAAGTCCCATGCAGGCACTAGGGGATCATGCAAACTAGAACTAAAACGCATGACTCAAGATAAATGGAAATGGAGTAAAATCTAGTTTTGGTCTTTTATTCAAGCAGAAAGTTTGGCTCAAAGGCAGTCAGCATTTAATCTTGGTATACAGGGAATCATATTAACAACAGTAACCGAGTCAGACAGGCTGTTATCAGAAGGTTGGAAGCATTAAACAGTGTTAACATGCAATAAAGAATCACTAGGAAGACTGGTTGGTTGCTTATATGCTGAACAGGAGAAATGAACCAGTGGTGTGGGGTGTCAGTGTCACTGAACCAGACAGGCAATCCTGAAACATGTAGCTGGAAATTGTGGATATGAAGTAAGAGGAGCAAGTTGCACACATATGTACTTTTTTTTTTTTTTTTTTAAATGGGTACACAATTCTGATACAGCCTGCAATTAGCGGTGTGACATAAACATCACAATTGGCACACGTTTAATTCTTATGTATTATTCCATATCTTTTTGTTTTGTTGTTCTGCTCACTCACAGGAAAGGTCCAGAGTTGTTCCTGTGCTGTCCTCTTCGGAATATGGCCATCGTTCTTCTGCTGCCCTCTACCAAACACACCGAGAGCATGCACACGTGGCTCGCATTAAAGCGGACTTTTACATGAAAAATGGGATTTTATGGAGTTTGGCAGAGGGGTACGGCTCAGTGGTCCCTATTTGAAAGCCTGATGTATCACAGCAAGAGATTAAAGTATTTGTTCTGACAGTGGAACATTTTCATAATATACCAGTTGCAGTGTGCTATTTAATGTGGAAACGAAACATAATGAAACATAACATTTCTTCTAGAAGTAGCTGTTGCAGTATTATTACAGGAAGTGGTCGTTAGTAATAAACGTAAAGATTCACTGAAATGTTGAATATAGAAGATGTCAAAGAATGAACTAAAAGTATAGACAGTAATCTGATGCTATATTCATTTATTTGCAATAGTTCCACCGATATTATGTGATTTGAATGTTGAAGCAGTTTTATGCAGTTGATGAATCACACAATTTATTCTAGTTTTTATGGCTAAATATTAAAGAAAGAAAAGATCAGTAGGTTTGGGGTTGGATATTTAGGTTAGAGCATTTAGAAACTGAACGTATTTGGTGTTGCAAGAATATGATTCCTTACACTTTTTGCATACCTGCTGTAACTATTTTATTGTTTTATATTCTAGAACAGCACCACTATTTCCAATCTATTCAGACAGGAGGAGACATGTAAAAAGGTTTTAGGGGGTCAACTTAAAGAAGGAACTGGAAAGTCAAGTTCATATTTGACTGTCCAGAAATTTTCACCTGTTTTTAATATAAATTCGTTTTTTGTAACCTGCTGGTGAGGCATATATATTCTGGTTCTACCGTTTTTGTTTTGGCAGAAATAGATCTTTTATTCTTAGAAACAGTACAGTGGGCTATTTCAGTCTGTTTGATGTTAGAATTGCAGCATTTATTTATAAAGATTATGAAGTAACACGTAAAGTGATGCTTTCCTCTTCAGAATGAAAAAGACATGCTGAGAAAATCAAAAACAAATGAAAGTAAGAAATGGAAGTATTTGGTCTGTAAAACTTCAGAAATAAAGCAACACATTCAATTTGATAATTTGAGTTCTTAACTAAATTAAGCCTGTCTACTTTTTTCTCCCACTGCATTTATTTCTTTTATAGAAATTCTAGTTTGCAGGCATAACAATGTACACCTTCTTCTTCTATTCACATTTTGTGCTCAGTAAGTGGAATACAGCTTCTGACAAACTTTCATTCAAACAAAAAAGGTTATGAACAGCCAGCTAGTTTAATTCAACAAACCCAGTGCTGAAGTAGTCATTTAAAGGGTCACTAATTAACACAAGCCAAAGTGTAAAACAAACAGCTGTCTTACAGCAATTTGTGAAATTGTTAAGAAATGGAAACTAATGATTTAAGGTCTGTGTATGTGTGTGAGAGTGGCATGGCAAGTTTATTTGTATAGCACGTTTCAGCAACAAGGCAATTCAAGGTGCTTTACATGATAAAAATGTAAAACTAATGAGAAAAAAAACAGTTATGAGTTACAGCGAACTGCAGTGATGAACAAAAGTTAATATTAAGTTACATTGTAGTGTTGAAAACATCCGTCCATCCATCTTCTATACCCATTTTATCCTTTGCAGGGTCACTGGGGTCTACCGGAAGTATCCTGATTTATTACAGGCGAGAGGCAGGGGTCCACCCAGGACAGGTCGCCAGTCTATCACCACATATAGACACAAACAACCATGCACACTCACACTCACACCTACAGGCAATTTAGAAGCATCAATCAACCTAATATGCATTGTTTTGGACTGTGGGAGGAAACCGGAGTACCCGGAGGGAACCCACGCAAGCACAGGGAGTACATGCAAACTCCACACAGAAAGACCCACCGGGCCGGGAATTGACCAGGAACCTTCTTGCTGTGAGGCAACAGTGCTAACCACTAAAGGAAGGGTTTTTAATAATTCAGTCAAAGGCAGCTGGAAACAAAGTTTTTAACTTTGATTTAAAGGAACTGAGGGTTTTCAGCATTCATGCAGTTTTCTGGAAGTTTGTTTTAAGATCCATGGAGCATAAAAGCTGAATGCTGCTTCTCCATGTTTGGTTGCTTCTGGGGACACGGATCAGACCTGAACCAGAAGACCTGAGAGGTCCGGATGGTTGATATGGCGACAACAAGTCCGATGTATTTTGGTCAGTGATTCATTCAGTAATTTATAAACTAAAAAGTGTTTTAAAGTCTGTTCTATGAGGTACAAGGAGCAAGTGTAGGAACCTCAGAACATGTGGTCCACTTTCTTAGTTCTAGTGAGAACTTGGGCAGCAGCATTCTGGATCAGCTGTAGCTGCCTGATTGACTTTTTAGGCCGACCCATGAAGACACTTGCAGTAATGAATTTGACTGGAGATAAATGCATCGATGAGTTTTTCAAGATCCTGCTGAGACATTAGTCCTTTGATCCTGGAGATGTTCTTCAGGTGATAGAAGGCCAACTTTGTAATTGTCTTAATGTGCCTCTGAAGGTTCATGTCTGAGTCTATGACTACACCCAGATTTTGGGGCTTAGCAATGGTTTTGTTTTTGTTAAACTGAAAAAAAAAATGATAGTACATCCACCCACTGATTTGTTTCTTGCATCTACTCAATGCTTGTATGGGCTCATTGTCACCTGGTGACATTGTAATGTAAAGTTGTGTGTCATCAGCATAGTTATGGTAACTTGTCTTGTTGTTTATTATAATCTGAGCTAGTGGAAGCGTGTAATTTTTAAATAGGAGGTATCCCAGGATGGCACCTTGAGGAACTCCATGTATGTCCTTTAGTTTTCCACTTCACATTCATGTACACTTTCTGCTCATGTTTACTGTCAGGCTCTATTTGTCTGGAGTTCATGGTTAGGTTTAGGAAACTTTACCACTTAGCTAAAATGGATGCTCACTCATCTAAGAATGTACCCCAAGAAGAAATATATCTTTACTCCGTTTGCCAAAGAAGTGTTGTGGTTTGTTCAGACACAACTTTACAACCCACCGCTGTGCTGCTATGTACCTTTTAGGGAACAGGACCTTTCTTCTGCTAACCCTTCCCATCAAGCCATACTTGTACAGTTTTTTTCCTAATTGTGCCATCATGAATGCTATTGTTCAATATGCCTGTTTTCATCGATTTCATGATTGACTGTAAGACTGTAAGAACACAGTTGACAGTTGGTGTCTTTAAACTGAACTAACTGGCCTCCGTCTTGATACGACGCTGGAATCAGAATTTTAATTCAACTCAATGTCTGGCTGCATAAAATTGATGGTAAAACACACTCTGTCATGAGAATATTATTATACTTACAATTACAAATGCTAAACATGCATTCCAATTAGAGGTACTGTAAAAGCAAAACAAAAAAAAGAAAAAAAACAGTTGTGACTTACAGTGTTTGGAAAGCTATTCTGAAAGTATCTGTTTAAAGAAAACCTTGTAGGCACACTGATTGAGTGTCCACCATGGTGGATTTGTGTGTAAAGCATTAAAACAATGATCCTTAGAGAGTATAAATATATATACAAATGTTTAATGAATAACAAAAGGATAGCAGTAAACATTTAGACACAGGCCGTTGGTTTGGTTCTATATGGATTATGAAAAGAAAAAAACATTCCCTCTTGATTTCTGTGTCTGATTCCACCTGCTTGCATGGGACACAAATACAGCTATTAAGCTATAAATACAAATCACAGGTTTCCATTACACTGGCAATTTGTTGGCATCAACAGCTCTATATGATAAGAAACTCGTGTAACATTCATGTGGATTGAAATGGAACAAAACAGCTCTTAGTGCCAACGAGGCTACGGTAAAAAAAAAAAAAAAAAAAAAAAAAAAAGTAAGAAAGAAAACAGCTCGACACGCAGCTTAATTTGCTCGAGTATAAGGCTCTGAAGCACTGCAACGCTGGCATGGGTAATTAGCTCCACACCACTACTATTGTACAGACAGACAGACTCTTTAGTCAGGCACTCCTTTAAACAGTGAAGAGACTCCCTGAAATGAAGTCCTTGTTACACTTGAGATGCGATAACCACTCTGACTTCAACTTTCAAGGACTGCGCTGGTGCACCATGGCCCCGATGTGAAGCGTTTTCCCCAGGACAAAAGTGGTTCTTGACAGTTGTCCATCCATTGTACTGCTGACTTCTTGTAATGGGTTTTACTTACAGGGCATGGAAAAAAACAAACAAAAAAACAAAAAAACAACACTTCTGCACCACTTTGTGTGAGCAGTTGTGTCTTCAAGTCTATTTGTTCAGTTAGTTTGGTGTGCTCACGGCATCACAGTCCCTTGTGACAGAGACCGGGTCATCTCCGTGTGAACAAAGTATGTCTTCAGCTCTCCTTTGCCTTTCACGTTGATGATGCCACGACATGAACACATGTACCCTAGTAGCTGTAAGATATCACTGGTCTCCTCTGTAACCTGCACGGGGTGACAGAATTACATCGAAATGACACATTTTCGGACATATTATGAGACATGTGCCAGTAACTGTGTAAGAAGTCCTACCTGTATTTTACCCAGCACCCCTGTGGTCTCCATCCTACTGGCCACATTCACACTGTTTCCCCAGATGTCATACTGAGGCTTCTGGGCTCCAATTACTCCTGCAATCACCGGCCCATGGTTTATACCTGGGAAAAAGAAAGGAAAAAAATCGATCTTTAATCTTTAAAACAGTTGGCATTTCATTCCACAGCCCAGTTAATGGAAATAAATCAAAATGGGCACCATATTAATGTTGTAAGAGAGTTTTCTCACCAATTCGGAGTCTGAAGTCATTGAAGGAGTGCTTGTTGATGACATCTAGCTTCCCGACAAGAGCAAAGGCAAACTCCACCATTGTGCCTATATGCATATACTGCCTGTCATGTTCCTTGAGAAAGTACAGAACGTGAGGGAAGACGTTAACCCGTTCACACCTAAAGCCTTGTTAAAAAATACCTTCTGCAGCACACAGGATTTCTGGAAAACGTAAACCTATCAAACCTTCTGTTTCTCAGCCTTTGAAGAAACCAGATACATTAAACAAAATGAAGTCGAGCGGTTAAACCTGCTTTCATGATTACTGAATGGGCCATCATGTATATATATTTTTACCAAACAATGGCATTTCAAAGTGTCTTGGAGGTGTCGTTGCAACACATATGCGTGAGAAGTGAAAGCACGCACACTGCTTTAGTTCGTAATGGGTTACAGTTCCATTTCAGTGCATCATGTCAGACAACATCAGTTATTTCATGATTAAAATCTCGCAAAAATCTCTGTCTCGTGAAGAAAACGTCCCCTTCTGGAATCCTGAGAGTTACCACCTGAACCCAGCAATGCAATAAAATGTGTTTCTAATATTATTATATTACTTTTTTTGCCACAACTACTTTGAAATGGGTCAATTAGAAAGTCTTAAAACAAACTGACTGATAAATTAGCAAATGTGTATGCAACAGCTGTCAGCTCAGAAAATCATCAGTTGTCACAAAGAAAAAAGAAGCCTGCTTTTGTCTTTGTCAGCGCGAAGGCAAAAAAACCTTTGTAATAAAAATGACTGAGAATTTGGAATAATAAATCTGACACTTTCACGACTGTAAGTTACAATGCACTTTACACTCAGTTAAGCCTGCTTTCTATCAAACAGATGTTTTTTCAAACCACTATTAACTTCTGAATGAGGGTCTAATTTTCTGACAGAGACTGCATTAAAATCACTAGTAGTGACTCAAATGTGTTAAATAATATTGTAATGCTTAAATATGCAGTTCTGTGATAAAAGACGGGATTAGTGGGGGCATTGAAGGGACAAGGATAAAACCGTATTCTTAAAACGATAGGAAACACTGGTGAACCACGTAAGAGAGCTTAAGTGGACGATCGCAGGATATTTTCCTTGGTGCAAAACAAACCCCTTAACAATCCTCAGAATTGCTGATAAAATGTATTCTCTTTCTCCATTTCACTCACCTCTGACTAAATGCATCATCCATGATCACAAATATGCCAGAGTATAAATGCATAAAGGCTTACCTGCACACACTCTGGTCCTGGTGTCAAATTGAGTCCAGTTGCAGCCATGTAGGTGCTACCAATAGTCTTAATCTTCTCCACTCCACTGAACTTCGGTTTGGACAGCAGCTGTAGGCACATGAAGCACATAACAACGCACGTACATGAGCAGGGTAACACTGGCACATGCTGGCATCCTTCTTCTACTTGGAATCAAAATCAGTTGAGTGCTTCTAAGAAAGTAAAACAGGAGCAGCAGTTGTTCTTTGTGAAACAACCAGGATTGTCAATCAGAGTGGAGTGTACCTCGTCAAAGTCTGCTATGATCTCATTGAGAAGACGAAGGCACTCCAGTCCTTCCTTATTGACATCAGACTCGGTATAAAACTCTTTGAAGTCCGGGATGGAGGCGAACATCACACACACTGACTCGTATGACTGATGATAAAGGTCCTAATAGGAAGCAAGAAAAAGATAACAGCTGCAAATGTTGTATCGATTAAGCACCAGAACAGAAAAGACGAGGAGAAAGGGTCGTCTATGGTTAAAATTAGTCTTAAAAGTCCATGAGCTGAATGGCTCATACTCAACATTGACACAGGCTCTTTAAATGCGTCAGAGGAAGCTTTAATCATCACTCTGGGGACACTAGGTCGCCACCGCAGTAGAATAGTAACAGCATTTATCACATGGAAGAACAAGGCCTCATTTACTACACTGATGTGAAGTCAGCAGGTGACGGCAGCAAAGAAGAAATGTAAGTTAATTCAACTAAATGACCCTGAGAAATACAATTATAGATATAAACTAACAGCATATGTAGAACGTGCAGTTCTGTATTTAAAGAGATATTATAGTTTTATTTAGAGCAGATAATTAAGAGTTTTGAGCAGGCCACTGAAGTAGGAATACTGGGAGTAATACCGGGAGTCAAAGCGCCCGGTGGATTTAAACGGTCTCCTCATGAAGTGAAAGATCAGCTTCCCAATATGTTATCTGTATATATAAACATTATACATACAGTAGAAGCCAAATCTGGGAAATGTTGGGCTAGTGATCAAATAAGGTCAAATTACTGGGTCATTGTTCTTATGCAAATATCAGCCTGGCAAAAAAAACAACAAAAAAACAAACTTAAGACACTAAAGACCAACCTGGCAACAACAAGGTGCTGCAACCTTTACCCTCCAACCTGGTGAGAACTGAGTGAGTAAAGTTATTTATCCTTTATTGCATTTATGACTACAAATATGCTCTACATGGCACTTTTTAAACACAAGCGACCACCCAAAGAGCTTTATACAGCAATAGCAGGACTTAAATGAAACCATGTGAGGTTAAAAATAAATAAATAGCTCAAATTAAGTCAAAAAAAAAAAAGTGTGGAAATGAAAAAGATTTGTAATAATTGAAAATCGTAGAAATATATTAAATGAGCAGTAAAAGCCAAAGTTTGGTAAAAAGTGTTTAAAAATTTTTTTTACATTTATTTATTAATTTATGCTTTGTCTCAAAAGCAGAGATGTTTTGTTTTCAGTCGGCTACACAGGAAATGAGCTCGAAAACGTAAAGCTCCCATTTTAGACCTTCTGGGAACATTTTTACTGTGATTCTGCAAAAGACAGACTTGCGGAGGGATTTGTAAAAATTTGATCTGTCTAATAAGTTTGAGCTGGACCTTTAGGGGCTTTTTGTGTGTGACAAAAGTACATTTCAATTCTATTCTTAGTTTTACATAAAGCCAATGTAATCTCTTTTGGGTATTTGATCTCTAACTGATTTTATTTTTAAATCTACTAGAAAGTTCTCAGGAAATTGTTCATATCAACGTAGTCCAGAGTAGATCTGATGAAGTTTTTCAGAGCCACTTTTGGTCCTCATTTTTGTAAAACCACACAGACGAAGACAGAAGGCCCTTCTAGAGACCTGTTTATGCCAATTTTAAATAAATAAAACGAAGGTACTGGAAACTAATATGCCATCAAGCTCAATAACTGTGATGCAATGATGCCAGTTTTCTCACAATTTAGAAAATTACAACCAAACTTTTATGTCCCCAAGACAACCCTGTTACTTCTGTAACTGATTAGTTTCCTCGGGCTGTATTGATAAATAGAGCTGGGAATCATTAGCAAATCAATTGAAATGCATGCCGTGTTTCCTGATGATATTGGACAGAACCCCTTCCTAATGAGGCCTGTTTTTGAGGTTTCTGCTTGAATGTGACATTCCTAATAGAAAGTCAGTACATCTCAGAACCTCCAGGGGCCATTTGAATGAATCTGGTGTCAAAGTGAACTGAACACAAGTTACATTACAACAGGAGTGTAAACTTAAGTAGACGTGTTACTAGTCAAGAGTAAATGAAGATGGAAAACAGCAAATAACTAACGTATAAATAAATACATAAAGAACAATAGTAATCTCCACGCAATACTTGTACGGAGTGTGTATCCGTTTGGATTCATGCAGGAAAAATCATTCTAGAAAATCTCGTGTTTTTTTTCTATTAAAACCGATTTTACTTTTGTATAGCAGGAGGTTTTTACAGAGGTGCATGAAGAGGAACGTTCAGATGGACTTTGAAAACTGACCATTTTGGCGCATTCAGGGAATCCTATGCCTTTTTGTTTTTTAGGTACGTATATTTAACTAAGAGTTGTAATTCCATTAATTCCTTTCAAATCCAACGGTTTTGGGTTTGTTTGCACCTTGCGATGGATTGGTGACTTGTCCAGGGTCTACTCCTGCCTTTTGACCTGAGTTGGGATAAGATCCAGCAGAACTATATGAAAGAGATATGGATGGATGGATGGATGGATGGATGGATGGATGGATGGATGGATGGATGGATGGATGGATGGATGGTTGGATGGATGGATGGATGGATGGATGGATGGATGGATGATCCTTGTACTCGTAATCGAACAGAAGTGTAAGGCCAGTAAAAAAGATGTGAATCATTCTTTTGTTACCAAATGCAGAGGCCTTCCAAAGCCATCTGAGAGATATAATCCCCCCAAGATGTTCTGGGTCTACCACAGGGCCTCTGCCCGGTTGGGTTTGCCCAAAACGGCCCCCTAGTGAGGCGTCCAGGAGCCATCCTATTCAGATGAACCACCTCAACAGGCTCCTCTCAATGTGGACAATCAGCTCTGTCGTCCTTTACGAACAACAGGAATTCTTACCCTACTCCTACAGTCCTGTTATCCTACACAGGAAACTAATTTCAGCCTCTCGTATCTGCGATATCATTCCCTTGGTCTCTAGCTACAGTTCATCACCATAGATGAGGGTTGGAATGTATAACATCTAGTAACAGAGTCTTGCCTTTTCATTCAACTCTTCACCACAACACTCGATCTGTCTGTTGATCTCCCACTTCATTCCTATCTCACTCATGACCAAACCCCAAAACACAACAAAAATATTTAAAAGGTAAGTGTCACAGCCCTATCATCTTCTCATTCACCTCGTTTTTCCAGTTGCGTCCGAGGAAGTGTTCAGCGACGTGGGCTGGTAAAACGTTCTCCAGCAGAACTCGGTTGAGGTTCTCCATGGTTTCGATTTCCTCACATTCCCTCTTGAACTTGTCCCTCCACAAAAAGTCCAGTCTACAGTAATATTCGTTCTGTTACAGGAGACAACTGCGTCAGTAACGCGCAGCATGAAGCTCGGGAAGGCGAAAGAAAACAAATATCAGAAATGTTTAGATTTTTGTTTTTAATTTCTTCTTAACTCAAAATATTTTAAAAATGCACATAAATGTAAATGTACAAAGATATTCATTTTTTTGTGGCATGACTTCAAGGACTGACTGGATGCAGTCGTTGTTGAGACCGTCACTTACAGATATCTCAAAGGTAGCGCACCCGTATTTCTTAGTAGTCATGGCCGTTGCTTGGAAACCTTCTTATAATTTCAGAGCACGCAAAGTAAATTGAAACTGAAGGAATTCTTGGTATTCATAGAAAGCTAATGTCCCTGGTACACAACACTGAAATAATGCAGGAAGCTGCATTGTTGTTGCTCAAGGAGACAGTGGGCAGACAGGACCGCTTTGCATAACAGATAGCCACTGCTTTGTTTTGTATTTTAGCTTGCTCATGCTCGGGGTTGTTCTGAATCTATCTGCATATGTTAACAAGAGTCATGTATTGAGGTCAAGATTGTCCAGGGTTCTCTGTGTTTTGCATCTCACGGGGTTACATGAGTGCGCCATCATTTTGCCCTTCTCCAGTCTGAAAGCTCCGAGCTACTTGTACGCTGGCTTCTGCAGTCCGAGTACGCGAGGGATGTATGTGGGAGCATTCAAGTCCCCTGTGAGATCCGCTTCCTATGTGTGCCGAGCAGTCTTAATGATGAATGTATGCGCAGAATGTCTTCCCCTGGAGATTAAAATGTGGTGCCAATTTAAAAGATTCCAACAGTGAAGGTATGTGGAGCTTTGGTTGAGATCTTTTCTGAGGCTGAAATAAATTCTACAAAAGCCTCCAGCCTTCTTAGGATAATTAATCTGAATCATTTGGCTATGTTTACAGATCCAGTAGTAGGTTCTCTTTAGGAGAGAGCACTCCAGTACCTCCGCGACTCTAGAAAGTAGGGCAGGCGAAATGGAGCTCATTCCAGATGCTGTTTAAAAACCAGATAACAAGCCTTTAAATGAGTTTTACTTCACTTCGCAATGTGTTCTTGAGGGATGAATTACTGATGCCTTGTTTCCTCTAACCTGAATTCGCCTGCCTCTAAATAAATCACAAGGAAAAGGCTCATTAGGGCTGCTGATAGTACTGTGCTCCCAGAATTATTTTTATGATAACGAATTCATAACAAAACAGCATCTGGAAGCGTAAATGTATTTACCCAGTAATACTTTTGCAACAAAACGCTCATAAAGTTGTTTTATTTCCAAAACCAATAGTCCCTTCCTCTCTGCTGACAATTTCCCAGAATGAGAACAATCAAAGGAGCAACTGTGATTCTCAGGAGAGACCCAGTTTTGGGTACAGAAGCTCTGGAGGCTTTTTCTCCGTCCAGAACATCTGCTTTGAGGTCACAGATGATAGATGCTACCCCCCCCCCCCAAAACAAAAATAAACTCCTTACACAAAATCTGTGTCATCTGAGTTGAGGTCATGCGGACGGTAAAGAGGAGATGGAGGCAGTGAGCCGGGCTGGCTGGTCCAACACGACGAAGGTATCCATCCCAACAGCTAGTTCCATCTTATATAAAGGCAGACCTTCCAACAATTCTGTGCTTCCAAAATTAATTCTTTAAGAGTTAATGAAGAATTCATTTCATCTAAAACCCGCTGGTGACGGTTCCCTTGAGGTATCACGGCTCCGTTGGTGCTGAAGTTGATTCTGTGAGTGTCGAATGGCCTGATTAACATCGTTTTGACTGCAGACGATGACCCAGCTGCAGAGAAACATGTTTCATGATACACAGTCCTGCCCCTCTTTGGACAACATTTACCCAATTACTGACCCTATTTTAAATTATATAATATTCCATGAACCCTTTTTAAAGCCTGATGTATAAACACAGAAAATCCTGTTGTTTTTTTTTTTGTTTATTTATATATTGAAATAAAAAAAACTCAAATTTTGCCTTTAGCAGTTTCTAAATAATGTTTTTTTATGAATATATTTGGTCATTTTATTCATTTATTTATCTTATGGTATGAAACCTTGGTTTTTTAAACCCTAGGGCTGGTGTAGAGATCTAAACAATTGAGAGGTACAGCGGTCCGTCTAGATTTCTAGGCCAGATCCAGCATTACAGGGTTAAAAGTGTTTACATGAGTTTGGTTTCATTTTCTGAAGAGCATACTGCTACTCAGGCATGTCCCTTACATCATTAGGCTTCACTTATGGCATTCCCCTTAGAATTAAAGGCCACAGCATCAAACACGAGTAATATATAGTATATGATACCATGGATCACTGTGAGCATTTTGTTCCTGAGTTCAGCTTTTCATTTTAAGCGCTTTATACACCACGTTTGGTGAATGTGTAGAGCATTTGGTGTCACAAAACGGTTACTCACCTGTCTGGCTAATACAAGCAGTGTAATGAAGAAGATGAACAAAGACACAGAACCCATGGTCTTCAGATCCTTCAGGACCCCTGGTCTGAACACAGAGAGTACCACACTTACTGTCTGTAACTTTCATTCGTTTACCAGTTCAGTGAAAAATATACAAAAAGTACTGGGTGGCAAATAAACAAGGAAATTGATTTATTTAATATCATTTGTGGCTTCTTTATAAACATCTTCAGTAGGAATTAATGAGCATTGGCTGACAGACAGAAGGATAGACTATCCAGCGGGACTGAGATGTGTAATCATCGCTGGTTAACGGCTGTCTGTGGAATTTGTTAAAAATTCTTTCATTTTTAAATTATAGTTTTACAGTTTAACACCCTAGGCAGCTATGCCTAACATTTAACTTCTGTATAAGATGAGAATCTACTCCGAATCCACCACCACGACCGCAGACTTTTGATTTTTTCAGAAAGATTATTAGGCAAATACCAGCTCGGTTTACCAATGGCATGTACCTCATCTTACCATGCCATCATTTATTTGACTAAAATGAAGTAAGAAAAAAAAAAACATAGTCAAATTAAGTTTCACCAAAGGTAACTTGTAGATCTACCGTTAGCGGCAGTAGCTTCAGTAAACATTTCCTGTATGACTCAATCTGCGTTTTTCCACCTCCGTAATATCAGCGATATATATATATATATATATATATATATATATATATATATATATATATATATATATATATATATATATATATATATATATATATATATATTTATATATATATATATATATATATATATATATATATATATATATAAGATCAGGAGCATCCTCTCCCAGAGTGACGCTGAAAAACTAATTCATGCGTTTGTATCTTCTAGACTAGATTACTGATTAATGTGTTATTAGTATATATGTTCCTAATAGAGTTCTCCGTTCTCAGAGTGCAGGTTTATTCGTAGTTCCTAGAAGATCCAAATGTAGATTTGGAGGACGGGGTTACTATCAGGAACCATCACTATGGAACCAACTTCCAGTTTGAGTCAAGGAAGCTGACACCACCTCCACCTTTAAAACCAAACTGAAAACATTTCTGTTTAGTAAAACATATAGTTAGTACTTTAGTAGTCACAGCTGCAGCTGCAGGACCAGACCAGAGCAGCTGGTCTTCAACACAGCTTCATCTAGATCTGCTGCTACAGACCTGCTGCAGGGGGACACCAACATGATCCACTGACTGGTGCTCCTCACCTCCTCTGTTTCTCATTCTTTTCTTAAGCTCAGTCGACAGTTACTACAAGTATCACATAGACATATTTGTTCTCCATTGTTCTTGTAGTTTGTTGTGCTGGTCTGGCCCCTCTTTTTCTCTTCTGTGCATGTTTTGCAGACCAGATCCTCAGGAGCTGCATGCTGACCTACAGTCCCACCCTCTGACCATCCCAGGGTTTACCTCCACCTGTCTGTGTGGATGTCTCTGTTGGAGACCTGCTGACATCCTGACCTGCAGTCCCACCTCTGACCACCTCAGTGTCTGCTGTCTACACCTGTTTATATAGTCGTCTCTGTAGATCACCATCTAACCAGGTATCAGTCATATAAACATGGAAGTCTTAGTTCTGCTGCTGACAGATAATTATACTCTTGTATCTTGTCTTTTGTACATTTGATGGTGTCCCCTCTCTCTGTTCTTCATTCTTTTTCTGATCTCCCTTTTCCTGCTCTATCCAGCTGGCCTTCAGCAAGAGGGTCCCCCCTTTATGATCCAGGTCCTGCTCCAGGTTTCTTCCCTCTCAAAGGGAAGTTTTTCTTCCCACTGTTTGGGTTAAGGTTTTTCTCCCACTAGGGGAGTTTGTACCTGCCGTTGTTTATGCAATAATTGCTCGGAGGTCATGTTCTTGGTCTCTGGAAAGTGACTAGAGACAACTTGTGTTGTGGTAGATGCTATATTAAAAAAAACTGAATTGAAATGAACCTGTTCACTTTTCTTCTAACTGTCGTGTCTTGAACTTTAACTCTTATGAACTGCCACAAATATCTGCATTCATAATGGTCCGCCGATAGGAATGGGAATTGTTAAGAATTTATCAATTCCTCTTCTATTATTGATACTGCTCATCAATTCGGTTCCTTATCAGTTCTCTTATCGATTCTCATCCAGTTAATATCACTTTAAATTCAATTTTTAAGCTATTTAATATAATTTGTCTCATATATTGGGCTGAACTAAGGACCTTGAGTATTAAATTTCGTGCCATCGTATGTGAATGTGTGCTGGTATGACTATAAAGGATCCTTGATCAAAGCTCTGCACGTGTTCGTTGCATTTCCTTGACTGACAAAAAAAAAATCCTCGACTGACAGATACAAAAACAAGTGTTAACGCTAGAGCAAAAATAAACATATTTACAGCCTGGTTAAATAAAACAAAAAAACGTCTCAATCGTTTGATTTCACATCCATGACAACTATGACGGGGGTGAAACTTTTTGTACCACCATCTGTTTATATGAACCCAGCCTCGGGTAAACGTAATGGTCACTTTTGATTTCACAGTCAAGTCAAGACAGTAACTGGTATACTCCGCTGTAAAGGTCTGATGGGAGCTCTGCAGATCTTTCAGGCTCAGCTGAAGGCTGACACATAGTAGGCGAGAGGCAGGGTCCACCCTGGACAGGTCGCACGCTCACATTCACACCTACGGGACAATTTAGATTTATCAATCAACCTACCATGCATGTTTTTGGACTGTGGAAGGAAGCCGGAGTACCCGGAAGGAACCCACGCAAGCACGGGGAGATCATGCAATGCATTGAATACCATGTCTTGTTATTCTAACACAATTTAAATCCACCCATTTCTATACCTGATTATCCTTTGCAGGGTCAGGGGTGTCTGCCGGAGCCTATCCTGGCTTATTATAGGCAAGAGGCAGGGTCCACCCTGGACAGGTCGCCACTCCTTCGCAGGGCCACATACAAGACAGACAACCATGCAGACTCACACTCAACCTAACATGCATGTTTTTGGACTGTGGGAGGAAGCCGGAGTACCCGGAGGTACCCATACAAGCAACATGCAAACTCCACACAGAAAGACCACGCCATGCCCGGGAATCGAACCAGGAACAATCTTGCTGTGAGGCAACAGTGCAAACCACTAATCCACCGTGCCTAATTTAAATCCATTCATCTTTATTCAGTGTCTTACTTAGTGTCATTGTTAAGATACACACAGAAAATACAGAAGCAATATAAGAGTTGAGGTAGTTTTGCGTAAGAGTAAGCTTTAAGGTAATGAGGCGAAAGAAATATAAAAGTGCAGGAAAAGTATTATTTTTTCCCCCACCAGTCTTTCTTGGTGCTCTGAAAACTTTTGGATTGACGTGACTTTTTTCAGCAGTTGTCAGTCAAATGTGGAAAAAGAATTCACCTCCATCAACACAGCCTGCAGTATCTCATTCTGCCACTCATCCTCCTCCTCTCCAGGAGTCACACTTGACTGACTGTCAGAGGGGATACCGCCACCTCAGCATCAGCCTTTCCCTAAAGTCCACATTCCAGTCTCATCCGTCAGTCTAACCAGCTGCGCTCCACTGAAGTGAGCAAACTGCAGGGTTTCAAAGTAATGATAATTAACCTGGAGGGGGGCTTAATTGTTTCGTTGTTAAATATTAGTATAGGTGGACGTGTGTGAGTGTGTGTGTGTGAATTTGCACTTACCTATCTAGTTCGTCAGTGGTGTACATTGCTTGGCTAAATCCATCCAGCAGGAAAGCGTGTGTCTGGAGGATGATGATGTTGTAGATCACCACGGCAACCAGCATCACCACCATCTTCAGCTCATAGTTGATCCTCAGAAACACTGAGCATGAAACCAGGCCCAGAATACAGCAGTAGATGAAGTACTGAGGACAGAAATATTAACAGACAAATAAATAAAACCAATATTAGAGAAATGATACTGATTATATTTTACAGTTTCATTTTTGTATTTGTTGTTGCAGGAATCCAGATCGAGACTAAACTTCATAATTCATGATGCAGGTGGGCAAGAAAAGAAAAGCAACTAAGGCAAGACATGCAAACAAACAAAAACAAAAAAACTAATGGTTAACAGCATAGGTATTAAGCATTATTTTATGTGCAAACAAACGGGAACAAAATCAAAAACAAAAACTAATGTGGGGAAGAAAAGAGGAAAAAAAAGAAGAATCCAGGAGAGAAATGAGGCTGGAAGCAGGAACTCAAGAACACGACCAGCCGGGAGAACAGAAGAACTAACAAAACACAAGGAAGAGATAAGACTATGGATGATTTCAAATCACATCCCATACTGGGAATTGTTTAATATGCGCAAAATGAAACTGGATGGTGTGCAAGTTCTGGAAGAAAATTCCAGGATGCATCTGACCAGCAGTCATGTGACAAGTTTGTAGTTATACTGTAGAATAATCATTTTACGATCACATATTTATTAACGGCAACGGCTGCACAAGTATGTAGTGTATATTCTGTATACTGCACAACATGGGCAATGTGCAGTATGTGGTTTTGAAAAGGGCCTGCAACATTACACCGAGAACTAACATGAGACCAGGGCTCCGGTTAAAACAACCGGGTCTGGAGGACAAGTAAAGAAACAACAAATAACACACAGAGGCCGAGATTACAAAAATAAGACTGGAACTAAGTAATCAAAGCAGGAGCTTAACAAAAGCAGTAAGCAAATGTAAAAAAAACACCCAACTGCGGTCCGCTGGACTTACTGGCAAGTAAATCTTGTTTTTATGTTCTTCTATATAGTTCAACTGGGTGTCATTGGTTAGATTCACAGGGGGGGCAGTTGGCTGCACGTTGTCAGCAGATCCTCCAGAGTCCCCCACAAAGAACTGCCAGGCAAAACAGAGTACAAGTAAAAGTATTTACATCATTGTGTAATCTTTTATCAGGTGCATGAAACAAAAACAAGGAAGATGAGATGAGACGAGCAGCGCCGAGGGCTATAACACTTCAAGTAAGGAAAATAAATAGTCAGAAACATTCAATTTAAATATCTCCAGGTTACCATCTGAGTATTTTTATCACATGTTTTCCAGAAGCATTTACCATCATTTCCTGATGAGATGTAGATGGTGTTTATTTTAGAATATCAAGTGAAGACTTTCCCAGTGGTGCGCAGTGCTGATCAGCTGTGCTGTTTACAGTTTACCACGCATTTTTATTTTGATCATATATTACCGCTATTCTTGTTTTTTTTAATCATCCCAGCAACATCACAGGAGCAGAGGAGATGAACTGTACTTCTTTTCTATTACATCTCATTTAACTTCACTCATAGTTGTTTTTAAGTTATCTGTCATTTACTGCGAAGCAATAACTATTCTAAATCATAAAAAAAACAAAACAAGTAGGGAACTAAATGTGGCATTCTGAATGATGCTAAAGCTTTGTATAGTTACATACTGTGTGTAAACATTGTGTCTTTGGTCTCACCATATTGAAGACGGCCATCACCAGAATGAGGGCGGTGGTCGTCATGGTGAGGACCAGTCGCAGCCAGGGGTTATTGGTGACGATGATGCGAGACGAAGTCGGGAGCCACGGAAGAGAGCAGACGGAGCCCTTCCCTCCCTGCTGTGGAAGCGAAGAAACGTAGGCAGTGACTTGATGATGCAGCAACGAGGGAGACGACGGGGATCAGACTGTTTCTGTCCCGAACAAAGAAGATCCTGCAACTCACAGTGACGTCCTTTATGCTGCTGGCTCCTACGGCCAAAAAAAACCAACAAAAATCGCTGCCCTCTGGAGCTTCAGGTTCGTTTGCTGACCTTATTTATAAAAAAAGTCACATTTGTTATCTTTATAGCTCGAGGCATATAATCGAGCACAGGTCAGAAAAGCCAAATGTTGACGGAGCGTCACTCACAACCAAAGACAAATGACAGATTATTCAAAAAGGTAAACTTGATTCTTAAAGAGGAGTTTATACTTTATTCCCTCTGGTTATTACTTATTATTCTCCGACAGTTGCTTCTCATTTCTCAGCCTTCAGGAGAGTATGCTCACGCTGCATCGTGAGTTCAAACACTTCCACTGTGTCTTTGGTTTGAGACACGAGGCAGCGTTTCAGGCGACCGGCGACAAATATAAACGTATGCAAAAGTGAAACCCCCTGGCTTTAACTGGTTTTCTCTGTTTTCTCTCCATGACATGTGATCTCATCTTCATCATAATTGCAATAAGTCACCATAACAAATATAATGTGCTTTTAGCTGATGTAAACTGTTATAATTTTGTTGTTTCTTCATAGAAAACATTAAACATTTACACTGCTGTGAGGGAAAACAAGTAAAAAAATATTCAAAAACCCTGAAGTTTGCTGACTTGAACTTTAGACTGCCACACTGAAATGAATACTACAAAACTCTTAATCAGCATGGTCATACGTGGTTCATCAACTTTCATCAGCTTTCTCTTGTACTTGTTATCGCGTCAGTTATAACAATTATAATACTTACTTGTAAGTTCTGACAGTTTTTTGGTAAAGTAAGTGCACCCTCAGAGTTAATAGCTGGCTGACTCTCCTTTGGCAACTTCAACTTTTGTTTCACAAAACATTTTCTCAGTAAAGTTGCAGACTGCCACAGTGCTCTTTTTTGAAAATGAAGACGTGACGCGATGTCCTTTTGGAAAGCAGTGGCTTCGTTTGTGGCGTTGCGCTGATATTTGTTTGACGGACTAATGAACAAAGATGTCTTTAACTTCGGCTCCAGGGTTGTTCTTGACCTCACCAAGGATTCTGCGTCGTCTTGGCTGGATGTCCTCTCAGAGTAACTGCAGCACTAAACTGTCTCCATTCATAGACCGTTTGTCCAACTGTGGCTTTAATACATTGAAATGTGTGTTCATGTTTTATTTCAAAGCGTTTCCTAAGGGTTTTTCCAGCCTGCTCATGTTTGTACGTCTTTGTTCACATCAGCAGAGGCTTCTAATGAACAGTAAACTGTCAAAGTCGCTCTAAACCACACCTTCCAAACTCATTTCATTAACTTACTCCCAGTGTACCAACTTTTGACTCAATGATCTTTGTTGAAGGTTTCAGTTAAGGATTTCGCTTAGTTTTTTTTCTCCATCACTGTAAATGTTTAATGGGTGTGAACAGTTAGGACGTAAGAAATTACTTCGGGGTGTTGTCATCATAATTGGATCCTGTTTGTCTGTTACTGTGACATTGATGAAGACCAGATCACATTTTATAGCAAATGAAGGCAGAAAACCTGTTCCAGATCCGAGAGGCTCACACAGCATTCAGAATCCACATACTTCTTTGCACTGTGGGAAAAAACAAAACAAAAAAAAAAAGAAATTCTCTGTTTTTTTTTAAATTCTCAGAAAATAAAAGGTTGCCATGAACAGAGACAGAGTGTGACGACGTCAACTACGAAGCTTTTGTACTGTATCCCTGTGGTTTTTCACCAAAGCATGTCACAGACACTTCATTAAGACAGTCACATTCAGGGAACTGTCAACTTTTGACAAACTTACATAATATCTCCAAATAAAAAGACATAACCTCCCCCCTCGGATGTTCCCTCCGAGTCTCTGAAACAGTGACAGCTTGAATTTTCCTTCTCTCTTGAACACTTGAGAACTGTGTCTCCAGCGGTTGCGACGGTGCGTTCTCCTAGCAACCGCTCGGCTCATTTGGTCTGAGAAGACATTTTCCAAGAAACGTGTTTGGTCACAATAACAGTGTAATGAACTGTTTCTGAACATCCTTTAGCGCCAATAAGCCCCGTTATTAAGTGACGTCACCGAACCCAACCGGTTACATGGTGCTAAAGCGCACACATTATCAACATGTATGTTGATGATATGTAAGTCGCACCCTGATGTGTAAGTTAAGGCCTCTTTCACCGGATACTGCAGAAGTTTTCACTAGGATCACCATGAATGCTTAATAGATGCTACACCTTCATCTTTTGTTCATTGCTTTTGCTCATAATGATCCAGTGCACAACTCTGCCTTCTGGATCAGGACGAGCTCAAGGTTATTGACGACCCTCCCAGCAATTCAAAACGACCCATTTACAGGATGGTAATACTCTCTTGAGAAGGAAAAGGGGGCTCTTCTTTTATTGATTGCCCGTACAGCCCTGTGTCAGCATGAAAATAATAGCTAATGCTCCACTTGTGCTCAGTTTCAAACGACAGCAGAAAATCATGAGATAAGCTACTGAATGAAGAAGAGTGAAAGACAGAAATAGTTTACATTATCCTTAAAAAATTGATGCAGCTGATGCTATGTTTCAACAGGAATGATCTCATTCTTTTTGCAATATAAAAAAGCTGTGCAACAGGTGTCCTACGTAGATCTGTATTTATAATGAATTTAAAGGTGGGGTAAGCAATTCTACACATCTCTACACACAGACCATTCAGTCAATACCTCCTACCAGCCGCTAGTTGCCCATCTTGCAAGTACATTGTGAAATAACTAAAGTTATCATACACAGCTGCGCCTCTATAAACTGGATGCAACCACAAACAAAATGTACCCTGTAACCCATATGAACATTCATGTGTTTTCAAGCATCCAGCAAAGAACACATTGCATCAACATTGTCAAGACACCAACGTTATTATAATTTTTGGAAAGTTTTTGCTTAACATGAGGGAGATGGTAGTAATTCACAGTAATTAAAGACTTGTGCAGATGTAAAAACAATGAAATTGATGAGCCATTCATTTGAAGAAGGTGTGTTGATGTAAGGAAACATCTAAAATATGCAGGACAGTGGCCCTCGAAGACTGGAGTTTGAACCTGTGCAGTAACCGGTTGAATGTTTTCGGTTTCAATTTTCTTTTCTTTTTTAGAAGGTGGAAAAAAGAAGATTTAGGTGCACAGTTTTGAGTTCGTGACAACCCTGGCAGCTAAAACATATGAATCCATACATAATGTATTGCTTTTTGTTCATTTTCATGTAAGATAAAAATGAGCAGCATTGTCCTTATGCGTAACAGTGTGCATTTGATCAGCAGAGCAGAATACTTTCAGTGTTGAGTGTTTTTCTCTGACCTTTGCTAAAACTAAAAGCTTGAAAATGGTCACTGTCAGGGTCTCTATTACGGTAACTATTATGCACATTCATGAAGCACTTTCTACACTTGTTTTTGGTTTATTTCGATGTAAAGAAAAATGAGGCCTCAGTCTCATTGTGGTTTAGTAATAAAGTGCATTTCTATGTGAGAGATGAATTCGTTATAACTTTAAAATTGACAGGAGAAGACAAGAACAGACAGTCCTGTGAGAGAAAGTCAAAAGCTAAAGACTTGAATACTATATTGATGGAGACCATAATATATTGAATACTAGATCGAAGAAATGGAGGCTTTCCTTTCTCTTTCACATTAGTCTCTAAAGTAAAACTTAGCATTTGACTTAACTATAAATGGTGTATAAAGTCATGAAAAAGACACACCTCAAACTGTTGCACAAGGGTGGACTTATCATGATATGGGCTTGTGTTACAACAAGTAGCCAATAGATAGATAGATAGATAGATAGATAGATAGATAGATAGATAGATAGATAGATAGATAGATAGATAGATAGATAGATAGATAGATAGATAGATAGATAGATAGATAGATAGATAGATAGATAGATAGATAGATAGATAGATAGATAGATAGATAGATAGATAGATAGATAGATAGATAGATAGATAGATAGATAGATAGATAGATAGATAGATAGATAGATAGATAGATAGATAGATAGATAGATAGATAGATAGATAGATAGATAGATAGATATCCCATTAAATTGGGCATATTATTGGGGAAAAAAGTTTCTATGATTGAGGGCATATATTCAAGTGTAGGAATACACCTTTAGCTGTGAAACTCAGAGAAAAAGAACACAAGTTTGGCATATATGAATGACATATTTATTTTAAATATGTCATTCAGTGAGTTGTTCAGATTGGCACATCAGGACTCAGCTCAGACTAAAATAAGGCAGCCTCCAAGTCTTTATCTCTCTCACTTCTGCATCAAAACATGTCGTATTTACAACACATCATCTCTGAAAAGTAGCCTGTGAAAACAATAATTTATAGAGTTAGCATTTAAATACAAAACCAAATTTCCACTGATAGTGAGCACAGCCTTTCTGAACAGATTTGAGTTTATTTAACAGCTGGAAACCCTGCAGTCACTGAACCAACCATGAACCCGTTAGTATACCAGAGTATTCTCGAGTCAGTTGTCAGGTTATCTGATTGGCTGAAACTGGGTTGCAACAAGGCAATTATCCCAAATATGCCAGAAGATTTAGAAAGAAATTACAAAAAAACAAAACAAAACAAAAAAAACGAGGCGTTGCAATCAAAGTCCAGACCAAACCCAAATGAAGTGCATGGCTGGACCTTAGGAGAGCAGTGAGTGAACAAATGCCTGTAAATCTTAACTATTTGTAGCAACATCATAAGGAAGACCAGGCCAAAATCCCTCCACAATAATATAAGAGACTGAAAACAGCATATAAACTCAATCACTTCAATTCATTGTAGATTCAGCCAGTGATTCATGGGTGCCCCCCCCCCAACTCACATTTCTTGTCTTAAAAGCATTTTTCGCTAAGATTTTGTAAAATAAATAATACAGTTCAATATGTATCACTGTTCATCTGAAGCTATATTTATTTTACATTAAGACATGTTACGAACCAAAGGTTTCTACGTTATGTCCTGATGTGTGAAACTTCAAGCAGAAAGAGTGTGTACTTTCTTTCCTCATTAGCGTAAGTCCTCCTTTAAAAGCCACTCTGTGAAGAAACAACACCTCTGACCAAATGGGGGCAGCGTATCACAAGGAAAGTTCATGTGTTCGTCCCTGGCGTTTGGCACAACAAAATGTACAACTAAGACAAAGTTGTATTTCAAGATACGCCAGATCTTCGCAACTTATCAGCACAGTGTCATCAGTGACTCTTGAACACAGCAGACCTTTATGCCCCCGTGTGGTCAGAAGTGGTATTACCACAAATACTGACTATACACCTTTTCTTCTTATTAGAAACATTTGGAAATGTGTCGAACTTTTGCACACTTACTTATAGACAACATTGTAAAATTTGAAACGGAGTGTTGCAGAATCTTCTGCGTATTTGTGTGCACGCTTGTGTGTGTAGTTAATTGATAAATCTGTGAAAACCCACCAGAATGTGACCGGCGAAGCAAAGTAGCAGGATCAAAGCCAACAGCAGGAATGTCAGGCCGAAGGAGATCCCTAGCACAGCAGTTCTGCAACGCACGCACACACACACACACACACACACACACACACACACACACACACACACACACACACACACACACACACACACATACACATTACTCCGGTTCTCTTGGCATCTTTCAGTCCTCTGAAGTGCCAACCGAGGCCATAAAAGTAATGAAGATTCTATTGTGTTCTACCTCAGACCTGCAATCCGTTTACACTTAGGCAGCATAACAGTGGTGGTACAGAAGGTTCAGTTAGACGTTTGCTCATGCGTCAGTTTTTCTACTGAACAACACTATACAGCTGATTTAAGTGTACCATAAAAGAGATGATGTAATGTCTAAATGTGCAGAGCAATGTAGCAAAAAGCAGGCCATGAGAGAGAAGTGAATTAGAAAATCAATGGCCTCTTAGATGCTGAATTACACCTTTGGCTTCAACAAGCAGTAAATTAGCATGACCGTGAATTTCTCTTCTCCCCATTAAAGCGACACCACACTTTGATTCACCTGATCTACAGCCCCTCGCAGACACGGTCGCCTTTCATCTTGATCGTTTTTTTTTTTTCTCCTTTTCTTTTTTAACATTCAGCCTCTTGCACCCCTGCCTCTTTCATTTCAGCACGGTCCCGTTGATGAGACAGCTGGCGTCAAATGACTTTTTCTAAATCAGTCTGCCTCCACAGCTGGAGGTTGCTGATGCTGCTGGGAGTGTGCAGCGCAAATCTGACAAAGGAGCCGGAGACTTACTTGGGTAGGACGAGGACTTGGACTATGAAAATACAGCAGAAAATGAGGCAGGCGCAGGTGACGTAGTACTTGAAGGCTGGTAATGTAGTGGATCTGTACTGTTGGGAGAAGATGGTCACAGGATTAGACTAAAACTCACTGAAGAAGGGGCAAAAATTACATTATCAATGTCCAGTAGGAATATTAAATACACTGTAATTCTGTATGATATAGAATAAAGTATATAATGTGAAGAGCCTGTGTTCTTTAAGTTTGTACAGCCGTTATAATGAATTTTTCTAGCACTAATGCACACATTGATTTGTTCTCCAAGTAAACGGTGCTCGCTGCTGCTTTGTATGCATTCGCCTACCTCTTTCTCCAGAGCTTTGTTGTGAAAGAACAATGAGATCCTTTGGATGTCCTCAGACTTCAGCCACTGTCTGGAGACAGAAGTGAAACAGACAGCACAGAGCAGCAGAAGTCATTCTGCATTCCCGCAGGAGGGTTTAAAAGCTTGGTCTATTCCTGTGGTTGTTTGCTATGCTGCCCAAGCTGTTTCTGATCACTTTTTGCAGTGTGGTGGTGTTGGTGGTGGTGGTGTTGTTGGTGGTGTTGTTGTTGGTGGTGTTGGTGGTGGTGGTGTTGTTGGTGGTGTTGTTGTTGGTGGTGTTGGTGGTGGTGGTGTTGTTGGTGGTGTTGTTGTTGGTGGTGGTGGTGTTGGTGGTGGTAGTGGGGGTGTTGGTGGTGGTGGTGTTGTTGGTGGTGTTGGTGGTGGGTGGGAGTGTTGGTGGTGTTGGTGGGGGTGGTGTTGGTGGTGGTGGTGGTAGTGGTGGTGGGGGTCGTGGTGGTGTTGTTGGTGGTATTGGTGGTGGTGGTGGTGGTGGTGGGAGTGTTGGTGGTGTGGTGGTGTTGGTGGTGGTGGTAGTGTTGGTGTTGGTGGGGGTGTTGGTGGTGGTGGGGGTGTTGGTGGTGTTGGTGTTGGTGGTGTTGGTGGTGTTGGTGGTGTTGGCGGTGTTGGTGTTGTTGGTGGTGGTGTCGGTGGTGTTGGTGGTGTTGGCGGTGTTGGTGTTGGTGTGGTGTTGGTGGTGTTGTTGGTGGTGTTGGTGTTGTTGGTGGTGGTGTTGGTGGTGTTGCTGGTGGTGGTGGTGGTGGGGGCTGCTGCCTGGTAGGAGTGCCGTGGCTGTGGGAGGTGAAGCTGTGCTGCAGACACACTTAACTGTTTGGCGTGAAAGTAGCATTCACCTGAATCCCAGGACAGGAAGTTTCCCAAAAGAACATTGCATGTAGAGAGATGATCCGACAATCAATGACTGCTGCTGAACGGACAAAGTCGGACTAATGATAGTAGGCATCACATAAAGTTGGAAACTGTTCTCTACATGAACTAAATTGACCCTTTTCCTGTGAATCATCACTGGGTGCACAAAGTACTAGAAACAGAATGTGAAGCGCATCACTTTTAATCTTCCTATTTGTTATAGCTGCAAATGTATGATTTGCAATAAGTCGAGAATCTCCAAAAGGAGAATTTCCCTTTCCAGGATCAATAAAGATTTGGACTGAATTGAAATGAAAACCAGATTTAACTATGTGAGTTAAATCAGTAGTTTTTTCACGTTTCACGAATGAAAGCTTGTGATAACTTTTCTTTTCTCTTCTTCTTCCATGTGATAATGCAGTTACACTTTTCAAAAAGATTTTTTACAGTTAAGAATGTGCAAAATCATTTTGTTCAGAACATTTTCTTTCCCATTTGTGGGGAAAATTCTCTGCAGTTCGTCTACATAAGAAAAAAAAAAAACAATCAATCATTCAAACCTAAATTTACACGGACACACTTGCCTTGACATTCTCTATTACACAAACAATATATTCCATTCAAAATTATATTTTAACTTAAATCTGGGACACTTTTCTGAAGAAATGCAAATAAATTGTTTTTTTTTGCATATGTGCGTTTTTTGATTGTTGACTTTTTGTTTCATAGTCAGTAATCTCCTCTTAAAATGATATCCCGCTTGCCTCATAAAGGTTCTCTACATATCAATAAAAGTGTTAACGACAAATTAACAAGACGCTTAAATAATAAGTCATGTAATAACACACCATTAAAACACAATAAAGGAAAAAGGCTTGCGGTTCATCCGTCTTAGTTTGCTCACACTTCACTGAGATAAATTTGTTTTTGAATCGATGAAATGATTGTCTATTATACTGTATTCACAAAAGTCCTCATACGAGCTGACCTGTCACCTGTCACCTGTCACCTGTCACCTGCCACCTGTCACCTGTCACCTGTCACCTGTCACCTGTCACCTGCCACCTGTGGGGTTGACCACAGACATGATGCTTACTTCTGTGAGTTGATGCCATCGATGGTGCGAATCATCCGTTCGTTGAGTTCCTCCTCAAATCTCCTCCTCTGAGATTTGGATCTTGAATTAAAGGGAAAAGAGGACACGTTTTAACACAGGAAGTGTGTCTCAAATGATTGATTTTTAACGAAATGCCGTCAAAACAAGGCGGTTTTATGTGTCTGTGTCATGTTCCACGGATGCTCTCTGGCTCTACCTCTCTCGTCTCTGGAAGTGGTACTGCCCCATTGGAACGTCCTGAAACAGGCAGCAGACCAAAGCTGGTTTGGACAGGTGACCACTGATACCTGAGAGTGGCTTCATAAGAGAACGAGGGATCACTCACGGTAGTGTTGATCTTGCCGTTGTCCGTGGTCATGCTGTCTCGATGGTGAAGATTGGCAAAAGGTTTGGCAGCTCCCCAGGACTCCAGGTATCGGGTCATCCTGACGGACGCCCTCATCTTCCCACCGTCCAGAGACGGTCGAGAGCGTAAACCCAACAGCGGGCTGTGCCTCTCCGTCTGGGAAGATCAACAGGAATAGACAAAGCTGACAATGAATGCTTTCAGTTTTGCATAGATGGTTTTGTGAAGATGTGCTGAGACGAGCCTGATTTTCAGGGATTTTAACAATCTGATGTTAACATCTTGGTACCAAAATACCACATGACACCGCCTGAGGCCATGCAGATACCAGACCGGTCCGAGGCCAGTGAGGAGCTATTTCCTATTATGTCTCATCAACTTCATTTAATTAGTAAAAAGACCATTACAGATGCAACAAAAAAGGCGTAGACAATAATGTTTATACCATTTTTGTGACGTTGCCATGTGTGCAGAATGTGGTTTTGTATTATCTCGTTGAGGACTTCTCAGAGGCGGTCCTAAAGGCGACATATGCTGATCGAAAATGACGGTGTATTTTTCCACATTTATGCTGCCATCACTGAAGTGTGAGTGACCTTTGCCGAGGGCACTGATTCAACACCAAACCATCAAAGAGCCCAGCTTCTGAGTTTGTTACTCGTAATAGTCTGGAAGGTTCTTATCTGGTCACACAAAACCCATTTTCTTAAAAAAAGATAAAAGAAAAAGATCTGGAAAAGTGATTATTCTGGACCCGTCAAACCTAAATGCCTCCAAGTGTAGAGAAGCCAACACCACCTACAAGGTTACACTTGGGTTTCTCTTAGAAACCGTCTTTACTGTTCTTTACTTAGAACAGTAAAGTTCAAAGTATATATGTTTACGTTGTTGCGTCATGGGTTCTCGCGGTCTGCAATGAAATAAAAGCAAACTGCATGGGGTAGTTTTTCAAGGGGCTGCGGATAACTGCTACTGTGTAAACCGGTGCTTAAACTGAGTGGGTTTTAAAGTAAGAAGGACCGGCTGGTTTGGCAACAATGGACAGTTGTCAGCTTTTGACACATTTGATCTGCATATGCCAGTGTTTTAAACCACTTAAAACACTTGAAATGGTGTTCTCTGGCCAAGAGCTCTGCACTTCAGCGAGACAGAATTACCGGGAATCATAAAGAGGATGACAAACAATGTTCCACAGGTGATTTATTTTAATTGCTCACACTGACAGACATCGCATTCGACATAACAAGGCACACATGCCTTTGAGAACAGAAAGACGTGGTCCATGAAGGCTGTGGTTATTTCCAGCTCTGGCAGTGACAGACAGGAGGTGATACTTTGCGCGATCCGGGCTCTATGACTGGTCTTGTATCATTAAGGACTTCTTGCAAGTGTCAGAAAACATGTGTAAACCTTTCTCCAAATATCCCAGAAGGATAACAAGAAGCTATCTCTGGTAAAAAATCACTTAAAATGAAATAAAAACATCTTCTCATATTCTGCAGGCACGTCTTTAAGATCATTACGATTTGTTTGTAGAAAGGGAAAAGCTTACAGTCCAAATACCTAGAGGCTACGACTGCCGGATCAGTTAATTGTTGAGCTGCAGGGAGAGAGGTTTTAGGTCCCTGTGCTCATGTATTTCTGCTCTGTATTCATAAATGGGTTGCTGGAGAAATCTGAAAATAGCAGCATAAAGCAGCTGAATAAATACTAGAAACATCCCCTGCTGTAAATACTCGGCGCTCGTGCTTGTTAAACCGAAGGTGCCAGCGCTGAGAGATGATGTCTCGTTCTGACATTTTCACGTGTGGCAACAACAACAAGGCACTCTGGGCCATCTACACCGACGGCGTGAATGATAGCCAGGAAAAATGAACAAATGATGCTTGCATGATCAAATGCCGCTTCATGTTTTTTCAGCAAGATATGTAGGAGATGCTGCTGTGGAGCCGGTTGTGTATTAGGGAGGTAGACTGAAGAGCATTGCTTTTAATTTGCCAAGCCAACAATCTGAGCCCAGTCTGGATGCCACGAGCGCTTTTCTATTTGGAGATGTTCTCAGCAGACAGTTCAGAGAAGAGGCAGATCCCGCAAATGCTCATAATCACCCCTTAATATCCTGGTTTGTTAGGACGAGCTGCACAATGTCACAGGATTCTCACAACACCTCAAGCAAGGTTCCTTCAAACGCAATCTTGTCTGAGCAGAGCGACTGACCAAACACCTGCTGAAATCTGACCCATTCGTCGTTGGTACACTGCATTATTTTCAAAAGTGATTAGCAGCCCCAGTGTGTGTGTGTGTGTGCGTGTGTGTGTGTGTGTGTGTGTGTGTGTGTGTTGCAGAACTGCTGTGTATAAAGCTCTTGTGTTGCCTGTTTTTCTGAAACAACAGAACTTCTTATTTTTCCTCTTCGGCTCGTTACATGACCCCAAACCTTGTTTCACTGCTGCAAATAAACTACACACTCTTCCTACTACATGAGCACAAACTGTGACATTCACAAGGTCGGGTGGACTGACAGTGTATTTCCAAAATGTCCAACATGTGCCTTGGCATTCATGTGAAAGGTGGTGTGACACTTGCCGCCTGCAGTTGCTGCATCTCAGCAGTAGAGCTGTGGACCCAGCAAGAGAACATGATGGCGAGTCTGAGGACTTCAGACTCTTTATTTGCCACTGCAGACACCCTCAGATGATCTTTGTCCATGCCCTGACTGTTAAAAGAAGGGTGAGGCCTAATTTATGCTTCTCTGTCAAATCGACGACGTCCCGCCGCCTTTCCATCAGCGCAAATCCCCCTCTCCTAACTTCTGTGGCGCCCTACAAGCACCTCCAAAACGTTCTGACTGCACGATGCCTCAACCTCAAGCAACCTGACTGGTAGATTTGTTCTTCTTCTTTTTCAAATTTCCCAACACTATTTCTTGAAGTCGGGTAGAACGATAGTTTGCTGCAATGTCTGTAAAAACGACTGATGGTCAACATTTATCAGCTCCACCTCGTGTAAAAGATACTTTATTTGCTTCGTGTGATGTCTGAGCTACATACATGACGTAAACAGAAGGAAACTAGGCACTAAGCTCCGGTTGCTGCAGAAAACAAAGGGAGCTGTGCGTACCCTCGGTGCGTCACTGCTACGCAGAAGTCCAAACAAGGCTTAAGCAGTCTCCGGATGACGTCACATCGGTTGATATTTGATCAAAACATCAACACAACACAGAGCGCTAGCCCCTCCCTCCCCCTCCCTCCAGGGCCTTTACATAAAAGCACATTTCCAAAGCCAAACCGACTGCCATTAACCCCGTCCCCATCAGTGACTGGCAGCTGTGGTGTTTGTTGTGGTGTGAATTGCAGCCTACCATCACTTTGTTTAGAGTTTACGCTGCCACAGTTGCGTATGACATAATTTTTTTAATATTTTATAACAGCAAACAGATGGTCAGGAAATATTCACTGATTGTGACACAAAGTGTTGTGGGTTTGAAATTTTGCGGAATTGCTTACCCTACCTTTAAAAGCTCTTGTTGTGATATTATAGCAGATCAGCTTATTTGGTTTCCTGTTTTTTTTTTAACCATCATATTCAATTTTCATTTATACATATTTGATGGATAATTAATGACATAATTAACTTTTGTGTATAATAATGTAGCACAGGATAAACGTTAAGTCTAGATCAGATCTCCATAAAACATGAACATATGAGATGAAAATTGTGTTACTCCATGCTTTAAACGTTGTTTTCAATGTGCACGTACATAAGCGTGTCAGTGATAGTATCCAACCTTTGGGTTGATGACCAAATAGGTGACCACTTTATGTTCTTTCAGGTATGAATCTCTGCTCTGTCCGTCTCCAGGCTCCACTTTGTATGACCCTTTCAAATGCTCCAGCGTCACTGAAGAGATGTGGACCCTCCTGGAGATGAGTAAGTGGACACATAATGAGAGGTGAAGAGCTTGTGTCGTTCTGCTTCTGAAAGCTCTATCAAACACATTATTTGCATTCTAGCTTTCTAACCACTCTAGCCTGCTATTCTCCCTTTTCATCTTTCTTTGTTACCTCTTGCACAACAGGTATGGAAGGAGATGGAAATCTGTTTCTCTCTCTCTCTCTCTCTCTCTCTCTCTCTCTCTCTCTCTCTCTCTCTCTCTCTCTCTCTCTCTCTCTCTAAATAGACATTTTGTTAAGATACCTCTCAGCAGGCGTAACAAGAGAGAAACCATTAGCGGCCAGACAACATCGGGGAACCAGGGAAAGCTTATTTTCAGAGCACCGTACACCTACCCAGTGGCTGAATTTCCTGAGCTTGTTGCAGTGCCAAGATGGCAGACTTAATGGCCACATAAAGGCAGAGCTGCTTGGTCAAATGGGGTAGCTATAATTTACTCAAATGCATATAATAGGTGGAATTAGATCAGACTTGTCTCATGTTCCAAGTCCCTCTGCATTCACTTTCTCTGCAGCCAGAGTCGGCTCTGGCTTCAAACAGCTCACTGTAAGTCAGCGTGAGTCGAGTCCTCGTGGCTGTCCTCTGTCAGCTGTTGTACGTGCATTGTGTTTACGGAGGACAACAGCTTTTCAGCGTCGTTGGCTTTGAACAGCATCTTTGCTTGTCTTCCGATGATGCCCCGTTGGCGTCATCATGCAGAAACTGCCAGCACGCCCAATGGCAGTTTGCAGCCAAGCAGCTGAGATACGAGTTAGCGCCTTCAAGTCTGAGGTCAGCGCCCTCCGGGTGGGGAATGAACTGCTGCTCTAACTGAAGGAGATAAAGTGTCTTTGGTTGCTGTTTACGATTGTCGGGGCGGGGTTTAAGAGCATGTCATTGCAGCATCACTGCAAATGCTGTAATGGTCGTGGTATCGTGAGGGCTGAGCAGAAAGGCGAGGCTTTTGATTTACCAGTCCATCCAAAGTCAAGAGCACTCTCTTTCATTTCTGAAGTTTTATGGATCGTGATAAATAATCATCTGTTCTGTATCAAGTCTGAAAATTCAGTAACCCAACCTCAGAAGAAAAACAACAAATGCCCGTCATGCTGTTAAAAAGTAACTCCACACCATGACTCAATAGCTTGTGGAACCACTTATACCAGCAATAACCTGATCTAATTGGGTTTTTGTTTTTTTTTGGATGATGTCATCAGTCTCTACTTTCATCGGGGAGAATTTGTTTTTGACTCCTTGCTTCTAATCATGGAGGTTTGTGGGTATTTGTTTATGCACAACAACAATATTTAAGTCAGGTTACGGTCTGGCCTACAGGCCATTGCAACACATAGATTCCTTTATTTTCCAGTCACTCTGCTCTGCTGGTGTTTTTAAGGTTATTTTCTGGTTGTACAACTCAAGTTCAACCATCCTTTACTTGTTGAACGGATGGCTCATATATAACTCTACTGTAGAATACTTTGGTATACAGAGGAGTTCATGTTTGACTAAATGACTGCTGGATACCCTGGTCTTGCGGCTGGGGAACAAGCTTGCTTGACAGCTGGAGTTTGTTTTGAACTAATGTTTGGTTTGAAACAAATGTTGTGCTTTGCACTGTGATCAAACATTTAATATTCTGTCTCGTTCGGTCCAAAGGACATTGTTCCAGAAGTCTTGTGGTTCATTTAGATCTAAACTTTGCAAACCTAAGCCAAGCAGATGTAATATTTTTAAAGAAAAAACAAAGGATTTCCCACGGCAACCTTTGTAAAAAGGCCATAATTGTGCAGCCTTTTTTTCAATTTTACTTATGTTAACTTTGACAAATAAAATGCTAACTGAGGTCTATGGATTCTAAAACGGAGATCATTACTTGTTTGGAGTTACTCTGAGCATTACACAGTGTGATATAAGCGTGAACCAGCGTGAATGTACAATGAGGAACTACAAATTGTTTTAGAAATGGCCGTATAACCCTTCCCAAACTGATGAGCAGCAACAACTGGTTCTCCAAGATCAATGCTGATGTCTTTCCTTTTTGGCATTGTGTCAACAAACACACTTGAAAGCTCACGACCCGGAAACTGCCTTTTTATGTGTCACGTGCTGTTGCTCTGCTGAGGTTGTATTTACACAATTATAAAACTGGGCAAGAACCAGATGATAATTATGATCGTTATTTCCTAATTTGTAAAAGTCTGATTTGTAAAACTTCACATTACTTTATATTGCAGTCACATGCGAGAAACCAAAATAATAAGACTGAAAATACAAGCCTACAAAAATAAAAGTTTTAGTCATTTGTGTCTTACCCTGGCACTCCGCCTGCCTCCATGTGATTGGCTAGAGTTACGTCATGTGACCACACATCGTACTGCCACTTTCGGAGGCCAATCACTCCGCAAAGGACATTTCCCGAATGAACGCCAACGCGCATGTTGATGTCGACTCCCGTGGCATCTCGGACCTTCCTGTGGAGAGAGCAGAGCAAGCATGGGAATCTTCATCTGCTTCCCGGAGACATCAACGGAAACGACAAGGACAAGAGATGGAGTTGGCGTATCACAGCAGAGCAGTGCAGCTACTACTAGATTAGTTCGATTAAATTTGTCTTAAAATAAGACATTCATAAAATCAGTGGTGAACAACAGTGAGAGGCACCTTTAATCGGAATTTGATTAAAAGGCCAGTGTCGACAAGCAAACATGATATCTATGTCTTCATGCATGAGTGGAAGGCAGAGATCAGAGGAGAACCAGGGTGAAGCTAAATAACACTTATTCGTTTGTTTGAATTTTTGTGTTGGTTCAGTTTGGAGGCTTATCGCGTTGAATTCCAACTGTGTTTACTCGAGAGTTTAAACAGAGCCGGGATCCAGTCTGGCACCCTTCTGCTCAATCTGTTTAACGGAAACGTCTGTGTTTGTGTGAGAGAAGAATAATGAGGGTGAAAGGGAAGGAGGGATCTGGTATTTTACTTGATGGCCTCACACATATCCAGGCCCATCTTCACGCAGTTCCTGGCATGGTTTTGCAGCGACTCCGGCAGACCAGACACGCAGTAGTAACAGTCTCCCAGGATCTTGATTCTCATGCACTCGTTTTCCTTAAAGATAAAGTGAAGGAGAATACATTCAAGTGCATCCACCAGCAATTGTTCAATCTAATGCCACTAATAAAAGTTAACACTTCATTTATTCCTCACTTCCAGAGTCACGTCCACCAAGCCCAAAATCCTACACCCACACACATAACACTTTACCTCTTATTCCACATGTAGGATGAGTAACAGCTCATTGTTGGACTGGGGTTATGTAAGAGCAGCTTCAGGAGGACAGAGCTGCTGGACACAAAGCTCAGTGAGCCTGATTCAACTGTTTAGACCCGTATAGCTGAACACCCATGAGACTCTGACGAGCCCACACACAGTGCTCAGTGAGGGTGAAGCAGGAAGGCCGTAGGAAAGAGAGAGAGAGAGAGTAAAATCCTACTGAGAAGGCAGACGCTCATTACTCGTCTAGGTTGTGTTATAATTAACCAGTCTCAAATTAAGTGAATTGATTTACTTCACATGGCATTATCTCAAAGCACGGCATGTGAACCAAGACTAATTTCACAAGCTTGAAATGTCCATTATATTTTCATTAAATCCGAATCAATTCTAAATTAAAGTACCAAACTAGGATTTATTGATTTGATTCACAGAGAATGTATGAATTAAAGTGCTTTGGATCCATAATTTAAGTGGTTTAAAGGGTCATTAATAGTTTGTTTATCTAAAATCCATCACAGAAAGCGAGGAAGATGCTCACGGGAGCTCAAGTTCATGAAATTTAAACTAAAAACAGGGGGTGGGAGTTGATTCAATTATACTGCAATCTAGTCTCTAAATTCTTATTGCTTAGTGAAGAAGCATTTTTTAGTCCACAAAGGAAAGTGTTTCCCATAATTTGTTGATTAAGACTCATTCAAACATGGGTATTCAAACAGAGCACTATAAGGTGCCATGCAAATTTCCTCACCAAAGCAGAACATTTAAATTTAAAGAATCATGTTCATTATTATTTTGAAAGCCATTTAATAAATACAGAGAGATTTTTCCAGTAATGTCTATTTTGAATCTTGATCTGATTAAATTATCTTTATTGACAGGCTACATGCTGTGGTAACTGAAAACTGCGATTTCAACCGTGATTTAAAAATGGCAGAGTGTTGGAGTGCTGGATGTCACATGGAGGGGAATTCATAAGGTAGGGGGCTGAGCAACTGAATGCGCTTGACCCCATGGTAACCAGGCGAGCAGGCAATCGGAAAGGGAAATGGGGGGGGCAGGGATGTGGTGGGTTTAGTAGACAGGAAGAACCGGGTGTCATCCGCATAGCAATTGAACTTGATGTTGTATTTATTGAAGAAGTGGCCTAGGTGGCCTAGGCTCTGGGCTAGGTATAAAGTAGGTGATTAACAAGAGGGGGCCGAGGACAGAACCTTGAAGTACACCAGAGGAGAGGCGGATAGAATGAGAATTGAATGTTTTTAGTTGAACAAACTGAGTTCAGCCAGAGAAATGGATGAGGATGATGTGGGAAATGGTGTCAAGTCCCGGTCACTCAAGTCCAGGAGGATGAGAGTGATAAGTAGTCCAGAGTCCCCAGCCATAAGGAGCTTGTTGGTTATTTTAACTAAATCTGTTTCTGTACTGTGATGGGAACGGAAACTTGATTGGAACTGTTCGTAATTGTGAGAAAGATGATCATGAAGCTGAGAGGCAACTGTTTTTTCCAGAATCTTTGAAAGGTAGGGAAGGTTGGAGATGGGGTGGAGATTGTAGAAGTCACTGGGGTCAGCACCAGGTTTCTTGAGAACAGGGGTTATTGTGGCTGATTTGAGAGGTGAGGGAACAGTACCAGAGATAAAAGATGAGTGGATAATTGCAGTTATAGGAGCCACCAGGAAATGAATGCAAGTTTTGAGCAGTATAGTAGGTAAAAGATCCAGTTGGCAAGTGAGTGGTTTAAAATTCTGGACAAGGTCAGTTATTTCAACGTTATAGGATCGGAGAGAACGAAGGATGGGAGAGATCAATTTGAGAATCAGGGGGGAATATAGTGGTTAAAATCTGGGGGACTAGCTGCTGATTTTTCTATGTAAAAATGTCATAATGGAATTACAGGAGTCGATGGAGTAAAAATGAAGAGGGAGAGAGTCAGGTGGGTGTAGAGTTTTGTGGACCAAGGAGAATAGAGCTTGAAAATTTCCAAAACCTGACCTGAATAAATCTGCATAGTAGTTTGAGTTTGCAGTGGAGAGAGAATCGTTATAGAAGAGGAAATGCATGTTGAACATTTCCTCATAAATGGTAAGACCAGTTTTCCTGCAGAGACGTTTTAGTTGACGACCTCTGGCTTTCAGTTGGCAAAATACAGAAGTAAACCAAGGTGCAGAGTGGGTAGATGAAATAGCTTGTGATTTTAGGGGTCCAGGATGTCTAGATGTGTTGAGCGTTTTTCATCAAAACGCAGTTTAAAAAGAATGCTCACTTGATGACCCCAGCGGAGCTTTTTGATCTTCTTGATGGCCTGCAAAACTCTTCTTATGTCCCCCTAAGATTTATTTTCCCTATAGCTTCAGGTATCTTTTAAATTGGATTTGGTGTTGAAATATAAAAGGATGGTAACATTCATACCATTTATTGAATCTTGAATCACTTCATAAAATTAACGTTTATGTTCAGAGTTATTGCAGAGTACTTTTTAGGCATATTGTGAGTGAAAAAGTAAAGAAGAAACCAACTAGTATATAAGTAACCTGTTTTATAAAGTTTGGATGATTTTTCACAAAAAAAATTATCTTTGCTGTAGTTAAATATAATAGATTCTATTATTATCATAGTTATCTTATTCAGTACCACATACCGTATAGGAGATGGCAACTACATAAACTTTACCCCCACATTTACGCCCATGTTGTGTTGAGCACTTCATTGCTTGAAAGTTGTCGACATTAGATCCCAAAAGTTTCCAAAAGCAGAACAGGAGGAAGACCCATTAGCCATCAGGTCCTAGTCTGGGTTTGTGGGGCAGATTCACAAATGACTCAAATGAAGAACTAAAGCACCCCGGTGATATTATGAGACACCTTTTATTGGGGACCAAAACAACGTGAATCAAATGAGTTTTGAGCTAGAAGCAAATATGTGTTTACATCCTAGGGGCCAGGGAACTGTGTCTACATGATTTATTATTTTAAGCCTGTGACAAGACTCATAGATGTCATTCCTTGTTAAGAGATGGGGTGCGCAGGGACGCACAAAGACACACCAAAGTCATTTTAGCTTTGTATGTGTACAAAAAGTGTATAAAAAAGGTTTGTACAGGCACCTCCGTCTGGTTGCTGCCTCATCATAAGTCTGTCACACAAACTTACTGTCAGTCACCAGGAGAGTTCATGGTATACACACATATATATATAGTTTAAATGGTTTATTTGAATCAAACTGGACTGCACTAAAGTGAATAATGTATTTATTTTATCTGGCTGGTACTGAGTTACCTTTGCAATCTGGTCAAATTTGCCAAAAAGTTCATTCAGCATGTGCACGAGTTCCCCTGGAGAACAGTCACTGGCCAGCCTGGTGAAACCCACGATATCTGCGTAGAGAATGCTGCAGAAAGCACGCACAGAAACACAACGTCACAGCAGAAGATCAGAACCATCAAAGGTGTCACACCGTTCATCGCAAAACTACTTTCCGGCAAGGTTCGCAAAGCCTTTCAAATCATTTTTTTCATTCTTGGTAATGAATTTAATAATGTGGTATATGTAATGTAGTAAAAACAGAGCTCTTGGCTCTTTCCATTTATACATTGGTGACTAATGTTGAGGGTAATAGTCTGCATCCACTTGATGTATTTTCTGCCAGAAATACACTGGCAGGGCACTGGGGGGGGGTCACTTTTAGTGGGCATTTCATCAGAAAATCATCTTTGGATGTCTGTGTTGAATCTCATCACACAAAATTGTAATTAATGCCACTAGTAAAAAAAACCCACTTATGATTCACAGACAAAGTCTGGTCACTGCAAATATTATCATGTATGCATGATTATATGATATACTTAGTCAAATAATTTTATATATTAATATGTAGTACTTAAGAGTAAGAATGAATATGTTTTGTTTTGGGAAGAATGTCCTCTTAGTCTCATAATCTCTCAGACTCACATCATCAAAAATATATTCAAAGAGCTGTACATAAATAAAACCTGTGTAAATATAAAAAAAAAGAAAGAAGTTACAGTATATGAAGACAGAGTTGATAAGCCCCATAAAGTGTATCCTTTTTAACAACCACGGCGTCTAATCTACACACTTCCAGTCAAAAATGCGACAATACTGCAGAGAAAAGGCAATTTCCTAAAGAGAAAGACTGCTAGTCTCCAGCCACGCTGGTTGTTGTAAAACAGCTGGAGAACTGATCTTTGTTGTTTGACTCCCTTCCTGTGCAGATCACAGGAAAACCACATAGTGGTTCTTCTTTGTTCAGAAACGATTGTCCTCGTCTTCCTTCTCTGTCAGCCATCTGAGAATTTGTTATTAGTACAGGGATAATTGGCAGATCAACATCACAACGCACAGCTGAGGCCAGTATTGGAGAGTAACCATGCCTCTCCCTTGAGGCTGCAGGATGACGCAAAACAGTTTTTTTTAGGGACATTGGACTGAACCTCTGCAGCATTGAGGAGTATGCCATTAAGAACTGAGGACATGGGCTTCTATTTATTTGGTGCGGCGACCTCAGACTAAAATGGAGGTGGGTTAAGCCTTAATTGAATTTCATCACAGCAATGAAAATGAATGCAGCAATAAGATTAGATCTATAGACGATGACATATAAAGAAGAGAAAGGAGCAGAGGCAATGATTTAAAAGGACACGGCAAAGAATGAGAGCAGAAATCCAAATAATTTAAGAAGAGGTAGACAAGGTAAGGCAAAACAAGGTCAGAAAAGAGGGACAGGACAAGATGACATAAAAGCAGTGAAACACTGAGATTAGAACAGAAAATTATAAGTTTTATCAAGTGGAGGAACAGATAGAAGAGGAGGAATTTCACCTGACATTGGTGTGCCGCTGGACATAGAGGTTGTGAAAGTTGTTCGTACTCTCGGTTCGACCAAAGTTTGGTCCTTGCAGTCTCTGGATGATCTCAGCTTTCATCACTCTGGCTATATGAGCAGGTAATAAGGAGAGAAGTAAACGCTCCTGGAGACACGGAGAGGAAAGAATAAGGATCAAAACCTGCCAACAATATGGTTTACATGAAAATAGTATGTCTAATCTTAGCGCACTAAGCTTCTGTAAAGGAGCAATAATCTGTACACAGGTACAGAGTTATATTGTGTAATGTGGACCTCTACATCCTGTTACTTATGGCCCCTCTTCTGAAAGGACAAGTCTTCTCCGGCTGGTCAAAAACGGCGGATCATGTTGCATATTGTCATTCTCTCTTTTTCTTTTCTTTGAGGTGCACCAAGCTGGGTTCTGGGGCTAGAAGAATGTAAATGTGTTTCCTGGTGATCATGAAGTAGAGGAAGACAGGCCCGAACAACTAAAAAAGCTTTCAGGCAGACTGGGAGCAGTTTCCAACGTGAGAAAGAGGAAGTTGATGCCAGGGGGGCTGGAGTCCAGCTGATAGCTGAACCTGGAATTCAGGAGGAACAATGTGGTTTTTGTCCTGGTTATGGCTGACTAGAGCAGTTCTTTACCCTAGCAATGATGTTGGAAGATGGATTAGTTTGTTCAATCAGTTTTCTTTTATTTCAAAGACCTGGTGAATATATGCCTGTATCTCTCATGATCCCATCAGCTATACATTCAGGAGTATGGTTTATCAGGACTTCACAACTGGAATGAGAGCTTGGTTTGCTTCTCTGCAACTAAGTGACACTCAGTTGTGGTGGGTATAAAAAAAAAAAACAAAAAAAAACACAACAAGACAATTGGATATGATGCAATACGATACAATATGATGCAATTTGATGCAATGTGATGCGATACGATGTCATGGCATACCATGACCTTGCACTTGGGAGGTTGGTAGCTAAGTGTAAAGCACTTTGGATGAGAATTAACATCTCTAAATTCAGGTTAACTTGTCAGGATTGGAATTAATTGATGCCTTAAGTAATGGAGTCAAATATTTCGGAGTATCACTCACAGTGGGTGGGTTAATGGAGGAGACTAACAGGATGATCGGGGCAGCGTCAACAGAGATGGAAATGCTCTTCAATCTATTGTCATGAAATGAGAACAGAGTTGTAAAGGAAAAACTGTGAATTAACTAGCCGATGATGTGCTCTTGACATGTGAGGGTAAGAAAAACCCAAAACAAACTTCCTCCAATCACCCTTTAGGGATTGCATGAGGAGCTCAGTCATCTTCCAAGGGGTTTGGGGGGCAGCTGCTGTTCGTCCACAATAAAAGGAGCCAGGATGTGGGGCGGGTCAGGCATCTTCTCAATGCAGAAACGTTCTGGGCATTTCACATAGGTATGAAGCCATTGGATGGTCTGCAGACATCTGTTCAGACTGTTGCCTCCACAACCAGTTCCTGAATAACCAGTATAGATGTATAGATGTAAACCCAGGTTGGTTTTTTTTTAACAATTCTATTTTTACAATAGCTTAACCCTGCTGATATTTAACCCCCTAAATATAAATCTATTATTTCATCCACTTGATGATGGCTCATTGAGGTCATTTATCAGGAAGCACTGGAGGCCAGTGTCAAGCACGCAAGAGTAATGACGACTTAGACACCACATTTGGATTTTTAATTATCATCAAGTAATTTAGGAAAAAATAGAGGGAATGTGATTTATTTTAACTGCTTTAACCACTGACTCCTACTTCAGTTATATGCCTTTTTCACATCCACTGCAGGCAGGTTACTTTCAGTCAAACGTGGCAGTGGGTGATACCGTAAAACCTAGTCAGCAGCGAAGATGCATCGTTGTAACACAAAATTCACAAAGGAAAGTTTTAGAAAACTTTACTTTCTTTTTTAGAAAGCAGATCTGTTATATTGCCAGGTTATGCCATAGCCACACACACACACACACACAAAAAACTTGTTTTTGGATAATACAGTCAAGTACAAAAAAAGAAAATAAGGGCGTTAGAGAAATCCAGCTTCCATTTCTGTTGTGCAACCACGTAAGCCTTTGCTTTAATCTGGCATCGTACACATGAGATCGACAATATTTCGAAGGTAATTTTTGAGTGTGTGTGTGTGTGCGTGTGCATGTGCATGTGCACCAGAGTGTGGGCATGTGTGTGTGCAATCAGCCTGAACAGCTGCCTGAGGGGGTGTGACTCATAAATGTGTCTCACAGTAAAAAGGGTCATTACATTGTTCACACACCACGGCTCATTTCCTAAAACACAGCAGCAAATTAAGTCGAGAGCGGGGTCTGGGATGGGGGAGCACTAAAAATAGCAACATGCACCATCCACCCTTATTTACTTATTCAGCACTGAAGCAGTTTCAACAATCTACTGCGAGCACGCAGAAGGGGGCACAATAGCCTGAATAGATGTAGTGTTAATAATAGCCTGTTTGATTAACGGACTAACGGAATCTGTATCTGTATTCAGCTGCTGTGTTACGTTACGTACTGGTATTTGTGTGTGCCTCTTCCTACCCAGTACGGTACCAGTTGACTAAAGGATTTGTAGCATATGTAAAAAAAAAAAAAAAAAAAACAACAAAAGGAGCAACACAATGCTTATTTACATGTGTGCGATTCAAAAACATGTAGAGGTTAAAAATGCATATTTCACCATATGAAAGATCTAAATTCACCATGGTGCAGCCCCTCTGAGTAGAGCATCAATTATTAGTGTGATGTTATATGTCATTTCCCTGGCTGGAAAGAATCCATAATGTCAGGACGAAGAAGTTAATGTCAAGCAAATGTCATTGCAAAATGCCGCTTAAGATACGTCTGACCTACCGTATCGCCTTGACTGTAACAAAAAATTAGGTAATTAAAGGAAGTTCAGTTTGAGTCAGGCCGTCATTGACTAAGTATGATATGCACGGATATATAAGATAAAAATAGGGGCTACCGTCAGATTGCAGCTTTGGGAAGCTATTTGACAATTCACACATGGATGTTTAGCTGGAACATTACGACTGTGAAAAGAGAGAAAACTGCCACCCGCACTGACTCCCTGTAAACTATCTGACTAAATAATGTCAGAAAAGGTGTTTGAAGTATTTGTGAACAAAGCTTATATACGGACCATCTGAATGTGAAGTACCTTGGAGTTGGGATGTTGGAAGTCATTCAAATTCAATCTTTTTTTAATATGCATACTAGTGGGGGAAATAACCGATTTCTACTAATTGGCACTTAAGAAGTTAGCAGAGGGAAGGACTGACCTAAAAAGCTCTAAATATGATGTTACTACCTCATGCATGTACCATTTCTGTGAGGTTTGGCCCACATTACTCCAAGTTACTAACTTGGAAATATGACTTCTTGTGTAGTTTTCTATGATTTGCCAACATTGACGAGCGCAGCTACACGCAGTTGAAGCGGGAGAATCTGGATGTTGAACTGCACTGGTCAATAAGTTCATTGAGAGATGTGGTGCTTTTTAATGACTTCTAAAGGCATTTTCCATGCTGACTTACAAGCTGAACTATTATAAGTCACTCTTACATTGGCTGTTTTTTTATGCAGATTAAATTTAAATGCTCGAGGAGAGCTTATGACGTTCAAGTTGGTGATACAGCGGAAGGTCAGGTATTTTAATGTACACAGAGTACAACATTTGAGTGTACTCTTAAAAGCACGTGATGGTGTTTTCAGTATTTCACTTTATTTTAATGAGAGAGTTAAAAGTATGAGATTAACTGAGTGGGTCTCGGTATCGGGATCATTGAATCGATAGTTGTTGCACTCAAACATAGAGAATCGGCATCAGCTGTCAAGTTCACGCGCCGCCCGCGACCCCGGCAAGAGACTTGGCCTGTACCTGTTGGTGCTTCTCGAACTCAAGTTTGACTGGCGACTTGATGCAGTTGCAGGTGTCCTGATATGTCTGCTTGAGCGCCAGGTCCATCAGATGCTTGTGATACGCGCCGGCCAGGTTACCGCAGGTGAAGATGATCACGTTGGCCAAGAGCTGCCACACACACACACACACACACACACACACACACACACACACACACACACACACACACACACACACACACACACACACACACACACACACACACACACACACACACACCACATACCCAGCAGCAAAGGATTAATACAATATAAGAGTGCGAGGAGGTGAAGCATGTTCCCAACTATGATTGCGCTTGTAATTTTCCCACTGCATGTCCTTCCACCGGAGCGTGTATTATTCTCACGAAAACAACACACACAAAAAAAACCCCACAGTTCTGCAGCCCTTTTCACTGTCTCAACCTCAAGCTCTTTAAAACGCGCAGCAGCATATCAGCAGGTTGTCCTTGGTGCCATATCCAGGGGTAATCAACAACTCAGAGCATTTTTCATTGTTGCTGCACATTTCCACTGTGTATGTGTGCATTTGAGAGAATGTGAAGAGACAATATTGCGTTATCACAGTTTTTATATATGTGCTTATGCCTATGTGGGTTTCAGAAATTCATGTGACTCACATCGGTTCCTGTGCTGCTTAACTGTGGAGGTTCACACATTTCATGTTTATGTTATCGGTCTTTCTTTGTGCCTATTGTAGACTGCCGAGAGAGTTGTTCCCCGAGAACATTAAAAAGCTGTTTATATTACCCTGGAGGATAAGCTAAATGTGTGTCATGACTGTACATAATAGATTTACTATTTTAAAACCCAGAACTTATTGAAAAGCTGCGACTCACAATTTTTATTTGAGCCTGGAACAACCTTACCCATTGTGCTTCGATAAGCGGACCCCTGTGCAACAGCACAATTATTTAATTGTGTAGCGGTCCGGGATGGGAAGTTAACCGCCAAGTCATCTAACATGTGCAGCAGAGGCGTATATAGAGCGCCGTGAAAACGGCAAGTTTTGAAGACGTGGGTAAAAGGTTTGCGAGTGGACTAGTGTGTCCGTCTTACCTGCCAGATCAGCGGCTCCAGCTCCGTGACAGTGGAGGTCAGACATATGCTGAGGGTGATGGTGTGAGAGAGGCAGGTTATGCCACTGGCGATAACGGCCCATTTCATAGAGAAGGGCAGCATGGTGTAGACGACAAACACAATGAAGAGGAAGAAGGACACCTGAAAAGGAGGTGAGGGTACAAGTTTATCTCGAGTCATCGTTATCAAGTTTGTTTTTTTTTAATTCATTTATTAGGAAAGTTTGCTCTGGAGTGTGCCGTGTTCATCCACAACACACATCCAGAAACCTCTTCCAGCTGTATCCAACGTTCCAAAACAGCGTTTAACCTGCTACGACTGCAGCAAGCTGTGCGGAAAAGAAGCCAGGAAACCAGAAATGTGGGTAGCTGAAGGTCTGCAAAGACGAGAGGAGTTTGGAGAATCTAGCGCTTTGCCATGAGAGACGTCTTTTGAGGAGAAATTTCATTCATATATTCATAGAACATCAGTCTGATAACATCCTGACAATCCTCAAAGACGACATCAGTAGAGAAGCACCTTCAGAGAAAACCCTGAGACCTCTTGGCAGGCTGTCTCAGTTAAATCCTCGTGTGTTTTGTCTGGAAATTAAGCCTGACGCTGTTGTTACAGTTGTGGAGTGGAGATCTGCTGAGCCCCAAACGTTCCTTGTGCTGCTTTTACTCATAAATGTACTTATGCAGACGTTGGATCCCCAAAAGCAGTCACATGAGACGTCTCAAGCTTTGATAACATGGGCGCAGGATTTCTCTTTGACACTGGCTCGCTCTCTCCCAAACTCATCCTGCCCACAGACACTTCAGCATGTGAAAGGGCTCGAGATCACACGGCCACCTTTCTGACGGCTGAACGAGTCCTCCACACCTCCCTTTGACAAAGTCAGGGTTCTAATGTGATCTTTTTTTGTTTATGCGAACGTTTCCAACTTAAAACTGTATATATTTCAATGCTTATTGGAGTTAACTTCAAACCAAAGAGAGAATAATGAAGAAGAAGTCATCGTCCCAGATGAAATTGGATTTTTCTTTTCAGTACAGATGGATTCATTCATCCGTTCCTTTATCTTCACTTGTCGGTGTTTGGTTTGAAAAGGATGAATAGGGGTTTCCAGATGTCTCTCTGCTCTGCAAAAATTTCAATTTAATTTGGGGGAGGGGTCTTAACAAATATCCAAACCAGGTGAGATCTTTTACGTAACCTTCTGGATTTAAGCTCAGACCAACCCAGAAAACGTCCAAAGGATGATGTCTGAATGTATTTTAACTGGGTGCTTGAGCTACTGCAGCAGGCTCCCGTTGAAACACCAGTAGAAAATGTATTCTCAACTCTCTTCAGATGGCCAGTCTTTTTTTCGAAGGCCCCTCGTGACCACTATCTCATTTCCTCAGTCTACCCAGAGTCAGGGATGGATGTCGAGAAGCAGTGCTGAACCGTTACTGCTTGCAGACTGGTTGGTGCCAGATGATGTGCTTCAGGGGGGGAAAGTGCTGTGATTAACATAAACTCATTTTAACATCCCATCATGATGACGAAGCTGTCGGCAACACAGGTGTAATGAAATTCTGTTGTCCAGCTGAACTCCCCGAGGTGTTGACTGACTTCACCAAATGTCACCGAAATGCAGCAGAAGCCATCAAATACGGTATTACTGCGTTTAACAGTCTAATCTGACTAAAACACCAGCCTGCCCAGCCCTGGTGCTACACCTGTCCTGACCTCACCCTTCCCCAGCTCTGGTGCTACACCTGTCCCAACCTCAACCTGCCCAGCTCTGGTGCTACACCTGTCCCGACCTCAACCTGCCCAGCTCTGGTGCTACACCTGTCCCGACCTCATCATGCCCAGCTCTGGTGCTACATCTGTCCCGACCTCATCACGCCCAGCCCTGGTGCTACACCTGTCCCGACCTCATCATGCCCAGCTCTGGTGCTACATCTGTCCCGACCTCATCACGCCCAGCCCTGGTGCTACACCTGTCCCGACCTCATCATGCCCAGTTCTGGTGCTACACCTGTCCCGACATCATCAAGCCCAGCCCTGGTGCTACACCTGTCCCGACCTCAACCTGCCCAGCTCTGGTGCTACACCTGTCCCGACATCATCAAGCCCAGCCCTGGTGCTACACCTGTCCCGACCTCAACCTGCCCAGCTCTGGTGCTACACCTGTCCCGACATCAACCTGCCCAGCTCCGGTGCTACACCTGTCCCGACCTCATCATGCCCAGCTCTGTTGCTACACCTGTCCCGACCTCAACCTGCCCAGCTCTGGTGCTACACCTGTCCCGACATCAACCTGCCCAGCTCTGGTGCTACACCTGTCCCAACCTCAACCTGCCCAGCTCCGGTGCTACACCTGTCCTGACATCATCATGCCCAGCTCTGGTGCTACACCTGTCCCGACCTCATCATGCCCTGCTCTGTTGCTACACCTGTCCCGACCTCATCATGCCCAGCTCTGGTGCTACACCTGTCCCGACCTCAACCTGCCCAGCTCTGGTGCTACACCTGTCCCGACCTCATCATGCCCAGCTCTGTTGCTACACCTGTCCCGACCTCATCATGCCCAGCTCTGGTGCTACACCTGTCCCGACATCATCATGCCCAGCCCCGGTGCTACACCTGTCCCGACCTCATCATGCCCAGCTCTGGTGCTACACCTGTCCCGACCTCAACCTGCCCAGCTCTGGTGCTACACCTGTCCCGACATCAACCTGCCCAGCTCTGGTGCTACACCTGTCCCGACCTCATCATGCCCAGCTCTGGTGCTACACCTGTCCCGACCTCATCATGCCCAGCTCTGGTGCTACACCTGTCCCGACCTCATCATGCCCAGCTCTGGTGCTACACCTGTCCCGACATCAACCTGCCCAGCTCTGGTGCTACACCTGTCCCGACCTCAACCTGCCCAGCTCTGGTGCTACACCTGTCCCGACCTCATCATGCCCAGCTCTGGTGCTACACCTGTCCCGACCTCAACCTGCCCAGCTCTGGTGCTACACCTGTCCCGACCTCAACCTGCCCAGCTATGGTGCTACACCTGTCCCGACCTCATCATGCCCAGCTCTGGTGCTACACCTGTCCCGACCTCATCATGCCCAGCTCTGGTGCTACACCTGTCCCGACCTCATCATGCCCAGCTCTGGTGCTACACCTGTCCCGACCTCATCATGCCCTCTCAACGGTTAAAAAACAAACAAAAAAAAATCAAGACTCATTGGAGTGTGAGATCAGAACCTTCTTTATCATCCATCTTTCCATTATCTATATGCTGTTATTCACATTCAGGGTCACAGGGACCTGCTGGAGCTCATCCCAGCTCTCATAGGGCGTAGGACTCCTTCTTCAGCCTGACAGCATCCCTTCCTTCCGGTGTCCGGGGATTGGTGCCACAACAGGCGCCAGAGATCTTGCGTCCACAACTTCGAGCTGCCGCTTTGACAGTGGAGGCAGAGAACACAGTCCACTCGGACTCAATGTCCCCAGCTTCCCTCGGAATCTGGGAGACACTCTCCCGGAGGTGGGAGTTGAAGACCTCCCTGACGGAGGACCTGTTGAACTGAGAGGACCTCTTCTGGAGCAGATTAATGGGCCTGTGGCTGGATCACTAACTACAGTTAATGTTTCTTCAAACGTGTATGTAACACAAGAATTTGAGAACCAGTTTCCAGATATGGATAAAAAAAATTTAAAAAAAAAAGGCCTGTGAAAGAATCCTGACCAATTCTTAGATTTTACTGGCCTCTTTTTTCTTTTTTCCAACGTTTGTCTAAATTAAGGGCACAGCTGAGTGGGCCGCCCTCTTCTCTGATCCAACACCGAAGTGCTCATCTGATCTTGTGATACTTCATCGGAGCCGAGTGGGATGCGCTCATGTTATCTTGTGATCCTGGAAATAAACTGCCATGAAAGCACATCAGAGACTTTTTTAAATGTCCATATCCCCACAAATTAAACATGGAGTTTGAGCATGTGTATGCATTTGTGGAAACTGTCCTTTCTACACTCCTGCCTTACTGAACTTTCTGCTTTGACCTCACACGCGGTCCCTGTCCGCTTCCCCAGCTGTCCAGCCCTTCCTGTTATGGTGGCCGGCAGCTCTTTGAGGTCAGCGGGTCAGCAGAGACACAAGATGAGCTGCGACCTTCCTGCCTTCCTGTTTATTTCCTGTGTCTTTCAGGTTTCAGAGGCTCCTTCAGTAAACAGGAATGAGCTGACAACTTGGAGTAAATCATTTCCTTGAAACTACACAGCGTCTCTGATGTCTTTAAATATATTTAAAAAAAACTTTAAATCAAACAAGTTAAATACCTTTTGTTTCCCAACATTTTTCACTACCTATCATACTTTGAGAAGAGGACAGAGCTTCATGCAAACCCCTCACAGACATCTCTGCAGGGACCCTCAACGGGCACACGAGCCTTTCATCAAGCAGAATCATGACTTCAACACTTGATATAAGTGATTGTTTGGTTGACCTAGTTCCCTCCAAAAGAAGATCTCGGCACAGAGAACAGAGTGAGGTGTTTTGTGTAGGCTCAGACCTTCTGTTGCTAAGGGAACCAAAAGCAGGAAGGATGCTGACGTCTGAGCACATGCAGTAATATGAAGGTCCTGTGTATTTGTTTTGCCACAACCTTCAGATCCTAACGCTGAACTCCCACCTCTTAAAAACTGAAAGTCAAGGGCATCTGGCTCCGTGTTTGGCTGGCAGCGTGGACTTGAGGACGTCAGCTCAATTTCTGGCCCATCACCTGTTTCTATCTTCTGCACAGGCAGCAACACACACTCCATCCCCACCGCGCTCCAGCCTGAATCCTAATACACCCTCAAAGACTTTGAAATGGGGAGCAGCAGATCCTACTCCAGCTTTTTCAATTACTTTTTTTCCCCTTCTCTTTTCTTCCCAAAGCACACATCCCTTTTCTCTGCTCCAGACAAAAGCAGCACAAATATGCTCACTTGCCTTTTGACGTAAATACACACAGATGCAGAGATATGAGCGTTTGACACATCAAACACGTGTCTCAGTCTGATGACTTAAACATTTATTAGCCTTAGAATCTCCCTTTTACTGTTGTTTTTCTTATTTTTCTTTCTTCTTCGCAGGTAGGGGAGATCGTGTCTCGGTTCTGAAGGACTATGTTCAGTCCGGCTTCAGAAAAATGAAAAGAAGCCATGAAACCATGATAATGCAGCTAGATTGCGACACATATGGAAATGCTGTAAATGTATAAGATACTAAACATGGTTACGGAAAGAAGCAGAGCAACTGGATGCTCAGAATGGGCTGGGAGGGTCCAAAGTTGACACGGCCAGTTGTTCCTCACTGATTTTCTCTTGCTTCCTCTCATCCTTTTATTCTTTTTTTCCCCGGCCCTCACCATTAGTAGCTTTGTGTGCTCCATCAGACATGCTGTTCTCTCAGTAATCACAATCAATCCGACCCACAGAGAGCAGACTGCAGATCTGCTGGTCTCCCATCACTCGACTGCTGCTTTCCAGCAAGTTCGTCCCTTCATCGCGCGCATTTCACTCGATATTTCTTTTTTGCTGTTTTTCTGTTTTCTGTCCTTTCATTAACGAGAAGCTGGACACAAAAATAGACATGTCCGTTTCTCCACACAAGCCCTTAAAGACGACGCACATTTATGCCCCAGCACTTCCCGCTGCCTGCGCGCATCTTTCACAGTGAACACAGTTCAAACTTTTCTTCTTCTGATGAATGAAATTTTAGTTAAACACCTCCCAGAATGACAGGGATGGGATCTGAGTGGGGTTTTTTGTTTTTGTTTCTTAAGGCAGTCCATCACACTTTTTGCAGTAGTACCTAGTTGTCAAGAAAAAGAAGAAAAGCACCTCACCGCCTTTATGTGTGTGTGTTTTTTTAACGTTTTTCTGAAAATAAGTATTCAATAATAACAGCACAGAGGAAACTAAACTAGAAAAGGTACAAAACTACATTTAAAAATATCAGACAGGTTCTGTGTAAATAGTGATCATTTCAAACTCATCGTTACTCTGCAGATTTCACTCCAACAGCAATGCATGAAATCGTCTGAGGTCACATGACATCCAGGTCAGCTTCTAGGTAACCAGGCCCGCCTCCCTACATGATGTTAACGTTTAAGAGCAGACCATCAGGAGACATCTGAACGACAACAGAGCATCGATTGTAATGACAAAAATCAAACTGTAACTCTCTGTAAAGGTTTAGTTGCTGCACAGATAAATGTACATACTTGTGCCACTCACTGGTATGTCATGCTTGTTAATTTGCTTCACCAAATAAATAAATCAAAAAATCAAGCATAATAGACTTAATCTCATTTGTTTAATTTAGGCCGCTGGAGGTTGATAGATGCCCAAGTGGAAGAACCACGAGGGCGAAAATTGAGTGATTAATAATGTAAAAAGATTTCGCTATCACGGGCGACGGATGTGAAGGATATCTCCTCCCGTGACGAATGGCGCTCGGGAGTGAAAAGAAGGTGAGAGTTATTCAGAAAATCCAGGTGAGGTGAGTAAAGCGGGGTACGTGTTGGTGGGCATCTTAACGGGAGAAAAAGGAGGCAGGTGGAGATATCGTGGAGAGAGAAATAGGATTTGATGAATAGAGGGAGACAGGGCGCCGGATGAGAAAATAGTGTTCCTGAACCTGAGAGAGTGAGAGTCTGGCACGGAAAACTAATGTGTCTGTCTGCTGATCTGCTCACCTCCAGCTCTCATCAGGCCTCATTAACACGCAGGATTAATTCTGCACTCAGGCGCATACGGTCTCAGGCGCAGCAGCATGGAAAGATGTGCAAAAAGTGTTGTTTCGGGGTTCTCATTCACGACAGGTTCAAACAAGTCGACAGATTTCTGATTATTGTTGCAGTGGATGAAATAAACCGGAGGAAGTTGTCATTTCAAGTAACCAGGAAGAAATGAGAATCTAGTCAGAGATGCAGCTGTACAATCACATTTGAAACCACGTCTACGTTGGGTTTTAATCTGATTGGGAAAAACCGCATTTTGTAGTGTTTTGTTGTTTGTTCAACATTATCAAAAAAATCTATCTAGATACAGTCTGGATGTGCTTTACTTACTCATCCAGATGTGCAAACAGCGAAGGAGACGCTCAGATGTATCTACTGTACCTGATCCCACGGGCTGAGTTCCCCCTCGGTGAACATGAACAGATAACCCATGGTGACCAGACAGGCCCATATCAGCAGAGAGAAGAGGCGCAGCATCCGCTTGAAGACAGATTCGATGCAGACGAGGATGAAGATGGATAGGAACAGGAAGAGAGCCGTAGGCACCGCGATCAGGAACGTCAGGTGGTTCTCTGTATTCTGGAGATAAAGACAGAAAGTGTTCTTACGGTTTTATAGAGAACGTGATTGTTCATATGGTTTTCTGTGATGTGGATTTCCTTCAGAAATGATGACTTTGTTCTGCCAACTCAATGAGCCACATACAGACACAAATACAAGTTTGTGGTAATGAACAAACCAGCCAGACACTTTAGATATTTCTTTCTACCAATTCATAAACCTCTATCCTCCACACTTCTTTTGTATTCCTCTGAGGACATTTGGTCTTCTAGACCATGAAAAGGAGTCGCGCACTCGAACAGATGAGCAGACGGCGCACAGATCGACAGGCAGACAGTCTGAGCCCTGAGAATGTGCTACAGCATCACTTCCACTCTCATACTGTCACAGTCAGCATTCAAAAGCTGTCACCACACACACACGCACACACACGCACACACACGCACACACACACACACACACACACGCACACACACGCACACACACACACCCTGTCTCTTTGCTGTGGACCAGATAGCTCTCACTAACCATCTCAGCAGAGATCACGTTGTCATGTAAGCAGCAAAACATGCCCCTCCTAACAGATTTCTTCATATAAAAGACTTTTTTAAATTCTTTTTTTTTCACATTTAATTTCTTATACGGTAACTCAAAATAGTTAACATTTGCATTGTAAATCATTCGTTTAAACATCTATAATTTCTTCTGACTTTCTGGGACAAACCCAGACTGTTGGAGATCCGTTCTTGCAGTATTAGAACCCTGAGTTGATCACAATTTGTAATTTTCTGCTTGTCCACGCGTTTTTATGAGGAATTACCGCAGGTTCTCAATTGGATTAAGACATAGGGAGTTACCAGGTCATACGGTGCTCCGTCATGCTGGAAGAAGCCCAGATTATCACCAAAATACTCCTGAATTGTCTTGAAGAAGTTGTTCTTAGAGGACAATTTTCATACCATTTCTTTATTCATTGGCAGTTTATTCATGGGCGGATTTGTAAGCAAATGGTCTCCCTCATATAACGCATCTGCGTATGTTGAGCAGCTCTACTCTGGAAGTGACACAATTCCTTAGCTGAATCCTCCGGAGAAAACGGTCCTGGCACTGGCTGGACACTCTTGGACGTCCCGAAGCTCTCTTCTGCTGTCTTTGAAGTTCCTGATGCATGAATATTTTTAGCAGCAGTTTCCTTGCATGTGAGAACACGTTAACAATTACCCGTCATACCCGTGTTTTTTTCTTTTTTATGTGTTGCAGTACTCATCAATACTGCATCAAATTCCTCCCTTTACTTTACACAACTATCGTGAAACGATGCGAAACGCCAATATGAAGACTGAGACAGACAACATTTGTGTCACTGCCAAAACATCTGGCCGTGTCTCTGTTTTCAGATTTCTTTTCAAATCTCCCGCTGCTTCCTAAAGATAGATAAGTAGAAGAATAAATAAAGTCCCTGGTTTTGTAAATTCAAGAACTAACGTTAGATTCATTGTTTAGTTTTGCAGAAGCTTCAGCGGGAAGTGAATGGCCACACCATCGTTAATGTCGCATCTGTTTTACGGTCATGCTTATCAGACAATTAAAGCTCTATGACTGTTTTTGTCATGTAATTAACTGATTGACTTGATTTGGACCCAGAATAGAGGCAGAAACTTTTGCAGCCTTCACGGACCACTGATCTTCCTAAACCCTGCGCACGTTACATGTTCTGCTCTTTAAAATAAACTCCCCGTCAGTTAAATTTAACTCCCTTTGAGTTTATGTGCAGCACCATCGATTTTATCTCAGCTGAGGCTCAGATTTACTGTTGGACTCGATTGTTAATCCCTTTTTCAAAGTGACTCAAAAGCGAGTTTGCTTTTTACCAGTAAACCAGTAATTATATATCCTTTAATGAAATATATACTTTAATGATGCGAGCAAACCTGCATAAAATGCAACCCGTCTTGGACGTCTCCTGCTTTGTAAATGTATCTGCTCTGAGTGAGCTGTGGATGTCACAGCTCTTCCATTCAACCCACCGCCCAGCTGTTTTGTTAAAGCAAGTGCGAAATATCTTAAACACAGCGATTGTGGATGATAGCAGAGGCAGCTCAGCCAGATAAAGCTGTGCTGAATAAAAAGATCACGCGAGCCGAAAAGGGGAAACTCCTGGATGCAGGCAGCAGGTCTCTGTCTTCGCTGTGGCTGCTACGTGTTGCTCTGAAGATAAACTAACAGGATGTTGTACAAACAGCAGAAGTATTCAGAAACTTTCCTGAGACAAAACGACTAAAGCAGTCCTCTACAAAAGCTCACTCGTTACATTTAGGCCTGTATTATGTATGTAACTATGTAGACATATATTTACCTTACGCATGTAATAATGTGGGAACATTTCAGGCAGCAACCCGTGATTATTAATAAAATATTATCTGGTTATTTTCTCAGCCAGTTGATTTAGAATCATATAAAATAATCGCAGAGCCCAAAGTTCCCATCACAGTGTTTCCTTCATCCAAACTAAATAATAATGCAACAAAAGTCATGACTGGAATGACAGCAAATACGTTTTAAAAAGGTAGAATTGTAAATATTTGGTGGCTTTATATGGGAAATGACTTATGAGGAGGAGCAAAAACAATCCCATCCATCCATCCATCCATCCATCCATCCATCCATCCATCCATCCATCCATCCATGCATCCATCCATCCATCCATCCATCCATCCATCCATCCATCCATCCATCCATCCATCCATCCATCCATCCAGCCTCGCAGTAACACTCCTGCTCGGAACGTTCTTGCTGTGAGTCTCTCAGAGGTAAATATGGACACAAGTTCAACAATCTGTGACAAATCGCTTTTATAAATTGTGAAAAGATTATAGAATAATGTTTCTCAACAGGAAATTGTGAAGACTTTCAATATCTCACCATCGACAGAACAAAATAACACTGAAAGATTCAGAGAATCAGGAGAAATCTCCTTTTTAGCCTTGGACAAGGATAAAAATCAATCCTGGATGGCTCTGAGCTTCACTGTATTAAAAAAAAGAAAGAAAGACACGATTCTGGGATAATGATCACTGTGTGAGCTCAGGAACATTCCCAGAAATCACGGCAGAAGGACAAAGTTAATGTTGATAAGTGCAGATTAAAGTTTGGTTCTTAAGAAGACAAAAGTGAATATAATCCGGAAACGCTAACGCCACTAATGCTGTGTCCTCATTCGGCTTGTTATCAGCTCACAGTTCAAAACCCTGCATGCTTGATGGTGTGGGGGTCCAAAGCTGAAAGATATATCCACCAACTGGTCTCCTCCTCAATACTGTTACTAAGTTAAGAGGGGATGCTACACAGTGATAAACCACCAAATCCAAAAAGACCATGTGTTATTAATAAGACGATACATTCCCTCACTGTCCACATTTAATGTTATTAATGTTGCTTTGCACGTCCTCAGGACTCACGGCTCTGCATGCTTTACATGTTTCTCAGCTCCAACACACCTCCTTCATACGTATGTAATTCCAAATGTAATCCAGCCAGGGTGTCACTGAACAGCACAAGCTGAAGAATAATGCACCGTTAACCCTTTTTCACATTTGTCCTAACACAACATCATTCATCTAGTAAAATTTGCTTTGTTGTTTGCCGTCAATCTGAGTAAAAGTCCGCAAAATGGAAGCGAAAAACCTCCTGCAGCCTCTCCTTAAGAATGTAAAACAGCAGACTGCAACACAGAAAAAACACTGATAATGAAAAACTGCAATTCAATGCTTTTTCAGACTTGGAGGGGGGAATAACGTTCTCTCCAACTTCGTGTGAATTATGGAGGAGAAGCAAAATCAAAGCGCCGACAGCTTCCACACACACCCACGTAAGTCATTTTAAACCACACCAGTCAGGTCATAATTACACTTAGAGGTACAGTAGCTTAAATTAGCTCGCCACTGTTTTTTAATAAAGTGAAACTCCGGTTCTGCATAGAAAAGCGTCCAATTTTGTGAGTGACAGCGGCTGCAGACAGAATAGAGAGACGTCACAAAGTTGTTATTAACTTGGTGGATGATTTGACAGTTTTTTGACTTGAGCTGCTTGTTGATGAGAGTTTGAGCAGCTCTTATCCTGCGAGTACAAGATTAGAGTATTTTAGTGGGTATGAATGTGGCAGCACAATAGAAGAAGTGGAATGAGTCTGGCGGAGGCATCCCATGGGATCTGGCGGCTGACGCCACAGCGGCGATACACACAGCCTTAAGCAGAGATTAGATCCCAATAAGAATGTGCGAGAGACTGCAAACTCACAAATACTAGAAGAGCATGTCTGGGTGAGGGATGCGCCTTTGGCATCCAACCGGATTGTGCAAAAATGTTCACACACAAATATGCAATCGCTGGATGAAGAGGGATAGAGTTGCCTCCTCCCCGGAGCCGCCCACTTATTTGTGGAAGACAAAAACAGAAGCATCTGCACTTTGTACATTTCTAACTGTGGCCCGTCTAATCCACTTAAAACCCCTTTGAAATGGTTAAAGCCATTTCCCTAGACATGTGAAAGTGTGTGTGTGTGTGTGTGTGTGTGTGTGTGTGTGTGTGTGTGTGTGTGTGTGTGTGTGTGTGTGTGTGTGTGTGTGTGTGTGTGTGTGTGTGTGTGTGTGGAGGGAAGCATCCGCCTGGTATATTGTGCTGCATTGTAACCCAGAACAATCATTTCCTTTTCCTTTTTTTTTTTTTTTTTGGTAACCCAATAGGCTTCATCCACCTATTATAGTAAAGGGAGAACATGGAGATAAAAGAGCAGTACAAAGAGATGCAGTGAGCTAAATATTCAGCAGCAAAAAGACACCAAAAAAAAAAATAAAAAAACTCTCAGTGAGGCGATGGTTTAATGAAAACACAGCAGTGTAAGCACTTTCTATGTTTCCTGCCTGTTGAATATTTATCCTGCCCAGAGAAGCAGTTGGTGGCAGATTTCCTCAATCTGCTCTCAGCCTGGAGAAGAAAGTCATCAATAATCAACAACCTCGGCTCTCCAGCTAAAACAGGTCAAAGCTCATCCAGCATTAAGATTATTATAAAAAAGAAAAAGAACCTGCGGTCATTCCGAAGTCTGATTTGTGTTTTTATTGCAAACACGCTAAAACCTTGTTTTTGTGTGTTTTTTTTTTAATTGTGTGGTCCATTGCAGCACTCAGCGTGTTAAGCACCTATCCACCAGCAGCACTCAGCTTACACTGACTAACCACAAGCACTACCAGTGAGTATCTACTCACTTACACTAACAAATATTCAAACCTCAATATTAACCACTGAATTTAGGATATTTAATGTCGTGAATTCAATTCAGCATCATGATATCATGAAGCAGATGGTGATATTTAATGATTAAGTCCAGTGAATGTTGAGGTATAACTATACTGGGTGTTCTGTTGAAATCAAAGAGCTTAAATAACAAATAACAATGTTAGTTGTCATTAATGTGTTAAACTGCCGTCACGCAGCTCGAGTCTGACAACCCGCCTGTGAGTGAACAGTTACTTATTTGTGTTTAGTTCTTACAGTTTTGCAGGCACAAATATTGCCTGCTGCAATTTAATTTCATCTTTTTTTTTTTTTCCCGTAAGTTGCATGATGCATTACAGTTTCCCATAAGGAAAGCATGAGGAACTGGTCACTCCCGGGCATCAACATTCCACGTTCCAGGTTGAAGTCAATGCGGAATTAGGAAAAGGTGCAGTTCCTCGACAGACCACTTGGGGCTGCCTGTTGTCTGTCTATCTATCTATCTATCTATCTATCTATCTATCTATCTATCTATCTATCTATCTATCTATCTATCTATCTATCTATCTATCTATCTATCTATCTATCTATCTATCTATCTATCTATCTATCTATCTATCTATCTATCTATCTATCTATCTATCTATCTATCTATCTATCTATCTATCTATCTATCTATCTATCTATCTATCTATCTATCTATCTATCTATCTATCTATCTATCTGTGGTTTTAGTGGTAAATAAGTACTAAACGCTCTGTCCTGTTCACATCTGTAACCATAAACAATCCATCAAGTGGAGGTAGGCACCGTAACATCAGCCACTGGTTTGTGGGCTCCACTTCAGCAATCTAGACGTCACCACCTTGATCTTCTGAAACGGGGATTTGCACGTGAAGCCTCGGTCACCACAGGCCTGTGATCTCAACCACGCTCCCTGCATGAGTATTCCTGCTTTGTTTTCGTGTTTCCAGGCCACATCACTTTTCCACAAACAACAGCTCAATTAAAACGTCAGACTCTGAAACAGCCTGTTTGGTACGGCGCTAAAACGAGGCATAAATGATCCGACCCGTGTGGTGACAGCGCTGAGGTTTCCCTTTAGTTGAGCTGCTACAGAAACATCTCACGATGTGCTGGACAGGTTCTTCGCTCTTCTCTTTCTGTGCTACAGCCAGGGTCCGCGGTCTAATACCTTTGAGATTGTTGGTGGATCTTCTGGATCTTCTCACCTCATCTTCAGCGGGTTAAGGTTCAGAGCTGCGCTGCAGGAGCAGGAGGATCTTGGATGATAACGGGGGAGTTTCACCTCTCCACTGTCACCTTGTGCCTGCTCAGGATGAGGATGATGTTGCACTTTGATTGATTACTTGGCTGTAGACGGGTTTTTACATGAATATGATTTGGACTAAACCACAGGCTGTAAATGGACTGCGATGACTTTGATTCAATTGAATGATTCTGGTTTATAATTGGACCATTGAACTGGACTGGAACTGAACTTGTCTGTTGATATGACATTTGTTCTGAATTAGTGCTATGCAAATAATCTGAATGAAACTGAAGGGAGACTTTCACATCTCAAAGCTCTTTTTCTAAAAATCCTTGAAGATTTTGTAAACTTGCGGTATTTTCCTCGTGGTTCGATTTCTTTTTACACAGACATAAACCTGTTATACTGGTGTACTACTTGTTTTACGACATGCTGACCCTTTTTGCCTACATAATCGATTAAATCAAATATTAAAACGGGTCAGATTTTGCACAGATGGTTCGCATTAAACCACACAAATCTCACAGACAATGACGGGCTTTTCAAACGCAGCCATGAATGTTCATTTGTAACAGCAATGTACAGTAATGTGGCTCAACGAAAAAAGAAGAAGAAGAGGATGTGGATGATGGTGAAACAAAGAAAGAACGCAGATATCCGAGTAACAGCCAGACAACTTTCTCAAGAATGGGAACATGATGAAAATGAGCCAGAAAAACAAGTGAAATTCCGGTTGTGAGACGGAGCTGTCATTTCACAGCAGCGCTGTGGTGTAATAAGAACAACTTCCTCATTAACCTGCCTCCTTTAAACCTTCCACGCGTCACACAGACCAAACAAAAGCTGCAAAAGCCCACATGAACGCATGTTTACGCACGCGAGACAGCCTTCGCAGAATCATCGCACACATTTGCTTCATGTAACTACGTCTGCCGTTGGATCTGTGGCGCAGCCAATTCAACCCCCAGGACATCGATGTGCAATGAAGGTACATCAGCCGCACCCTGAATAAGTGGTGTGAAAAGAGCTTGTATTGAATCAATCTTGCCGTGTGAATGAACATTGAAAATGAAGTGTGACTGTAGAAGGAGAATGTTTTTAATGAACCGGAATCACCAAAGGTGCAGCACTAGTAAAGGGATTTTCTTGCATTGGTCATAAAGATGAGTGCATCTTTGATGCTGGAGGTACTTCAGGTGATGATGGAAATGTGTGATCAGACGCATGGGGTCCTGTTTTGGTTCAGGATGGAGAGGTAAATCCTTTGTGCTCTGTGCTGATGTAGGTCGGACCACACTGAGTCAGTGATGTCAAAACATCTAATCCATCCAGCTCCTCCATGCTGCCTCGCACCAGCGACAGCTGGTGATCCGCCGCTGCAGAAACAGGCTTCAGTCACTCTGCTGCTTCTGAACAAACAGCCTGAAACCAAATAGTGTTTTTTTTTCTTACATGAACATCAAACTGTGGTATTTGGAAAGACTGAAAATGCTAAGCCGTGAACTGGTAATGACAAAAACTGAGATTAACAAAGTTCTCAAAATACAAAGAAAAGAAAAACTAAATTGTGACCAATAACAAGTTTCTATTTTGTCCAGTGAATTGATTTCCAGTGTACCATTATAAAATGTGATATTGAAGTCAAATAAGTTGTCATATTGACTTTTAAAATGTCATAAAGGGTGCATATTGCCATTTAATTGCTGGGTCTGCTGATACACACACACACACACACACACACACACACACACACACACACACACACACACACACACACACACACCACTCTTACCCACCAGACAGTTATTCCACAACATTCCTTGTTGTCCTACACACCAGATAGTCACCCATAACATCAAGTCTCACACCCGGTTGCAACACATGATGTCTTCAATTCTGCAAATGAACAAATAAGCAGTTGGTCTCTATTAAGCCTGCAATGTTGTTATATTTTCTACAGATAAGCAGGTGGTTATTATTAAGCAAGCATTTAATGTAAGTTTATTTTCTACAAGAGATAAAAAAGAGAAAGAAAAATTTTATCAAAAAAATGGCAGAAGAGGGAAATGAGGGACTTCCTCAGAGAAACCCACCCAAAACACACGATCACAGACAAGCACATACCATCGCACATGCACTCTATCTATCTCTCTCTCTCACACACACACACACACACACACACATCCTCTCAAAAATGCCACATTCACGCTCTCACACTCGCTCCAGCCACGATTCTTTGGAAAAAGAAAAAAGTGTGTGGTAATTTTGGGAGCATTAGCAATGCTTCAAGTTGGGTTTCTGCTGGCTCGCTGATAAAGCCAGAACTCTTACATCAACATCCTCCCCTCCCTCTGCTGCCCGGTCCCCAGCTCCAAACCCACCCCCCTATTTATTCCTGCCATTCTTCTTATCCAGCAGTAATAAATACACATGCCTTACCGAGCAACCTTTTCATCACTATACGCAGGCCTGGCTGCTGTTTCATAAGAACAAAGAGAGAAAAAAATGGGTTCAAATCCAGTAAATGATCCAGTAAATGATGGCAAATTTTCAGAGGGGGAGGGGGTCATAATGTAAGCAGCAAAGTATAGGAGTCCAGGGGGGAAAAGGGAGAATTCGGTGAATTGAGCTGACAAAATCTATTGATTTGCCTTAAACAGATGAAAGAGGCTGATTTAGGTGGAGGGGCTTTTCAAAACAAGCCTGTAATTAAAATAAAATGAGCGCAACGAGACTTTAGCCTCCGGACACCGCATCAAGAGTCCATGACACACGCAGGCAGAAAAAACCCACAATACTACAGATGTAAAGCAGCAAACAATCAACGTGAGACGGCAAGAACAATGGAAACGAGTGGGCCTCCGTGGGTATGGCCGTCCCGTGAAACACAAAAGCGGCACTTCACAAACAATAGCTCGTGTTTGTGCTGGAGTGTTTGTTTCCAAACAACACTTTTCATTTGACAAACGCACCGACTCCCACACAGCTGCGAGCTAAACTCTCATCCTGCTCTTGATCCCCCTCCGCCAACCTGGGCTTTGCAATTTTGGAGCTGCAAAGCGCGTCACTCGTGCTGTCACACATGCTCACACGCATGGACGCGTTTGACCTTGTGCCATTCAGTGTCGCGCTGAACGCAAAAGTCTCGGCTCAGCAGATGATAATAATTGGTAAAGAAGCATGTAGAGACCACAGGAAGCTTTTGTTGGTGCTGCCAAGAAACATGCAACTTTCAAAAACGTAAGAAGAAAAAATGTTAATTTTGGAGTCTTTTTTTTTTTTTAGTCAACATGACTTCTTTAAATAAATGGAACTAGTTCTTCAGTTCTAGTGCAATTATGTTAACAGAGAGACGAGGCGAAGTAAGAAAAATCAGTCTAGGAAGAAAAGATAAAAATACATCGTTCAAGTAAAGGTTGGGCTTTTGTGTAATGTGCAAATGAAATAAAGCAAACACTTTAAACCCTATGTTTAACTCTACATCATGCATACAAAATGCAATGTATCAAATATTGAAAGAGGAATTTAAATGTGATGCCAGAAATATGTTTTTTTTAAGGATGGGACTAAAAGTACTGCATTTTTTTAAACACCTGTTGGAACGTCTAAGACTGAAAACACGCTTGTTAGTATCATGACTGGCCATGAAAATGTTTACATCTCAGAGAAGATTATTCTTCTTAAAGTAAATATGATATGAGGTGATTATTCCGTTGAAGACTTCAACATTTTAAGAAAAAACAAACCCCAATAAGAAAACTTCACCCGTGATACAGCATGTCAATGAGAGATTCAGAGAATCCGTGGAAAGACGAGGCTGAAAAGCTTTGATCAAGAGCCGTGATTTTCATGCCTTAAGATGTTGGCATAGAAGATCCTCAGCAACACTCATGAAAATCACTGTCGATGAACACAGTTTTGGTTTGCATCAACCACAGCAAGTTAAAACTCGACCGTGGAAACAGGAAATCATGTGTGAATTTCCCTCTGAAAGTTGTCCCGTGAAGTAAGGAATCCACATTTGGAATTCTTTGAGGAAATTATGCACATCAGGCTAAAGGGATCAGGATCTGTGTAGTTCATCAGCGGTCAGCACAGCAGTAGGAAGATCAGCACAATAATGAAGGTCATGTGTTCTGGACAGGTCTTCTTTTACAGTGAAGGTCTTGCTTATTTAGGCAAGTCGTTGGCAAACCATGTTGCTGTGTAAGACAACCGCTTGGTTGGACGGTGAACGATTTCAACTCCCAGACCGACTTGTCAGTCCACATCTGCAGCAGCCTTCTGACACACAAGAACAAGTCAAGAACCAACATCTAAGCAGCTGAAATTGTAAACTAAATTGTAAACTAAAATTCCACAGTTTTTGATACAAGAAGGCGTGCGACTTGTTTCTTTTACACCTTTTTCTGAAACGTGAGACTGAATCATTTTCTATTCCAGTTTCAGCACGTGTTGCCAATTTTATTTTCAGCTAAATATGAGGTTATTTTCGTTTTTGCATCGCCCAACTCTATTGAAACACGTGACAAAAACATAAAATAAAATGACTAATGCAGTATTAGTTCTCTTGGTTTCGTATTGACCAGTTCATCACCTCTCATCAACTCTTGGAAAAAATAAAATAAGCATGCATTCCACATTTGATCTTTTTACTTCATTTCCCGTCAAACAGTATTGATGCTGCATTTATAAATAGACTCAGTCCACACTGACTTGATAAAGCGTCCACATCTATAAAACCCTGTCTTACACAGTTACCTCTGCACATTATCATACCCTTTTAGACACACACACACACACACACACACACACACACACACACACACACACACACACACACACACACACACACACACACACACACACACACACACACACACACACACACACTTACCAGTCCTGAAGCGAAGAACACAGCCAGCAGTGCGAGGCAGGTTCCCATGACGATCAGCAGCAGGAACACGATCAGCGGATGCTGCTGGCTCATTCTGTAGTAAGACTCGTACAGCCAGTCCTGAGGCTTCTCAGCTTCCACGTACACCTCCACCTGGAACCCGGGACACCCATCTCCCAGGCTCTCGGTCCCCTCGGCCCCCTCACCTCCATCGCTCTTTTCCAGCAGGTAGCGTCCGCGGGTCCACAGAGCCTCCTGCCACATGGGTAGCTGCCTCCAGATGCTGGCTGGTGCTGCTGTCTCCCCGACAAAAGATGCAAAAAAGCTCACCTATAGAGAAGCCAGCAGGGTGAGGACTGCACGCTGACCCTTTGCCAATCCTCACCCTCAAACGTCCACTGCCTTCCCTTCCTCTTTTAAAAAACTTTGCACAGCTCTCAGTAATGGACAAACAGATTGAAGAATGAGAGCCAACTTTGCAGCTCCTGCAGTTTCCTTTGCATCATCTGTCACTCCTCGCGCTGGAGGTGATGAACTGAGTCAGGACGGTGTGAAAACGAACCTTCCTCCTCCTCCCCACCTCCTCCTCCTGTTAGACAGGGTTGCTTGAACTCCAAACAGGGAAGACGAGACCTGAGATGTTTTATCTCTCACTTCTGCTTCTTGTTTTCACTCTGTGAGTGGTCAGTGTGATGAAGAGACGGCAGCCTCTGCTCTCTGCTCTCCGTCGCGGCTGCGACGAGGCCACATGTTACTCTGCTGAGGTGCAGATGAGGACTGAGAGAGGGAGAGAGTGTGTGTGTGTGAGTGTGTGTGTGTTTAACTGGGAGGGAGGAAAAGAGAGCGAGAGGCTGTACCGATGTGTGGTGGAGAGACAGAGAGAGAGAGAGAGAGAGCGGCAGTGGGTAAAAGTGTGTGTGCAGTCAGTCGCGCTCAGAGCAAGTGGAAATGTGAGAATTGCGATGTGTGAGATTAACAAATAGGGAGAGTATTGGTACATGACTCAAGACTGTGAGACTGCATGTGTGCATGTTCACGTATGTGTGAGTTCTTACAAGGAAAGGGCAAAAAAGGAAGTACGTTGAGACATTAACATAAGGAAGAAGAAAAAGTGTAAAGTTAGAGAAGACCGAAGGAAGAAGTTTGTGTCATCGTGAGTTCATGTGTGTCTGTGTGTGATGAACAGGATGAAAGTGAGTGTGAAAGGCTGTGACAGCTGTGCTAAATCAAGAGGAGCAGCTGATTGTGGAGGGAACAAGAATGAAAATGCCACCCCAGCAGCCGGCGACGAGATAAAAAGACAGGCAAGAAAAAAGAAAAAGAAATGCACACACTAGGGGGAAGAGCGGGGAGGAAGAGGAAAAAGAAACAAAGTCAGGAAGGAAAAACCCTCCAGAGACGGAGAGAGTGTGGGAGGAAGAGAGACCTGCGCTTCAAACGGAGGACGGGGGGGAGAGTGACAGTAATGAGTGAAAGTCTGAGTGTCGGAGTCCTGATGGTGGGAGTAAAAATAGGATCAGATGAGCCAAAATCCCAATATTCCTCAGCTTTCATCTCGACTCATCTCCTGTCACCGCGAGCTCCGTCTCCCTGCCGTTTTGCCATGCTACATGTGATGCACTGCGAGGTGTGAAAAGGCCACTTCAGTGCGCCAAATCCACCGTTTCCATCTCGCAGGAAGAAAATTGCAAACATACTGCAGGTAATCATAAATACAGCACAGACAACTGACGGCTATTTTTGGAAACCAAAAGCTTTACGTCTTCAGATAAAAGCTGTGCTGATCTTATCTGGTGTGAAAGTGTGAGAACAACCGAACATTAAAAGCAGACGTCTTTTTTTTCTTCTCTTTTCTTTTTTTTTAAAGAAGCAACCACGTAATAACTTCTACAAACTGAGCAGACGTCACCGCCAGAAAGCACCTTTGTTTGAATATAGATACAGAAGCAGGTTGAAAAACCCAAACCTGTGTGACCATGTTCATCGTGGTCACCCCCTCAGAGAAGAAACCCTGAAGCCAGACCTCAAAAGCACATGAATACACAATACCTGTCAGTGCAATGACTTATCTTTGGTCACTCACCTTGGTTGGATGCGTGTTAAGAGGTCTGTTAGTTCAAAGTTTATTTGTGTTTGTCGTTTTGACTGAGAGCCTTTAGTTAATTGTTTATTCTCAGTGTGTAAAGACAAATGTAGCAAAAACAGCAAGAAATAGATAACTAAATAATAATAATTCAGAAAATTATCTCCTGCCCAACCTTAAAAAAGATTTTTAGAAAACATAAATTACATAATTGTTATTTTGTCTAACATTCTTAATACACAATAAAGCTTAACGTTTTAATAGCTTTTCCAAATTTTGATTTATCATAAATTTGAGCTTAACCAGAGGTTTCATCTGGTTGGAAAAGTACATAAATATGTGCAAAATGTTGTGTGAGCGCTGAGGATAATGGTTTTATTTTCTTAAATAAAAATGTAATCTCTATAGTTTATCAGAGGCCCCACACAACTGGAAGTATCAGAAGGATTTATGCACTTTCCAACAAAAGCTTCAACAGATTCAGAAATGTAAGTAATGGGTACCTTCAGATTTTGGGTTGACAGTGTTATAAGCTGGTCTTGTTACGTTAATTCCAGTTAAACCCTGCTCTCCTCCGTGAGATGTCTGGTAGCTGATATTACAAAGAGCAAAGCACTATTAATGACAATAGCAGCTAATTCACACTCGTGGAGCACAAGACTGGTAGATTGAAAGGCCCATTTTTCAAATGTGAAGCAGCATCAGCTTGTACTCAAATCATGTCCAGTGATGTGTGGGTGCCGAGCTGGTGGGTGGTGCAGGAGTGTGGTGGGTACACAGCAGGTACCAGGAGCCTCCCGGCTTGAAAGAAACTAAAAAAAAAAAAAAAAAAAAAAAAAAAACGTTAAAAATGCCAAATGTGTGACATTCATGTCTGCTGGTGCTGAGCCATTGAAAAAATTGAAATCTAAACCACAATTTGAAATAATGCAATTACTAAATCGCAAAGGCTGCAATTACATTATATGTTATGCAATGCAATCATATGACAAAAGGTTCGAAAAAAGTAGCCGTTCGCCAATGTCACTTCCTTGTGTTGCAGTCGTGTCCATCGATGAGATGAACAGTCCTCTTCTGCACTAGTCACCCAAACCGGTCAAAACTGGTCCAAATATGGACATGCGTCAGATTGATTGTAATCATCATCAAAATGGTCACTGTTCAGCTTAAAAGCACGGATGAATCAGTCCCATAGGAAAGCAGGACTTCTGTCACATGGACGCGTTTATCAAGGGAGGCGTACATCGCAAGAGGGTGCTGTGCAAAACATGTCACAATCCAGCTGTTGCCACATGAGGTAACGCGATGTACTATTACCAGCATTTAAAGAAGCTCCACAGCCGCTGTACAGCAACAGTCATGCAAAACTACTACTGCTAAATCTTATGCAGAATGTATGAAAAATCGAAACTAAAACTGCCCTTAATGAATGTAGACCTGCTGTCCTGATGTCACACATATAAGTCCTGGACAGACTTTTATTTACCCTCCTAAGTAAAACAAACAAACAACAACAAAAAAAACTCACCTTCGAGGACCCATTGCAGTTATTTTGACGCTTTCATACACCTGCTTCAATTAAAACTCACTGTCATCTGAATAAAGCAGGCAGCACTAGTGAGCATGTGCTTTGATTTCTCTAGTGCATTTAACACAATTAAACCTGTTTTACTGTGTCTGAAACTCCAGCAGACACAGGTGGATGCCTCCGAAATTGCCTGGATTACTGACTACCTGACAAACAGACCACAGTTTGAGACTGAATGGTTGGTACACACAGTATACACAGTCAGCACTATATTGAGTATAATGGTGTACCCAGTACAGTTGGGGGTCCTTCCTGAGCACAGCTATAACTATCTACAAGGATTCTTTGAAGAGATTTCCATTTATGGATTGATAAATGAATTGAAATGATTATAATAGACTGGTGATGGACACAAGAGAGCTGGGATAGGTGTGCACTGGTCAGCTGGCTGGATGGATGCCTGGATGGATGTCTGGATGGATGTCTGGATGGATGTCTGGATGGATGCCTGGATGGATGTCTGGATGGATACCTGGATGGATGTCTGGATAGATGTCTGGATGGATGCCTGGATGGATGTCTGGATAGATACCTGGATGGATGTCTGGATAGATGCCTGGATGGATGTCTGGATGGATGCCTGGATGGATGTCTGGATGGATGCCTGGATGGATGTCTGGATGGATACCTGTATGGATGCCTGGATGGATGTCTGGATGGATGTCTGGATGGATGTCTGGATGGATGCCTGGATGGATGTCTGGATGGATGCCTGGATAGATGTCTGGATGGATGCCTGGATAGATTTCTGGATGGATGTCTGGATGGATGTCTGGATGGATGCCTGGATGGATGTCTGGATGGATGCCTGGATGGATGTCTGGATGGATGTCTGGATGGATGTCTGGATGGATGCCTGGATGGATGTCTGGATGGATGCCTGGATGGATGTCTGGATGGATGCCTGGATAGATGTCTGGATGGATGCCTGGATGGATGTCTGGATGGATGTCTGGATGGATGCCTGGATGGATGCCTGGATGGATGTCTGGATGGATGCCTGGATGGATGTCTGGATGGATGCCTGGATAGATGTCTGGATGGATGCCTGAATGGATGTCTGGATGGATGTCTGGATGGATGTCTGGATGGATGCCTGGATGGATGTCTGGATGGATGTCTGGATGGATGTCTGGATAGATGTCTGGATGGATGTCTGGATAGATGTCTGGATGGATGTCTGGATGGATGTCTGGATAGATGTCTGGATGGATGCCTGAATGGATGTCTGGATGGATGTCTGGATGGATGTCTGGATGGATGTCTGGATGGATGTCTGGATAGATGTCTGGATGGATGTCTGGATAGATGTCTGGATGGATGCCTGAATGGATGTCTGGATGGATGTCTGGATAGATGTCTGGATGGATGTCTGGATGGATGTCTGGATGGATGCCTGGATGGATGTCTGGATGGATGCCTGGATAGATGTCTGGATGGATGCCTGAATGGATGTGTGGATGGATGCCTGTATGGATGTCTGGATGGATGCCTGAATGGATGTGTGGATGGATGTCTGGATAGATGCCTGGATAGATGTCTGGATGGATGTCTGGATGGATGCCTGTATGGATGTGTGGATGGATGTCTGGATAGATGCCTGGATAGATGTCTGGATGGATGTCTGGATGGATGTCTGGATGGATGTCTGGATGGATGTCTGGATGGATGCCTGAATGGATGTCTGGATGGATGTCTGGATAAATACCTGGATGAATTGTATTTAACTGATTTGAATTGAAGCATGCCATCTTTGTACTGAGAGCCGAACACACCAAGTAGTTTATCCTCCTTGTTACTACTGTCTTCTCCTTCTAGCTTGTCCACTGAGCGTGTAACTGCTTCTCTTTTCATCTGTTCCTCACGGCATGTGCAAAAAGGAGTGATGCTAAGCGATCTGCTTTTCAGCTGTGTAATCCTTGTTGTTAACCTTCTGCGGTGGGAGACATTTAAGACCACTGCCTGAGTATTGTTTTTTTTTCATTCTCCACTTTCTTTCACATCCTGCCTTATTTCCTTCTCGTCCCACTTCCTGTCTTCAACTGTTTTCCTCTTCCATTTTCTACCTCTTCCTGCTGCATGAAGCCTAATTGAGTTTTTTATTCAGCGGTGCTGATATACTTTGGTATACAGCTGAGTTCACAGGTGATTTCATGTCTGCACGGTGTTCAGGAAGCACGACAAACTCAAGTCATCACTCCTCCACCACCATGCTTGACAAAGTCCTCTGAGCAAATGGGACCAGGGATGTGTTGGTGTCTGTTCTCAGTGGCCATCATTGGTATCACACGTTATTACACTGAGTAACAGACTACATCTCTGTGTACACATGTGGTGTGTAGCCCCCGCTGAGCCCATCAACAAGTTTTCTAGAGCGTCCTCAAAGAACACATGACTGACGTGGCAAACTAACCATCTACCAATCTGATATCACCTGATGGCATATGTGGGAATTAATCCTAATTCAGAGGCCCGGACTCTGCAACCCACAGGGACCAAAGGTTCTGTTGCTGGTACCAGACGCTCAAGGACACATTCAGAAGTTCTCCTTCCAGACACTACTTGACAAAGCCCTTTTGGTTGCATAAGCAGGACCTGCTAACTATTAAGTGTTATAACCATAATGTTATCATGGCAGATTGGTGTCGATGAAGTAAAGCGTAATGGTTACACATTCAATGGGCTGCTATTTCTTTCAGATTTCTAATGTAACCTATTGATGCTTGCTGTTGAAACCCAACATGATGATGTTTTTCCAGAATTGATCTCTTCCCAAAGTTTGCCCACATCTTCAAGTGTATGGACTATTCTTTGTACTCTACTTTGTCACTTTTGCTTTCTCAAACTGTGATGGCGATTTTTCATTTCTATTTAATTCTTCTGAAACAAATCAGACTGTTCCTGGTCTTTTGAACAAATTTTTCAACAGTTTTTATTTTTTGAGTTTTTACAGATGAGTCTTCAAAAGAGACTTTAAAGTCCTAACGCGGGAGCAGATCTCATATGTGATAGAAGCCTCTTCCATCATCTTGTTTGTTTTGAATTTTGTTCTGTGGACGCAACTGATCAGATACCCTTTATGCTGTGCCTGTTTATAGCTTTAAAAGCCAATAATAAAATGTTAAAATCAATCCTAAACTGAACAGGATGAACAGAGATAATTCCGCACTGGAGTGATGTGGTTTCTTTTCCTCTTATCCGTTAAAAGTTGAGCAGCTGAATTTTGCAACAGCTGCAGGCATTTGATGAATGCATGGTCCATGCCCACATAAAAACCATCGCAGTAGTCAAAGTGGGATGTTATAAAGATGTGTATCACTCTTGAGATTGTAAAAAGGGAGGTAAGCCTTGACTGAGTGGCTACCCTCAGCTGACAGTAGCTTCACTGGACTACAGAGGAAATCTGTTTATCACATGTAAAAGCATCATCAAAATATAAGACATGAGTTTTAACAGAGGAATACGTATGAGAAGAGAGAGGGTCAAAAGACCTTATTTCAGCAGCCCAGAAGGATGAAACACAATCAGTTCTGTTTTGCCTTCGTTTAGAGTCCTGGAGCAGGTGCAGGATTTTAGACAGTCTCTCCTTGGGAACTCCAGAGTGGAATAGAGTCAAACTCCTCTCAAGGAGACTGGTCCAGAGCCCGAGCCATGTGTTGAGGTGACGTCAGCCATATCTAGCTGGAACTTCTGAACCTTGTGCACCAGCTCAGGCTTCCTCCCTGGCAGAGAGGTGATATTCCATGTCCATAGAGCCAGCTTCTGCAGTCAAGGATTGAACCCTTATGGCCCCTCCCACAGGTGGTGAGCCCATAAAAAGGTGGACCCTCATTGGCTTTTCGGGCTGGGTCCGGCTGGACCCCGTGGTTGCAAAGTTGTTCCCAACCGCACACATAAAGGTGTCCATAGAAAATGCAGTGTAGTCTGTGTTAATATGACAGAAAAAAGGACGAGGAGACAATTTATATCAATTTTGAAGTATGGCTGTTTAAGCAGGATGATCAATAACTGCAGAGAGCACAACAAGGGGAAAAACAGTCTGTAGTGAATCCAGTTGGCTGTGGTAATGACGATAATGGCACTGATAATGATACGAGCACTGTCATCTGTAATAACCATCGGATACCAAAAATATTTTGTATCTGCGTATAATCAGAAAAGACTTCAAAAACCTGGCAGAGTAGAGCATGTATCTATTTAAAGTTCCAGTTACTTTGTTATGAAATTAAGCTGAAATAATTTTTTTAGTAAGTCACCAAATTTGCACATTATTACTTTTTTGCACTAGTGTTAATAGATCATTTAACTAACAAGAGACATTCTCAATCAATCTCATCACATTGAAAAGAAACACTATGATAAATGGAAAAAAAAGTTGTAATCACTGTCTGTTTTTTGGCTTTTAATTCCAGTCTGGCTTTTTGTTTGTTTCTTTGTTTTTTAAATTCACCTTATAGGTAAAGGCCCGTTTATGCTCCTTAGATGTGTAAATAGGCTACTTCCATGCATCATATATGTTGCCTTGGGTTTTAACTCCGTTCATCCACTAGTGGGCAGTGCTGAGTTCAGAGGTCAGATTTTCATTTGACGTCAGTTTCAGACACCATGTACTCTCTTAAATGGAGATGTAAAGAGACTGTGATAGTCTGTTCGACCATTAAATACATCGCGGCATGCTGATGGCGAGTTCCTCTTCTTCTTCTCTGATTTGTTCCTTTTGCTGGTTGGATGTTATACTGCGCTCTGGTGCTATTGCTCCGTTTGCTGCGTCAAATCCACACATGGTCCCTGAAAACGGCCCAAATTACGAGCATAAACAATGCAGAAGAGTCCGTCTGTCTGCATAAAGCATAAACGGGCCTTAACCCGTAGCAGTCTCTTTTGGCCTCGCCCTCTTAAGGGGTTTCCACAGTGGGCTTCCACTCATATTGATTTGGCCTGGGTTTTACATTGGGTGCCCTCCCCATTTACTCAGGCTTGACATCAAAACTATGAGAACACTGGCTCGTGACCTCCTAGGTTACTGGTGGAATGGGGAAGGTCGGGTTCAGCATCCTGCCCAAAGACATTCTGGCATGAAGATTGATATGGAGCTCAACCAAAAATTATTTATTTGTTTTTCATACTAACTTTGGTCCTGTTCAGGCTCACAGGGCTCTGCTGGAGGCCATTCAAGCTGTTACCTGGACAGTGTCACCTGGAGATAATAATATAATTAAAAAAAATCGGGGTGAACATTAGATAAACTCAGGGTTTTTGTGCGTGCAGTCTGTCAGTCATGGTGGATACAGTTTCACTTTCTTCCAAGTAAGTGGAAATCTGCAGCCATATCAAAAGCAAAGTACGTCTTCTTGTATTTCTAAGATTGTTGATATCAGGACAACATTTTGGAAAAAACTAAACAAACAAGGTTTGAGTTTATTTGTTTATGCACAGATGCCTTAAGGTCGGGCTTCAGTTGGATCGATGGATGGATTTTTCAGTCATTGCAACACTTCGATTCTTTTCGTTTTCATTCTGTTGTAGATTTGCTGCTGTGCGTGATACCTTTGTTATTTTACGTCCCCCAATTTCAGCCACGTTTTACCTGTCAGACAGCTGGCCTCAACTTTGATTATCAAATACTTTTATATAGACAAGGATTCATGGATGACCTGGTGTCTCCAAGGTCCTCGGGTCCTAAAGCTGCAGAAAAGAAATACACAGATCAGTTAATCAGGACTTTGGGTTTCACATGAATAGCAATAAGCGGCTGCACTTGTCTTTAAATTAAATACTTGGACGGGTGTGGACATACTGTCTGACTGCAAGTACTGATGAGATACATCTGTATAGCACTGTAGTTTAATCCAAAATACTCATCATAGTTTTACATCATTCATCCTAGATCTCTAAAATGAATGTCATGAATATTTTATATTACGCCCTCAAAATCAACAACATCAAAAAGAAGCTGAACTGAGCAGGGTGAATATACTGTGACCAGTTTCTCCTGTGGAAATATCAGCAGAGGAGAGTCATGCTCTCTGTGTCAATACCCTCTTGAATGTAAATTACCCAGCCTTCTTAGGCCAACAGAGGTCCAAATATTTATTGAATAAACAGGAGGGATAGCAGGAAGACAGGGAGGATGACTGATGAGAGGACTCACACATCATAATAACCCTTGACAGGCTGATAGCAGTATGACATTAAGTGTGATGCATTTACAACTGCTCAGTGTTGATCATTGTACCTCGTGAAACTGTGAGCCTGTGGCCATGGGAGAAACGAATGTGAATCTGTTTCATTGTCACTTCAAATGTGCATCAAATCTGTTACCGTCAAATTTCAGTGGTAACAGGGGCAGTGGACAAACTTGTGATGAATTCATGACCCGCCTTGTCTGGGGTCTGCGTCTGTGTTTCTCCCAGTATGTGTGTGTTTTCAGATTATACTGGGACATATGCTGCCTTCTTGGTTGACTTGAAAAAATGCTTGTCTGATATAATTAAGCCTGCACTGAATCTGCAAAGATGCCTGAAGCTAAGATGGGAGCATGCAGATACAAGCACACGCGTACACAATAAGACGCATGCCACAGGTTCGATGCCAAAATAAAAAAATTAAAAAAAGGAACATAACACTTCGGTTCACAGGTATCTGGATAATGACACTTTTTTTAAAAATGTTTTTGCCTTTATTCACAACTACCATGGATTTGAAATAAAACAACCAACACATGATCAAAGTGTGGACTTTCAGCTTTAATTTAAGAGGCTTCACAAAAATAGGAAATTTACCATACAGGAATTAGAGCCGTTTTAAAGTAAGCACTTTTTATTTTCATAAGCTCAACAGCATTTGGATAGGCAGTAATTGTCCAGATACGGCCCGTGTCCTAGTTACCACAAGACAAATTAAGTCAGTAAAAGGAAATAAAAGGTCTGGTATCAGCTACTGAGGTGGTATTTGGCAACTGTTTGACTAATACCACCATCGTGAAGTCCAAAGAGCTCTAAGCCCAACCGTAACGTGACGGAGGCAACATCCGGCTGAGAAGAACAACATAAGTCCGTAAGCGAGAGAAAGAAAACATTTTCAGTATCTCAGTACCAAACTGTGCTGGTCGTTGTTCCTGCTGCTGCTCCAGATGAAACTGAACATGGAAAAAAAAAAAAAACACGTCCAGCCCTCTGTCGTGAGATGTCACCTGGACAAACAACCGACAGCTTTTTGATCTTGTGCTCAGTGTCCTGACGTCTCTTTTTCCGAATTTCCAGTGTTGAATTAGTGCATTGATGGATTGCGGTGTTGCTTGTGTGTCAGTAATATGTTGCAAAATGATTATCATTTACATAACTGCACCATCTGGATACAACACTTTTGTTTCAGACTCAAAATGCTTTGAAGGGTAGCTTTTTATTGTATTAGTGGGGCTCCAAGGTGACCATAATAACATTTACTGAAAACAAGAAGCAGCTTTTTGACTGACCGCTAAGCACTGGCTTCAAAAGTAAGTCGAACCCATTTGACCTTCATGTTAAAATGTCCAACTTTACAGCAGAACTGTGTTTAAAAGAAAATGGTTTTAGTCTCGTCCAGATCTAGCCAGTCTAGCCAGATTTCACATCCACGGCAACTGCACAAGGGGTGAATTTTTATGTACTTCAGTAAGATTATATGGTTTATGCATAAATTGAAGTGTGTGTGTGTTTTTTTTTAGAAACATATGCATCCTAGTGTTTGATGTTAACAGGTAGCTTTCATCACTTTAGGTTCTAATGCATAGCAATTTCTGTGAATTTTGACATTTGAAGTGTGAATTAAGAGCTCAGACAGCACAGTATAACTCTTATTTTAAAGAAAACGTGGCTTGTTTTGCTCGTCACTAGCTGTTATCACTTTTGCAACTTAGTGCTGAACTCTCTGTTTCTGAACATCGCTTCTGAGCTTTGAATAAAGACCTGACAAAGCGTAGTCATTCAAATTTAAGAGAATACATTTCGTTGCACTGTTAATTTTACAAACAGACTGCTGTGACCCACTAGGGGAACCAATCGGAGCCTGGCCTGGGCGGGGCTTACAAGCTTCGGCTTCGTCGAGAGCGACGATGTCATCAAGTGGACATGAAGCATGAAAAACCAAGAGAACAACAGAAACATCAGGCTGCAGGGTCACTAATAATAAACCACAAATTCAAAGCAGTTCAGCACCACTGACAGCGACCGCATCATTTTGAATCCCACTTTTTCAACTCAGAACTGGTATCAGTAGCTATAAAGTTTAGTAAAACTGGCACAGTTTGTGTTCAAGTGTTCACAAACACAGTCTAATATGACGTCCTACAGTCTGACTCACCACTGTTTGAAGGGCATAAGACGAGCCCTGCGCTCCGTACGAGCCCTGCGCTCCGTACGAGCCCTGCGCTCCGTACGAGCCCTGCGCTCCGTACGAGCCCTGCGCTCCGTACGAGCCCTGCGCTCCGTACGAGCCCTGCGCTCCTTAATGAACCTGGCTGTGCTGCCAGTTTTGGTGGACCGGGTTGGTCGGGTTCATCTCAGGATGACAAACAAAATATGTGTCCAGTTTTTGTAACTTGGCTTTTCCTTCCTTTTATTTTTGCCGCTTCACTTTTATGCTTATGTGAAGAGCCAGTCATGTTAAATTAGTAAATAAAATGCAGCTCCCGGGGACTGTAATATAGACCAGGATACCTAAAGCACCACCTCTGACTCGGGCCCCCCCAGGACCCGGGTCGGGCCCCCGCCCTCCCAAAGCCCGCCCCTGCCGCGACCGGCCGTGGGCTGGGCCAGAAGGGTCTGAGGATGAGGTTTAGCCAAGCAGCAGGCACCTCCTCTGATGACACCACCAAGGAGGTCCTGTGTACTTTTACTCAACAACATCAAGGATGAAAAAAAAAAAAAATAAATAAAAAGATGGTGATAGGCTAAATAAAGTACATACATTGTTATATGATTAAAAAAATATAATTAATAGCAAAGCCAACTCCCAACTTTTCCCCTTTCCGCTTCCCCTTTTCAACCTCAATGCAAACAGGTTTTTAATTCCTTTATAAGCTTTGAATATCCTTCTGTTTTTTTACACTTAGTTTATTTTTCAATACTTAGTCTCTCCCAGACCCTTTAAGGGTAGCGGGTGGACCCCATGATGATCTAATCTCCAACAAAACTGCTTCCAGACCCAGCGGATGAGGCGTGTTTATTTGGGATTTTCTAGCCTGAATTAATAATAAATTCATAAGAAGCAGTATGACTCTCCGTTATTCCCCAGCTGCTTCCTGCCCTGGAGGAATCGCTGGGGGGCACCGTAAATAAATAAATAAATGAATAAATAAATATTATCCTTTGATTTTTATTATTATATGGCTTCACAGACAAAGAAAAAGAAAAAAAATGAACAAACCGAGTCATTATGATGGCAGGTGGAAACATTTAAACAGATTAGAATAAACTCATTCTACATTAAAGATGTATCCTGTCATTAAATTGAATTGTTTGATGATTTAATAAAGAATGCCGAAAAAAAGGTAGTTAAACCGAACCAGTCAATGAGGATTATTAAACTTTAAAAAGTCTGTTTCCCTCTGCGTGTGTACACACAACCACGTGCACGTGTAAATGTCCATGCTCACGTGTGTGTAAGTGTGCAAATTAGAGGCAGCAAGAAGGATAAGCCACTTTCATTTATACAACTTCGCACTCATTCAGCCTGATAAAAGCTGCTTTCCACGAGCCCTTCGGGGATGTAACTTGAAATTCAGCAAGTGCTGTTCTTTACCACGCGCGCGCGCGCACACACAACGACACAAGCGTACATGCATGCAGCTTAGCAGGGAGGCGGAGGCAAAATTACGCCAACATGCACGACCGTGGTGGAAATCACATCTCCGTGTTGTTTGTTCAGTGTGCTATAAATAGGATATTCTGTAAAAGCGCTTATTCTCGATCAGATTAGCAACAGGTGTGGATGTGCTGACCACCTGCTACCCCCCAGCAGACACACGCACACACACTCGAACACACACACACATAGACGCACACACATACACGCACGCACGCACACATACATCTAAGGGTAAAAGGTAAGAGGAAGAGCAGCCCGCGCACGCCAGCCCAGCATCCCCATCCTCTGACATACTGACGGTGTCAGGACAGGGACGAGGACAATGACACGCTGATTGAAAGGGGCAGAGAGCTGAGATGCTTTCAAGTGCAGTAGGAAATCGTACTTCTGTTACATGTACAAACATGACATCTTCATTCAGGTTTTGAGCTTGTCTTCTTGTGAAATCAAATCCATCCATCCATTTTCCAAACCGGCTTATTCCTTTGCAGGGTCACGGGGTCTGCCGGAGCCTATCCCGACTCATTACAGGCGAGAGGCAGGGGTCCACCCAGGACAGGGTGGCAGTCTGTCACAGGGCCACATACAAGACAAAAAAATCCTCACACTCACAATTTATAATGATCAATAAACTTAGCATGCATGTTTTTGGGCTGTGGGAAGAAGCTGGAAGGAACCTGCACATACACAGGGAGAACATACAAACTCCACGCCAGGAATCGAACCAGGAACAGTGCTGACCACTAATCCACCACTTGTAGTGGAACTGAAGCAGTATTTATGCAGCGTTCCATAATGTAATTTTGGTTGTATTTGGCAACAAACCAGACTTCATGTTTATTACTACACTTGCTTACTGAACATCCTCTAACAGTGTGATGTTTATTGGTTTTACTAGTATGCATGTGATGTACACGTCCACCAAACACGGTGCAGGGAAGGGAAATCCCGTCGATTCCCCATTTTGTTCACAAGCTACACCGGGGGGGGGAATACTGTGGGATTGCGGTGAAATTGCAGAATAGTGCGTCTGCCTTGTGAGGAGAACTCTGGAGTGTTGCTCCAGTGTCCGATTCGTTTTGCTCCCCTGCGGTTTGAGTTTTTCGTAGCTGCCTGTGGTTTTGTCAGTGTTCATGCTATGCAGCCGAGACATAAAATGTTCCTCAAGTTCGGGGTAAAAATGTGCTTTTGGATGCAGCTCTGTGAAAAGTCCTCGAAGGCTTATCATATGATTATGGTATCACATGTATCAGATCCCGATCTGTCCCACTCTGCCCTTAACTGATTATTTAGTAAAAACATAAAAAAGATCTAGATGTGACTGTCACAGGATCTGTTTTTGGTTGATAGGATCTTACCAGTCACGAACCATTACAGATCAATACACTTAGGATCATGGCGACAAGTAGAAGCGATGTTTGGATCTCGAACTACTGGGGGTTTAGGGGGTAAGGAACGGACAACGAGGGAAATCACAACCCAATGGATTCAGAGGAGCCCTCAGATGTGCGGATAAGAAGAACACTGCAGCTCCAGCAGGAGAAGAAGAACAGAAGGACCTAAATGAGCCAAGTATTTCAGGACAGGAAGATTTAAAAGTGTCAAAGAGCAGAGACCCAGGACTCTGGAGTAACTGCGTAACAGAAGTATGAAGTTTGTAACTTGTGCTTTGGATTAAAAAGAAATGTAAGTTTTCCTCTGTGGGAAAGTTATTTGAGATGAAGATCAAAGTTGTAAGACAACGCTTGAAGGTAAGAGCTTTGAAAGCATTTTATGACAATTAAATTATTGATAAATGCGGATAACGATCCCAGACGTAGATGAGCATGAACAATGCCAATTAGAGGACTGATGATGTGCTTGAAATAAACCCAATGTTCCACCTTGATGAGTGATAAGTGGGCTTCAACCACTAACTGGGTCTCTCTCCACCCAGCAGTGATTAAAACGCGCCCACATGACCTGGATAAGTGGCAATCAAGGTGGGAAGGTGGGAGGGAGGGAGCGCGATGGAGAAGAAGGAGATTCCACCTCCACCTCTGGTTCCTCATTAACCCAAACACTGAGATTCATTAAGCAGACGCGACGGTTTTCTCAATCAAACACAGACATTTACAGCACTTGATACTAACAGCTAGTTTTGCATTTAATCTCCTAACAAAAATACCGTATTAGAGAGATACACCACGTATTTGGAAACTGACAAAATGCAAAACTAATAGGGCTTTTAATCGTGCTTAATTAGTGTTTTTTTTTTTTAATGGGGTTCTTACAAGGCTTGTTAAAATGTTGTTCGGATGTTTCCTGCTTCAGGAAATCTAGGGGTGGCTGTCGAAAGATTCCCTGGATAATTAGTTAAGCTTCACAATGCCACCGAACATTCTCGATGACGAGCTCCCTGCAGTGAAACGCTGATCCCAGATTAAAACAGAATCCTGATCAACTGCAATCTTCTCCATCATATGACTGAAACGGGTCTGTCTTGAATAAAAAAAGAAAACTCTGCAGCATAAACGTAAAAAAACGCGTGTTTTTAATCTAGACGATAAAAAAGCGTCCTGTTGTGTTTCCACTTGGTGGTGGAACACGTACACTTATGTTTAAAGTTTTCATTTCAGGAGTTCATTATTCAAATCCCTTTTTTTCCCCCCCTTTTTGAAATGTAAGTTCAGATTCAAATATCAAACTCGGCGTCAATCGATGAACCAATAGAGCAAACTGAATTTGTGGAGCACTTCTCAAACACACGGCTGCCTCGTTGCCGTGAGCCTGCTGATGCTCAGGAACGCCAAAGCCACATATCCTTCTGGTGGGAAGTTTCCTCCCCAGCATAGTAATTATGAGGTCTTTTGCATTTGTTTACTGTGAAAGCACAAGAACTCTTAAAGATGAAGAAGCAGGATAAATATAACCAACATTATCATCAAAGAATAGCCCCTTCCTTATCAGTCTGCCACGGTAAAAGCACTCACATTACCCCCCAAACATGTCTTCACTCTCATCTGCTGTGCTTTTCCCCCTTTTATCCTTGTTTATGTTCATCACTTTGCTTCACTTTGGCTTTGAACACCTCCTTCAGTCAGCACTGACGCATCGTTTCTGGCTCTCTGCAAACTTCAGCTCTGTTTATTTATTTTATTGAACGAATGAGGGTCAGGAAAAACGGATCAGGATGGGGCACAGAGACGCCCGAGTGCGTGTTTCAGGTGCAGCCAAACATGAGTCACCATCACCGACACAGACAGTACAACTAATCCAGCACCGTCGAGGGGCCCGGCGTGGCCCGGCGTGAACCCGGTGGACAAAAACGTGGGATTGGCGCCTCTATATTTGGTTACTGGGTTTGAGCCTGTTGAAAACACCGGGGACGTCAGTAGTGTGGAGTGGAGACTTCTCAGCAGTACATGTGCACCACCCAGAGTATCAGAGAAGAATCACATTATTGACTGCCTTTTTTGCCTTTATTGACATTGATCAAGCTGCTAAACGTTTACTTTTTTACCAGGTTGGGTTCAGAGTTCAGAATATGTTTCCATGGTGACTGACAGTCTGAGCCGTTTGGAAACGCAGGATTGCTGGTAAGTTATTAAAACCTACTTTCTGGCAGCATCTCCTGATAGTAACATAGTAAACAGATAGTACTATATGGAATTGCTTACAGTACCTTTAAAAAAAAAAAAAAAAAGATTACAATAACCAGGAGAAGCAGCTCATTTTATAAATCAACTCAAATTAGTGAGTGAAAAATTCAAACAAACAGCTGAACAGCACATAAATCATATATTTATAGTAACCGCAGTAAAAGCCTCCAGGTGCTTGTTTCATGGTTTTATTTGAAAAATGCAGAAAGTAAAACGTATGAAAGTAAACCTATTCCAAACTTCACGTTTAGTACAGGCTGCTGTTCGTAGAGCGGGTCAGGGGTTCAGGCTGCTTTTTTAAACATCGTTTGATGATTCATGTGACAAAATGCTGTCGTTATTTTCACTTTACAAACAGCAAACGATAGAGAAAATGTTTATCAAATGTGTAACCTTGTCTTTAGAGGGAAAGTCATGACGACTGAATTCCTCAACCTTTGTAAAATAGCCCTCTTTGAAGTTCAAAGAAGATGTAATGACTTTCCCAGAGTTTCCACGACTCCGAGCTGGTGACGTTCCTAACTTTGCCCGTCAAAAACGAGTAATAAAGTCATACAATGTGCTCTGTGGCATCGCACTGCAGCAAATATACTAAGAACAAATGAAACGCATACAAAAAAAAATTGGCAGTTTTAAAATATTTATTAAAAATAAAATAGAAAAAAATATATTTACATAAAAATGTCAAAGAAAAAAAAAGCTGGGCAGTGGTTCCCTCTGACCCCTGGGAGCCAAGTGTCCGTTTTGAGGGCCACCGCTCACATGAATCAGACAGGACAATGAGAGGCTGCCGTCTCTTTCCAAACAGAAGCCGTCACTTTAAAATCCCTCATTGTATTCCAGCGGGAGGAAGGGGTAATATTACATTGCATCTACATGTGTATACCAAAATCACAGCGGTCCAAGCATCTGCATGCTACCTTTTCCTGGTTACTTTTACATCAGTCTGAAGTAACGACACAGAAGTGGAGCTTTTAAAAAGTTCAATAAACTTTTTTTTCTTTTTCTTTTTTTTGTCCTCCACCACTGCTGAGTTAGAGAAAGTAAGACATGAAGAAGTGGTTGCATTGGACCGCTGAGTTGCACAGAGATGTAAATCCATACAGACTTCCAGAGATACTGCATTCGGGGTTTCGCCTTACAGATGTAGGCAACTCTAATCCTGCAAAGCACCTTCCATGGCCAATTTCATTTTACGTTTCATCATTTCAGGATCAAATCAGACAGTTGGATTGACCGGACAGATCGGACCGTGTTGGGTTACACGGGCTTGCCAATTGCATTCGCTCTGTCATCCAATTGATTTTGAGCCAGGATTGAGGGTAACTGAGCATTGAATGCATCATCTTCATGACTCCCCCATAACTGGAGTATAAACGTCTGCGTGGGGTAGAGAAAAGGAGAAGGAGAAAAAAAAAAAAAAAAAAAAAAAAAAAAAGTGTTAAGTCTTTATGCCTGGAAACGTCTCTAGACAACACCCAATAGTGTGAGGTGCCAGTGATTCTTTTTTTTTTTTTTTTTTGGTCAAATAATTATATAATAATGATTAAAAATAAATCTAAGCCTGAAGTGATGATTAGCAGCCCGAGCTGCTTCGGCTGGAACTCTTCAGTCAGAACAGAAGTGTCTCGTCTGGAACTGAGGGGACACCGGTGCAGTTTTGACTGACAGATCAGAGTTGCCATGCTTTCAAAAATATAAGGAAAACAAAAGAATAATCAACGATGGTGCAGGAGTCTTTGTGTAAAAAAAAAAAAAAAAAAAAAAAAAAAAAAGTCAGGAATTGCTGATGGACATTTTGGCCCCTTCTGAAGCGAATCGACAGAGTGCAAGTCGCTCTCTGGATGCACCCGCTCCTGAACGGTCGGGCGTCCGATTAAAAACCTCTGGTGGCATCAGTGTCATTAATTTGTCACACACGTCACACTACACAGACCCAGAAACAACCACTGACATTAACACCAACAGCCCAACCCCCCGCCCGCCCCGAGTCCTTACATTTCACTCATAGATGTAAAAAAAAATTGACATGGAAACAGATCAGGGCCTTTAAACAAATACAAAGGAGTCAGGGGATGGGGTTGTAGATCACATAAGTTGGCATTACTCAGGTCCAACAAGCAGTGATTGTTAACCGAAAATAATCCCAAACTGAAAATACAAGAGTCCACACAATTGCATAGTGATAAAGTGTAGCGTTCTGGGCACGTCGCGGCCTTCGACAGTCCTGTCTGGTATTGAGTTTTTAATGAGACCCAGCGTGCTCGCAAAAACGTACACACACTCCAAGTTAACGCAACAAAAAGGCATTGCAAACAATTAGCGGAAGTACCTGGCAATCAATTATACACAAGATTCCCCAATGGAATCAAAATATAATTCCCTTTCACTAGGGTCCTTGGTTCAGGAAGAACCCCCACCCTCCCTCCTTCTCCTTTGTCCAGGACCACAAAGAGGAGTAAAGCTCGACACTGAGCATCTCAGTGTTGGCCTGCACTGATTCTTGTCCCTCATCTAGGGAGAGTTGGGATGTGAGGTGGTCTCTGACCTGGAAGTGGCTTTCAGCTTTCAGTCCTCCAATCTCAATTTTGATCTCCAGTTTCAAATCAGATAACCAGAAGATGCCTTGGCTTCAACTCTTGTACACAACATGAACGAAATGGAGACAAGCACAAATATGCAACAAGAGAACAAGCCCTCCCAGGCTGAGGTCCAGCGCTGTATGAAAGCTTCTCTCTAACAGTTGCCTCCAATGGAGGGAAAGACAGCCAGGGCAAATATAGAGGGCTACTTCCAGCCTTCCCCTCACTCACATAAATATGGCAATATACATTTCCAGACACACACACACACACACACACACACACACACACACACACACACACACACACACACACACACACACACACACACACACACACACACACACACTCTCCCGGCGGCACTGCAGATTCTTAGGACATCTCAGGGCATACGTTTTAAACACTCCGCTTCCCTCTATCCTGTCTTACCACAACTGGACTGAGGAACACAATTCCATAGGGAATGTGCAGTTTACCTCGGCCATTTGAGACAAGACATGTGAAAGGAAAAAAAAAAAAAAAAAAAAAAAAAAGGAAGCAATGTCAGAATATAAGCTTTCCCTTTTTGCAAACACTTCACCTAAAAGAAGTTGGTTTAAATTTAAATAGAGGAGAGGGGGTCTTTGAACTGGGATCCTTGTCACCCTAATGACGAACAGGGGCGCACACGGGAACACAAACGGATGAACGTTTACACACACCCGAGGTGCTGCCCAGGGAAAGGTGGTAAACAAAATTTAAAACTCTACAAAAATAAAATAACTGTATAAAATGCCTTTATATATACACACACAAAATTAAATAAGCATTTTACTTTAATTCCAAAAAAAGAAAAAAAACACAAAACAAAAAAAAAACATTATTGCACAAAATAACAAATTAGTTCTTAAGTGTACTGTAAGAAAGAAAAAAAAAAAAAAAACACCAAACCTCAAGCAGCTAGGCTGCAAGGGTCAAGATGAGGTCATCTGAAGCTGGCCACGCCACCACAGATCCCCCAAAAATATAAAGGTAAACGCCAACAGACCTGAAACGCAAATGTGGAAACTGATACTGAAGGAACAAAACCTGTGGGTGAAGGACAAAAACAAACAAAAAAGAAAAAAAAACATGCAAGACTAGAAAGGCAAAGATAGTAGGAGGAAGATGTAGATTTAAGAGCTGCTGCTCCGTGTTGCGGCAGCACACCCCCACAAGGGAAAACTGCTGGTCCTGCTGGTCTCTGGTCTTCATACCCGACCTCCTTCCAGACAAAGAGCCAGGGTTTACAGCCAGAGAGGAGAGGGAGGAACGGTTGAGGAGAGGGGAGTGGTTTCTATCTGCTGAGGCTGACTGGCAGGCTGTCCCTCTTTCTGCGTCGCCAGGAGTTGCGGTGATACTGTGTGTGCGTGTGTCCTCGATTAGCCAGAGCAGCGTTGTTGACCAGTGGTGGGTTGTGGAAGCCCTTCACGTTGAACTTTGCACCATTCTGAAAAGGGATTAAGAGGAAAGAACACAGGAAAAAAAAAAAAAAAAAGTCATTTTCTTTTTACAGATGGGTCAAAAAAGGGCTCAGTTTTCTGAGCTTTTTTGTTCAAAGGGAACTTTGCTTTGAACACCGTTGATTAACATCTAACACCTGTGGCGTCTGTGAGTTACGGCGTGTGTTTAGATAACAGAACAGTGAAGGCAGAAAGGCAGGGAAAAAAAATAAAAGGAACAACCACTAAACTAAAAAGACAACGCCATCCTGGAACTTACTATATCAAGACTTTCAAACAACTGCTGAATACAGCCGCCTCAGCTCAGAAAACTCTATGCAACAGATTCCTTCAAATTCATCGGAAAAGCAGATCATCTTAAATTTATCTCTAAAAAAGAAATAAAATCATGTCCCGTATGGCTCCGACGATGCATTTTACACAGCTTCATGTGGGCCGGTCTAATGCCGTGCTCATAGTGACGCGACCTCTATGAACGTCGCTGAAGCATGTTCAGATGTGGTCAGAGTTAATATAAGGAGATCATCTCTGAAAGGGGCTTAATAGTTTCTGAAAATGAAAACAAAAGCGAACAAACTGTAGCTGTAGAGCGGAAAGAGAGGCCACAACCAACAACACTAGAAGACAATGAAACGTGCTCTTTTCTTTGATATCTGAGAAACAGGTGTGCACCAGCTGTTGGGACATCAGGAGCACTAATAATAGCCTTATTGTCATTTACTAACTTATAGAGCACAATTTATGGACATTAAAATACTTTTTTTACCCTGTTACACGAATAGTGTGAAAAGAGCAAGACAGCAGAAGGTGTCAGTGAACAGAGAAAAACTATAATAAAAAGGCAAAAGACACAAAGAGCACTGAAGAGACAAAAAAATATGAGATGGACGAGTGTAAGCAGTGTGTGAGACAAGCTTGCCTTGATTGTGCATTTGTGTGTGTGTGTGGGGCATCCAGCGCCTACCTTGTGTGTGTGGCTGGAGTGGGGGCTGGGCAGAGGCTGGGGGCTGGAAGGGGCAGGGGCATGAGCATGAGCATGGGCTGGGGGGGGCATGTGGAAGAAGGGGGGGAGCCCAGTATCCATACACACCTGTCTGCCAGGTATAGAGTGCATTGCTAGACCACCGGGGAGTGAGACACGGGCCTGGAGGATGAAGAGGAGAACTAAATCTTAATGAAAAGAAGAAGAAAAAAAAAAGAAAAGCCCCAAAACATTCTATTCATACTACCTGATCAATTCGTGTTCATCATTTCAAGTCCCAACACAAACACGTTTCATGCGTGTGTTCAGTCATGCTTGCAGTCATTTCTGTGAGCGTACCTGTGAACCTGCAGGAAGGAGCAGATGGTGTCCTCCCATGCCATGCTTTCCAGTGCTCATGTTGAGGCCTGGCGGCAACGCCAGGCCAAGCGGTGGGAACGACGGGTACGCTGGCAGCGGTTGTTGAGGGAGAGGGCATGGCAACGCTGAATCAGAGTCCTGGAAAGCCACAGAGGACACGACTGTGAGCAAGATGAAGAAACTGCCATATCCAAATATAATGCACATTGGATGCATTTCAAGCTAATGAGTTAGAGAAAATTAAATAGGCTTTCCAGTCACACCGAGCAATCTCAATTGCATTAGTACAAGAAATGCTGCATATACGTGTTTTCTTACGTTGTCAGATCCAGACAGTGAGGAGACTGATGAGGCTGATGAGTGCTGTTGAGGGCTGGAGATGGACATGGGGGAGTCTGCGCTGTGGGGCGACACAGAGTCCCTTTGCTGCTCTTCTGAAGCCACGCTACCACTTAATACGCAGGGCTCCTGCTCTGAAACCGGCTCTTTAGGAGATGACACTGTAGAGACACCAGTATGCATGATCAAAACCACATCAGCTTGCTTAAAAAAAAAAAAAAAAAGAGAAGAAAAAGATAAAAATCCACCATCTACCGCATAAACATATTTGTCTTTAACAAACAACACTACTGAATTGATTGCAAAAGCTCCTTTGTACCTCTGTTGTCTGTTCGCGCTAAATCCCTGCCCCCCCATTTCTTAATGATCCATTCCCTGTAGTCGATCACTTCCTGGGTCAACCTGATTATCCTCCCCAACGTGCTGCAGGTACAGAAAAGACAGATTAAAAAAAAAACTAAACAAAAACAACTTATCTATGGATTAGAAACCACTTTTGAATGGACCGAACTCTAACCTTTCACAGTCTTTGTTGGGATACGATTGTGCAAGCGGTGACACAGCATGACTCAGGACAGTGTAGGCATAGTCAAACACCTGCTTGACGTGCATGGCACCATAGGAGCCCCTCCCCACATCATTACCTGCATAAAAAAAAAAAAAAAAAAATTTGTTGAGTGTTCAGTTCAAAACACCTTTTTTTGTCACCTGTAGTCATATTAAATGGAAGTTAATAAAAAATATTCAATATCACATCACAATGATGAAAAGGATCTAAACTGGTGCAGTGTGTGGTTTAAACATTCAGGATTCTTGACCCCATCATCTGATGATGCAAAAGAAAATTCAAATACTTTGCTTCTTTCGATGTTTTGGCTGGTGCACTCAAATGTTTTTGTGCAACCTCTGTCAGAGAATGAACTTTCCAAAGACAATGGCAGCCATGACTTGAATGTTGTGACATCCAAAGTTCTCGGCTCCTTTCCCCCGGGGACTATTTTTGCAGCCGTCTCTTATTCAACCATGGCCTAAAGACAAGTGAGGATTCAGCAAGAAAGTATGCAATGTGTGAGAGGAGAAGGACAAGGTCTCTGCTCTTCCTGTACAGAAACAGAGCAGTGAGGCCCCATCAGGCAGCAAAAGTCACAAAATCAGACCACAAGGTCCCCTCTCCCTCTTTTGCAGGGGTTTAAAAAGATTCATTAGTGCATTAGAACATAATCAGAAAACACAGTTTTATCTCTGATCGACTGCCAGCTTGTTCGGCTCCGTCTCTCTCTGTCTCTGTCTCTGTCTCTGTCTCTGGCCCGTGCAGCCACACGCCCTCTTGCTTTATTGTCAGCCTTCTCTACCTCAACGTAAATGTTAGCCTGGGGTGGCAGCTCGCATACAATACATTTGCTTTTTCCTCTTCTTTCAAATCCCTATAAGCTTTTGCAGTTCTGCTTCCTGGGGTCTGCATAGATTGCATGACAATACCAACATGCACGTACACAATGATAGTCTGTAAAATCCGTTTTACAAAGTCAGTTAGAGACATAGAATACAAAAGATCGGTTTCGAGCACAAATACTTAACTTTTATTTCAATCGGAAGCCCTTGAAATCTGGGATTATTAACTGATAACATTCCTTTTTAAACAATACCCAAGATTTTTTTTTTATTACATTAATTTTAATCCTTAAAAGCTACATGTGCCGCTTGCTCTGGACCATCTGGAATTATATTATCTAATGAAGTAAAGTACAAAAGTAGAGTACTGAACATCTGAGTGATTTCCAGTTACAATATACAAGTTTGAGTAGTGCCAGAGGTAGACTAGAAAAGTGTTCTCTGGGGATGCTGGATGCACTGGAAATCAAAACTGGGAAGAACTGTACATCAACTAGGAAAATCAAATTAATCAAAAAGTGAGTCAGTCAGTTATGGAACCACAGCATACGAAAGGCTCCATAAAGCAGCTATTTACACAACTTTTCTTTTTTTAACTTTGTAATTATTTTTGGCATTTAAAAGACTTTAGTCCTGGCTGGGATTCTCGTCTGTCTGGTGCCCTGCCCGGGAGTACAGTTGGACAGAAAAGACAGGAATGTGACACAGCTGGCATCTCTTCACACCACACAACCTTTTACTTTTGTGCTGTAAAACCTGGTAACGTTACGGAACAAATAGGAGACTAACATGATACTGAGCACAGCAACACAGCAGCAACAGCGTTTTCCAGATCAATTAGGTAAACTCCTACATAAAATGGAATTGTATTACACTGGCATTTATTTTCTTGCTGGGGAAACCTGCTAAAGACCTAAACACAACACTGGAGGAAGATGCCACACCGCCTTGTTTCCCTCAGGTCAATAGTGTTTCATTAGTCCCTGAAGGGACATTATATTATTGCAGTTAGTCAGCAAGATGAACAGAATCACTCCACAAAGTCATTGGACAAAGTGAAGGAGGACAGGAACGAGCTCCTGTATTACAGCAAAACTGAACAAGTCTTTGACTAAAGACCCCCCCCACTGTGTTTGCAATGTTGTCCATTATGTTCATATATTTTTATCATGTGATATAATCACCGTTCAAGGGTAAATGTATTGTACCCTGGAAGCAATTTCTTTTTACAGACAGCAGAAATGAGATGACAACTCCAAGACAGCTGGAAAAGGGCACTTCTGTTGAAAATGGGGGCGTGAATGTTTTCCTTGCACTCTGTTGAAGAACTTCAAGAACGCAAAAGGAGTTAAGTTCAAAGTGAACTGAATATTTAAAGAATCTTTAAACTTGGCAGATTTGAGCAGAAAGTCTTAGCAGACACAGTTGAATGATTGAAAGACGTGTGTAGAAGTAGATTAGGTAAATTTATTTAACTCAATGTTCTTTAATGCTTAAATAACACAATATTGCTTGAGAATGTAAGGAAAAGTTGAAAAGCCTTTGGATTTACTGAAAAATCTGAAATATTGGCAGAAACACTTACAGTTACTATTTCAATAGAATATGTTTAAAATGTAAAATACTGACAAACTTTAGTTTGATACATATAAAAGATTTGAAGCTTTTATGTAAAGTGCCATAATTTGAATGATTAAAATTATTCAATATATGAGAAAAAAAAAAAAGCTTTTATATTGGGAATCTGAGATATTACAAACTCCTGAAATATCAAAATCCAACCTCCAAATTAGAAGAGCTTGCTCTTAGTCCTTTAGGTGATTGTAAATCCATTTTTATTTTTCAAATTTAGCGGAGCCGTAGCTCTTTTGTAGCATCTTTTTATGATTTAAAAAAAAAAAAAAAAAAAAAAAAAAAAAAAAAAACTTCTAAAACACACTAAATCTTATATCAAGAAAATCCTTGTTTTTATTTAGAAAAGCCATAGTATCTCACATGTCTTGTTTAACTCCAACTCCATCTGAATTTTAATTTTGATGATGCAAACATTTTAAGTCATTTTAAACACTTATTGAAAGTTGAAAATATTACATAGAAGATATTTTTGTAAGCCATTTATGTATTAAAGGGTCATGAGGTCTGATCCAAGATGATAAAATGCTGCTTGCCGTCTAATATTGTTACTTTCAAAGACCCAACCTTTCCAATAACACATCCATCAGCACACACACATAACAAAGAGAAAGAGGATCACAAGGGTGTGAAGGTTTCTCGGTATTCACAAAGATATCAGGAGGCTCACTTCAACTCATTTCGAAGGTCAATAGCAGCAAAAACAAACAGGTTCTTAAGCCCACTGGCCCTTCAGCACAACACAATATATCTGCAGCTGGCTTTCTAAAAAGCGGCTGGATCAATAAGTCAGGACAGCACAGGTTTCCTTCAAGGTTCAGCCATTAAACAAGTCATTTAGGTTGTTTCAAGTTACACCTGTGATTAGATGATGGTAATTACTGTGATGCTGTGCCTGTGTGTGGTTTCATATCAATGACCAGTGTTTAGGAAAACTAGACTGTAAATATCCATCCACACATTACACACTCCCACTATCCCTGGAACAAATTTCCTTTCCAGGCGTAAATGGGTTTTTCACCATATCTTGTTAAAACCTCTAATATTATTATGATACATTTTTGCAATCTGATTGGTCTGTTTCGTGAATACAATAAAATAAATGTACTGCACTGCATTGGATTCACAGCATTTCTTTTTTTGTGACTGTTGTGTATAGTTATCTTTTGAGAGTCGGCTATTATTTTAGTGTAAAAAATGACTTTTACACTCTGTAATGGGTTATAGAGTAATAGATGAGCTTACCTGGAAGCAGTGGATCCTCTATGCAGAGCATGGATGGCCTGTATCCGTTCGGCATGGCCTTCATAATCTCCTCTTTGGCTACATATGCACCTCTATTTGTGATGCGGATCCCTGTTTTCAAATAGTTGAAATTGCGGCCGTACAACTCAAAGAACTCTATCAGCAACACGCCCAAGTTCCCACTGAGGTTTTTAGCATCAATACGAGGATGGAGCTGGAATAAAACGAAAGAGGGAATTTTAGGGAAAACGGATTTTACAAGCGACGTCGTTCATTGATAAAAAGGTCGAAGTCTATTTCAGTCTATGTTCATGAATGCCATTTATCACATTTAATCTGATGAACATTGTTACTGCAGCGACTTTCAACGTCACTCTCCTAACTGTTGCTGCTTAATATAAACTAAGAATGACACTACGTGTATTGTAATGTACCGTGTGGTGGGAACATATGGGTTTACCTGCAGGAAACTGATAACCATGAGGATGAGGCTGTAAGAGCTGATGCCCCCAGTGAAGACTTCATTTAGGTCCCTCTGCAGCAGGAACTGCTTCAGTACAAAGATCAGGTAAGGCAACACAGGATACCTCTGAAAGCAGACAGCAGAGGCAGATGTAGAATGAGAATGACTAATCCAGCTGAACTCTGAAAGGAGTCTGTGGAATTGCTAAAAGAAGAAATATTGGCATTTATTATTATTTATTATGTGCAGTTGACACAATGATTGTTCATGCAAATTAAGCTTCCACAAAGGAGAAGTTAATCAAGTTTCTGGAGAATTTACTGAGCTGTTTGCATCCTCAGTGGCGCGTCCGTTACAAATCCTTGCCGTTTCCATCACATTTAAGCAAATGTTATTTTAGAAACGCTCCTGTTGAAGCCATGATTGCTAAAAATGTTTGACTTAATTGGCATTTCTTTACCTAGTCAAGGCAAATAAACGTTACGTAACGTGACTGTTACGACTTCTACCCGACCACACTGATACTGACTTCCAAATGAGCCAAACTTAGTGAAAAGATATCACTACGAAGAGCCTATGAAAGCCTCTTGAGCTCAGGAATGGGAACTACAAGAATTCTTATTTTTCAATCAAAAAGCAGAGCGCAAACGCATGTCTGAACCAGAGTAGCAGCAGAGCTCAGCTTGCTTTTACGAAAGTCCTTTCACAGTATGACAAAAGAGACTGGGATGCACATTGCTCCAACCAGCTGCCTCCAAACCTGACATGAGAGAAATTAACTTTGTGGTGGACTGCTAATGACAAGACCACACTGGCATCTGTCACACCCACGCATTAACAACATCAACTATCACTGCAATAGTGCTGAGCGAAGTTGTCGGCAGCAGGCTTTCAAGCTGTGACATGCATTTCTAGAGAACCGCACTACGAAACAATTTGACAGCCTGCTTGAACATCAGCTTCCAGGATTTCTTCACTGCATAACAGAAACTAAAGCAGCGGAAGATCCACCTTCTACAAGGTTTCTGCAAAAGCCGCAGCAGTGTGCAGACTTTGGTAGAAGCGCCGTTGCTGGGGTGTGTTCCTGTGTCATTGGGGAAGTGAGCTGGACCAATTTAATTCTGCAGTAATGTGTAATACTTCAGGTTGCTGATTTGACTGATTCCCAGGGGGGGATTTCCAAAGTTCTGTGTTTAGGTCCTACTGTAAAATGGTAGGTAGGTGGGTGTGTCTTTTTCAAATGCAGGACATTCTCCTCCCCCTTTCCTTATGTGTTTATTGCTTGTCTGTGGCCTAATTTAATTTAGTCTGTACTTCTCAGCCTCATTTCTTTCCTGATTTAGTTTGTTGACAAAAAAAAACACTACAAAACACATGAACATCTCCAGCGCTGAGTGTATCTCTCACCTTTACGTAATCTTTAATGAAGCTTGCCGCTTTGACTCCAGTCTCTACATTAAAACTGATGTCCACCTTCACCTCAGTCTCCTGGTCTGTCAGCTTGATGATTGGCACCTGAAAAAACAAAAACAAAAGGAGTGAACAGCATTAAAAAAGATGATTGTCTGCATCTATAAACATACTGTACATACATACAATTGACAAGCTTTTAAAAGAAAAAAAAAAAAGGTGAAGCATTTATTATTACAGTGTCAGTTTTCCTGGTTGTGTGCAGACCAGACAGGATGTTACGGAACAACCATTTCCTAAAGTACTGCGCAAGTATTGTTCCTGAGAAGACTTCCAAAGTTGGTGCACACATTACCCTCAGCTGCTGAATGACTGCTTAAATTTGACACAATGGAGGGAAGTTATGATAGAAAAGCACAGAGTCAAAATGTGTAATATATCTTACTCCAGTTGAAAAGATGACAGTTTTTGTTTTGTTTTGTTGGAACTGAAACCAAGCAGGTGTAAACTTTGGTTAAGTAGAAAGTATTTGTTCAATGCTGTCAGCTAGACTAGATTTCTTTCCCCACATCTTTTTACAGATATTAATGTCACCTAGTCAAAGCTCTTTCTTTTTTAACTCTTTAAGAACTTACTGAAGTAGTATAAATCTGTAAATTACTGCTAAATAAATTAATAAATAGATTAATAAGTATACAGAAGGAAAAAATGCAAGAAATTCAGTCAAAACGATTAGCAGTCATATCAGCAGGCAGGTGAGCCATTTGATTTTTTGATATTTGATAGAGATCTCTTACTACACGCCGGTTTGGCTTAATTTGGAGCAGAAAACACAAATGACACATCACCATGACATATGTCTGCAGAGGAGAGTGGAGAAACATGAAATGGGTTGCGTTTACTCACAGTAGCCTTGTCCAGGACTTTTATGGAGAAAGGTTCTGCCACATTGTGTTTACGCAGAGCTTGTTCTAGTTCTTGCAACGGGGGACGCTCCCACTTCCCAAAAACCACAAGGTCTATGTCACTGTAGAAAACAAAGAGACTCATAAATAAACAAAATAAAGACCTAAGAACATTAAATTATTGCATAGCCGAAAATGCGGGGAATTGAACTGATAGCTGGAAGTGTTCGTCTATAAAAATGAGACCTCACCTTGTTGGAAGATACAGCCCTGTGCTAAAGCTGCCAAAGATCTGGACCTGGTGAAGAACACGTTATACATGTTAGAAAATTATTGCCAACATGACTATAGTACTGTGTAAAGTTAAGCATAATCTCACACACAGTTCTTTGGGCTGCAAGAGAAAGCTCTCCAAAGAAATAAGAATAGAGCCCTTTCCTTTTCCGTCTGTTAAACGCGACACGACAAGCACAAGAGCATGCCAGGATAAATAGACTGAAATGAAAAGGAAGGCTGCTACAAACCAGAGACTTGATCCATGTACCCGACTATGGGTCACAGTGGAACAGGCAGCCATCAAGTCGCTGCTGTTACTCATATTTACATCATTTAGTCATAAGACAGGCTTTTTTTTTTTTTTAAGTCACATAAGCACCCAATTGGGTTTATTACACATTCATATTGAGAAATAAGGCTTCTGTGGACATTAACTCTTCTGTTGTTCATAAAACTCTAAAAGGCAGAGTTTTCTGATGCCATTTTTGCAAACAACATCTGGAATTGTGGGGAGGCGCCTTTGGTGTTTAAGGGTTAAAGGAAAAGTTCAATGAATATAATCAATGCAACTCTTATATTTGTTAAATAAATCTTACCTTAGTTTGGCATAAAAGGTTGAAAATGACAAGTAAAATACATTCAAGTTGGGGTTTTGCAAGTCTAATGTAACAAATTATTTGATAAGAACAACAAATATTCTGAGTTCTGCTAATAATTAAGTTGAGCTCTAAGAAAAAAGTAAAATAAGGTAAAATAACTAACTAATAGTTAGTTCCTGAGGAAAGGAAGTGAATTATCCATAGTAGGACATTCCCGCAAGTGCATCTTACATCCGCAGTGGGCCAGAGCTCCTTGATGATCATCTCTATCCGGTTCACCACCTCCTGCCTCATAGCTGCCTCCTCAGGTCGTGGAGACATGAAGTTGTAGAAGTCCATCACCTCTTCGTGAAGTCTGGATGGAAAAGACAATAAGTTATTTTTACCACACTGGTGTTCAGAGTCCCTTTTGGCCCCGTTTGGACCTGGTGCTAACCTGCCTCTTGGGTGATCACATCACAAGTGGATGGTGATAAATACAGGTGTGAATGCACTCTAAAGTTTTAGAGTGCCCTCAAAACATCCCATCATTCAGGCTACAGTCAGAGGTGACCTAGGAGACTTCTGGTCATGTTCTTTTAACAATGTGAACACAAACGTGTCCAGGGCCACACTGAAGGACCACCTGCTATGCGGATGCATCTCCACACAAGCAGTCAAGTTACCAACATATTTTTCTGGGTCTTTTGCTCTCTGTAAAAAATTAATAAATAAAAAAATCTGTATAAAGCAGAACCCAAATTTACAAGATGCATAATTCATGCTCATGTTTTGTTAAATTCAGCATAGACGGTGGACAAAGCAGCTGTGAACTGATGTCCTGCCACTCATTCTGTTCTTGATTATATTCTGATGATGTCCCACACAGCAAAAGCAGCTTCAAACAGCATTTTAAAAACGTCCCATATTTTTACTGCGCCTCCGACCGTCCAGTCCTGAGCCCCATGTTAAAAGTTGTGCATGTGAGTCGGAGTGCAACAGTGCTGACTGAGGTAGACAACGTTTTCTGTAAAAAGATGCAGCTGTAACATAAAGGAAGCAACCTCACAGTGACTAAAAACATTTACTGGATTATTTCATCAGTTATGTACCACCTCAAATTAAACTAGATGGTATAAAAGATAAATATATCATGCTACAAAACACTCAAACGTTCAAACTTTGTGAACTATATAAAGTCAGGAAAAGCATGTTGCACGTGCGCCAGGCAGACTTATCGAAATTACTCAAGGTATGTTTTGGTTGTAACCAAAATTGAAAATACTTTAGAGACTAAAAGTCAGATTATCAAATATATAAATAAAAATCAATGATTCAAATATAATCTTATGTTACCCAGGGTGTTTACTTTTCTTTTTTTTAAATGTAAAAATCCAATTTTAAAATCAACAAATTTAATTACTATACTGAGACATTTCTTCAACATTTTAATTTATTAAACAGTTGATCAACCATGTCTTTTCATCTAAAAACTATGTTATTAACTCCAAATACTGAAACTTGTTGACCTGTTTTTTTTTTTTTTGTCACCAAAGAAACTTACAGTAAAATTAATGGTAACCTAAATATATTGTCACCGTGGGAACCATGCATTAGCTATATATTTGATACAGTCCCCATTTGCGCAGAAGTCCTTTTTACGCTGCTGACTTTGGCTCTAACAAACACATTTTCCTCCATATAACAATGAAGCAACCTTTCAATGTGATAATTAATGCCAACAGGCTCAAGAAACATCTTAAATCATATTAAAAGAATAGCACAACTTTTCCTACATCAATGTCATGTAACCTACTCGCACAAATCAAAATTTCTGCAGCTTTGCTCTTATCCTAATTCCTCCAACATTATTGGATTTAGCTGTATTAATTTTTATATTCAACACTTCTCAATTCAACCAACCTGCTCGTCTTTAAATTAAGTGTCATGTAATAACTGTATTATGTGCAGAAATCACTGAATGATGCTAGATCTGCTTCATTTAAGAGCCTGGCAGATGAAGGTACAATTTCTTACCAAACACTGTTTTTAAATGAGACAGAACATTTGATACTGTGTCGCCATACATCTACATGAATGATACAATGCTGTTCAGCTCCCTCAAGTGCAAATCTGTCTTGCTGGTGCGATTGGGATCCTTGTCCTGTTGCATGATCCCATTTCACCCAACTTTTATCTGTCGAGCAGATGATCTCACATTTGACTCTTGAGTAGTTTCATATACAGCGGGGTTCATGTTTCATTCATTGACTACAATGTACCCAGGTCACGAGGCTGCAAAACAAATCCAAATCATTACTCCACCACCACCCTGCTTGACAGTTAATATGAAGGTGTTGGTTTGTCAAATGTGGCATTGTGTATATGACTAGCATCTGGGTCAAAGATCTTAACATTTATCTTATTTGTCTAAAAGGACCCTGTTCCAGAAGTCTTGTGGTTTCTTTAGTTTCAACTTTGCAACCCCAATCGGTGCTGCCATGATCTGTTTAGAGAAGGGAGGCTCTTCCAAACAGGCTCTATTTGTTCAGTCTCCTAATCGTGCTGTCATTAACTAGCATTTCACATGCTCACTGAGGCCTGTAGGGTCTGAGACATAGCTTAGATTTTTGAAAATTTCTTGAACATTAACCTGTCTAGAATGACAATGAACTTGCTCAAACGTTCACTCCTTCGAAAAATTCGCTGATTGTCATCACCGTTTTGTTTGTGAGAACAATCTTTGACTGTTTGAATGATGAACTGCAAATTATTTGGAAATGTCCATATAACCCTTCTGAAAACAATACACAGCAACATTTGTTGTTAAAGATAATTGCTGATGTCGTTCCTCCATGGCATTATAATAGCTGACCCCTAAATGCTCCAAACCAGCAAACTGTTAAAACTGCTGCTTTTACAAAAAAGGTCTTGTTTCTTTGTTTACCATCAATATGTGCAGAGAATGTCAGGTAATATAGTATGGCTACACTACATTAGGAAACCCTACAATATGCATAATCATAATTGAAAATTGAGATAAAGATATGACTTGCAATATGTAAATATGTCTTTCTGCTTAAAGCTAAAATTAAAAGAACTGTGAAAATTTTTTAAAATTCTTTTCCTGCATCATGGTTTTATAATATTAACATTAAGGATATGAATCAATACCCTGTACCAGCCACAAAACCAATATATTATTCACATATAGTGTGAACAATAATGCAAAATACTGTATCGCCATTTATTGCTATTATATATATATATATATATATATATATATATATATATATATATATATATATATATATATATATATATATATATATATATATATACACACACACACACACACACACACACACACACACACACACACACACACACACATACACACACACACACACACACACACACACACACACACACACACACTTTGTGCAAGTCTATAGTATAGCAAAAAAGCTTCAGAAAATATTTTTTTACCCAACCAACTCCCTCAGGGGGAGCAGGGGGGCTGTAAAATTCTTATCTTCATTGTAAACATTTGTTCATGGTGCATAGAGGGCTTAGTAAACCACTGAAAACCACAGACCTAGATCAGGCCTTAAGAGTTCGCATTTGGTGCTGATACGGTTACTTTCATGACAGAAAAAAGGTATGCATGAAGATTTCTAATCTGCCAAATGCATTTGAACAGTGAAAGTCTGTTCAACTCCATGGCCTTTCGCTCTTCTGTATTTCACACTGACATCATGGCACGCATTCTTAGAACAGGGGGACTGTCACAATCAATTGCCAGAGCCCTGGAGGAAATGCAGTCAGCTCCTGTACCCACTCCTTAGTTGAAACAGCAAACTAGTCGGCCAGGGTGTGTACATCCTAATAGTCCACCGCTGACAGACAGTATAATTAATACTGGGCACTCCACGGCCAAAATAAGAGCCACTACAACAGCCAATCCTAATAAACTAGTTTAAAGGGCAAATGTTCCTTATGCTTCCTACTTCAAACACTCTTCTCCAACTTTAGAAAACATTTCACACATAGTATGAGCTTACTATTATATAAATTATAAATACACAGTTATTTCATATTACTAAGAATTGAAAAGGGCACCTCTGAGGGCAAACCACAGAAAAAAAGTCAGTACACAAGTTAAGAGCTTTATCATGGATTTTTTGTGATATTCCAAAAGTACAAATACCCAGAAAAACACATGCTACAAATCATTTCTCTAAAAAAGACAAGCCAATATACAGCACCAGGCACTACTTGAGTCTACTATTGCAGATTCGACTACTTATTGTGTAAATTTACATTTAACATTCATAACGTATTTCTAACACAGTCCTTACTGGTGGAAAAACGTAAAAAAAAACTAAAATAAAATAAAAAGTTTAAAACTGTAACTCGAACCTTCAGGAAAACCGTTAGCCGTGAACCCCGCACGGACACCAGACGAACATTTAAAAAGCAGCGTGTACGTTCAATACTGTTATTCGATACATTGATACGTCTGTTTTAGCCGCAGGGTTTGATTCGGTTCGGTTTAAAATACGTGGTTTTATTTTTCTCCACGGGGAAGTACTTCATATTTCAGTGGACAAAAATCACGACACTTCCGGTGCTGTTCTAACCGTCCATCTCTCTGACGTAGCTGTGTAACGGCAGCGGGAGGGGGGAGGCGGGGGTTCTGCTTAAAACCCCAAAATTATATCGTTCCACAATGTCCGGAGAACCGTCGCGTTGTAAAAACACACATTACGGCATACACAGTTATATCTGTCACTTATGACCGCGTTAAAAGTAAACTCACTGCGGTAATGAAACGCAACGGCAGAGAGGACTTCCGTTACTCAACTTTCAGACCCTTATATAGAGCAGCAGCCTGCAGCGACTCACCCGAGAACCCCTGGGTTGTATTTCCTAGTCTTCCATGGCGTCCAACTGTTCGCGTAATTGCCATTAGTGCAGTTCGAAAGCAAGTAATTCATCCCATAGGTGCTCGCCTTATTGTCATTTTTCCTCCGGCCCGGGTGGTGACTGTGTGTGTGATTAGCAGGTAAAGAGGGATGCCCCTGGTAACGCCTGACGCAGATCTGCTGTAAGTTGAAAGCTGGCTGCTCCTGTAGGTTACGGTGGTGATGGTGGTGGTGATGGTGGTGGTAGAGGTTTACATTATTTTCAATGCTGCCGCTCAAGCTGAAGAGTAGGTTGGCACCTCCGACATTTTTATTCAAGTTACCCGTCACATTTCCACCCATAGTCCTCTCGAGCGAGCAGCTAGAAGGGGGGCTGTCCGTCCCGGATTCCTGGGAAGAAGAAGATGAGACGGAGCCCGTCTTCTGGAGCTGGGGGGTTCCTTCACCCGGCTCAGAGATGCCCGCCGTCGTTAAAGAGTTGTGTACGTTCCCGTTGGAAAGCGCCATCCCCAGCGAGGAAATCGCAGCGCCGTTTATACCACCGCTACAGTGCACGGAGCCGTTCATGATGCTGTGATGGCTGCTGCCGTTGCCCAAGCTGCCTGATACGTTACCCTTGCCGCTGCAACTGCTCTTGCTCGGTGCCACCGCGCTCGCCACATTTTTCAACGCGTCCAACGCCGCATAATTCACGCACTGGTTGTGGTTCTGATTGTGGAGCTGCTGTTGAGCGGAGAGTGTCCGCACCCCCTGAGAGGTCTCCCAGGCGTGCATCCATAAAGCGTTCGCAGGTCCTTTCTGTTCGGGCTGAATCCAAGCTACCCTCGGATCCATTCAACTTCCCTCTCCCGTAGCCTCCCCCCCGCCCCCCCCCGCACAAGTATCCCAACTCTGGGGAGCCCGTTGTGAATCCGCGCCGCTCCCTGCACGTCTTCAAGGACCGCGACACAGCTTGGGCTAACGAGAAGAGACGAAGCCAGACATTTAACCGATCTTGGACCACTGGTCAAGCGGCCCCTTGATGCCGCTAGCAGAAAGAATGCTAGCGGATTCCTGCGGGAATGCAATATGGCGTATTCTCTTCAAATCCAAGCGCATGCGCACTAGCAGGGGATTCTTAAACGATGACTGCGCCCCCCATCCACCCACTCCATCACCTCCCAGACATACAACAACTGTTTTTATTTCATTAATATTTGATTAAACAAATTAAATACACGGCTAAATATCAATATTGAATTATAAAACTGGGATCCGAGGCTTTCTTAGGACCAGGCCATGGAAACTCGTGGACTTGAAGTTCCACTTTCCTCTCTTCACCACTAGGTGGGATCAGGGGTAGTGGGTTCAAAGGGGATACCCCACTCCCAGTGCTCTTATCAATGCTGTAATCACCCCCCACTGACAAGCATATGTTTGCATCCTGCATGGGCGCTATTGGCTGCTTGGGAAGGTGTAGTACACCTTGAATATTAGAGGGATGTAATAGGTAAACCTGGCATTTTGGAACTACATTTTAACACAATCGACTCATAAATCTGCCCCTCCAGTGACACCTTCATAGCAGGTTGCCACTCCAGGATTTGCATGTTTAACATAGATCAGCAATCTTTCAACCCAAAAAAGATGGAGCAGCAACAGGCTGGATACTCCATAATAGTACCTTCTGGGATGCATGTGCACATTAAGGAGAGCGAGAGACAGTGAGAGAGAGAGAGAGATATCCGAGAGGGTGTCTTGCATAACGCCCGCCCCAACCTCTGCTGCTCACGTGCAGCATGTGACTGAACCAAGGAACCCCCCACCCCCAAGCAAACTAGATGTGTAGCTGCCTGTATAAGACAGTCGGGCACATGTTCAGCTGCTGCGCTAGAGCCCTAAGCCTGTGGAAATCAGACTCTTCTTTAAATCAATCTCTGTATCTCACACTGGTATCCGAGTTCACATACCAGACGGAAAAATCAGAATCTCATGACCAAGTCTCAGCTCAGCTCACAGGCGTAACAGCAACGACAGATAATAAAGCTCTGGTCTGAAGCTGCATGTGGCTTGAATGATAATGAGGCTGCAGCATGTTCCAAGCTTTAACCCACATTAGTGGACAACTGTATTTACAATATACGTTATTTGACATTTTTAAAAGCATAAAAAAAACATATCCATTTAGTTAATTGCCAGAATGGTACAGTTAGGTCTATCATAAAAATGTAGCGCAATGAAATTGTCATCAGATTTGAGTTATCCATAGGTAGGGAGGAATATTATTTTAATTATTTTTACCATCTTTTAACCCTTTTACATTGGTTTTATCATTTTATTTTTGTATATTTTGAGAGGATCTTCTAGAACAGGTTTACATGCTTTGATATTTAAGAAGACCCCCCTCCTCACTCAGACAGGACTTTGCCAAGCACCTACTGTCACCTTCTGTTAGAAGTGCTCCATTTAAGCTCATTTCCTTTTAGGCAGTTCTCCAAAAGGCCAAGTTTACTGTGATTCATCAGCTGATTTTCCAAAAGTGGGGACAAGGTAGTGTCTTTTTTTTTTTTTTTTTTTTTAAGCATGCAACGCTACCCACAAGAGAGGCATTATACAAATACAGCTTACTGTGATGTAGACAAGTGAAAGGAAAGTCTGGTGACTTAATATGTGTAGATCAGCTGCAACATATGGAAGCAGAAGAAGGGAAAAGCCCAAAGGACATAATTCCTCTTAATATGGTGCTGATACAAGTTGAAATTGTTTGCAAACTTGTTTTATGTAAATAAAGCAAGCTCTGGCATGTCATTTTCTCAATCATCTGTCCAGGCATATTAATACACAATACCACACAAATTAGAATTAGACAACTTACAATCCATGCTATGCGTCATTGATTTTAAACCTTAAAACATATCTAGTCGTTACCTTTCTACTAGCTATCTGGAATTCAAAAGAACAGCTTCTCTGATGGAGTCTTTCCAGCTCACATGAATAAGTGTGAAGCCATTTCACCCAGAAGCTCAGTATATTAACAGCGAACACACTGGAAGAAGAGAGCTGGTGTAGTCAATGGGCAGCCTCCGTAAATACTGTATAAAATAGTGATGCAAATACAAGGAGCCCAGATTAAGAGGATATGCAGAGGAAGTGGCCTGCGCGAGGAAAAACTGAGGCAGTACAGGCAGTTTTACCCTGGTTTGTAACTCCAGCGGGAGCTTTTATTCATATCTTATGGTTTTATTTGATGATGTTTATTCACATCTACAGCAATTTGGTTGCCTCTTGGTATGTCAAAGCCCTTTATAAATACATTTTTGATTGATTGATTGATTGATTGCAGTAGGGATCTGGAACATGAAGTACTGCATGTCAGTCGGACAACACAAAGCCAAACATTTTCATCTTACCCAGACATACCATTTATTGACGACACTGTGAGCAAAAAAACAAACAAAAAAAAAAACCCAACATGACAAATGCATTTCTTTTAAATACAACATATTTTAAAATGCCAAGGCCTTCACTGCTACTGCTGTTGGAAAATTGCTTCCTCTGGGAAAGAGACAAGAATCTGAAGAAAAAAAAACTGCAACTGACACTCAGAAAACTCAACTGTAAATCTCACATGTGGCAGTGTTTAGCGTGTACCATCTAGTACACAGATTTAACTTGAACAAAAACTTTACAAAAGTAATCAGGCAATTGCACTTCTTTTAAGAGTAAAATCCTCAAGACACATTGAACTTCAGGCAGACCACGACTACTAAGAAGGAACATGTTCTGAAAATATCCTTACAACACTGACTAGACTCTCTGTCTCATGGTAACAGTCACTATAAATGATAACAGACAACAAGATCGATGCAAAGATTTTGTTTTGAATTAATTTTACAAAATAATATCTTAGTATTCCTTTTGTCTGCACAACCCGATCCATCGTCAGTACTGCTTCAAACCATGCCACATCATCTAGATTTTTCCTTACCATTTCCTCTTGCTTGCCATTTCTCAGAGTCCCAGACATGGGTGATATGTGAAAGCAGTTCGCTCAGCTCCTCATTTCAGGCATGAATGAGTTATTGAAGGCCAGGCTCGATCTCCAAACGATTTCCCTGAAGCACTTTTGCTGGGGACAGGCGTCAAATAAAGTCTCAGGCTTTACCTTTTGGTCCAAAGAGGCTTCACTTCCAAGAAGTTTGAGATGATGGGGTCAATGAGAAGAAAACAAAAACCTCCAATCACACACACACACACACAAATAAACCGGCAGTAAAGCAGGTTGAATTTAATTCAAAGCCCTTATCAATCTAATTCCAACTAATGTTAAAATATTTGCAACGTAGCTTCAAAGGTTTATATGAAAATCTAAAAATCTGCTTTGCATGACTAATGTTATGCTCCGTCTGGAGAAGTATCCAGATCAGACGACCACCTGAAAGCTGATGCACATTTCAACAGTCTCATAAATAAGTAATATGTTCAGCTTAATCTGCCCTGCTGCTGCACTTGCGGTTCATTTAGTTCATCATCGTTGGCGTTCTGTGGTGCTTTATGTTCGTTATCACCAAGGTGACCAAGGCAACAATAACATTTGTGTTTTCAAAATAGTAACTTGTACCTGTCGCTCAGTTAAAAGCTCTCAGTGTTAGAAATTCAGAGAAAAAAAGTTTTCATCAGCTGCCTAAAACAAATACAATACCTTTTCAAGCTCGCCGTCAGTTTCTGGTGCTTTCTAGAACACAAACGGAATCAGTGCCTTCCTGTTTTTTGGATAGTCTTCAAACTTAGCCAGGTACCACCTGCAGAGCAAGAACAAGAGAAGATATTTTCTTTAAAACATGTGAATGCGCCACACGAGAGCCTTCCAGCAGATGTATATGTTGTTGTTCTCACTTGTGGTGGGCCACAGCCCTGCTGGTGAGGACCACTGCCGTAAACACGGCGAAAGCCAAACTGTGAACCGAGTGGCCAGCCAGGGCGAAGCCAGCCCACTCAGTTATCTCTCCCAAGAAGTTGGCCCCAGAAACAAATTCAAACATTCCCCCTGCAGATGGAGGACAAAGAAACGAGTCAATATTAGTGAAAATAAATAAATAGATGCACAAACAAACATTCACAATTTGCACGATTTTTAACTGTCTTAATACAAACGATGCAAGTGCCATAAAATTCCTGACATTTTGGAAAAATTAGCCTTAATAGAGCTTCAGGAACCAGAAAGTTAGTTTAACATGGAGAATGGCTGACCTGCTGATGGAAAAGTCTACCTGGTTGTTTTAACGCTTTGATTTTTGTATAGGCATTTTATGTGTCTTTAGACAGGTTTCCACCAAGGTCAGTTCGGCTTGAGGTTATCGTAATTTCAATGAAAAAGGGTGTTAAATTGACTCGTCAACGACGTGTCTCTGAGCCGTTAGACGTGGCCGCTGGATGGAGGGCCGTCACAATAATCCCTATTTGAGCGACGCACGATTACCAAGCGAGGCATCAGGTCAACATTAGGAAGGGAATCCAGAAGAAGTTTTTTTCGTTTGTATTCCAAATAAAATCATAGCATAAAACCGCTTGCATTGCCAGCTTCCTCCACTTCCTCTCTTAGGCCATTTTTTAATAATTTTTAATTTTTCAGCATAGTGTAGAGGGGGCGATCAACACGCCCAATGCTCTGCTAAAAAACAAAGATGCAGTCCGTTTTTTTACATCACGAAAGTGCTGGTGACCTAGCTGAACTAGTCACTCATTCTGTGAGGCTTATATCTTTCAGTGTTCGGCACGGAAAGATACCAAAGATGGCAAAGAGGCAAAATGAAACGTATTTAAAAAGGTAAAGACTTGTCCTCTATGGTCTTCAGACGCAGCTCTTATTCAACACTGAGCCACGCATTTCCCTCCAAAGTATCCAAACACTTTACATCTGTGGATTGTAAATATACGAGACTGGTAAAAGTCATACCTCTGGGAATCTTGTAACCAGTCTCACCCGGTTTCCTCAGGTTCCTCAGGATGTGGTCAGAGTGTAGATTCATGAGCCAGCCGACCAACCACAGAGCAGACCCTTAAGACAAACCCAGATCTGCTTGAGCAGATTTTACAGACAAAAACCTGACATGACAACTATATTCTTGACAGTAGGTTGGAAACTATCCTTCTTTTGAAAAAGTGACAACAGGATCAGGCGTTTGTCCTGAAGAACAAAGCTAGGCCTGGGGCTTGGGACCCACTGGACTTGGACTGAGCAATCTGAACTGAGTGGGGGTCAGACACGTTGGTGCTTACAGGCTTTTCATCCCATTCATCTGCCGGCCACAATGTCTGTGTGTATGTGATCTAAAAGAGGTATGGTATCCTCAGCACTACACCTCCACCTGGCTCCTCTTCCTCATCAATAATCTACAGCCAGAGCGTTACAGCTGACAGGTAGAAATATGCAGCGCACATACAAGTCTGATACTTTAAACACTTGCCAATATTTGCCAACCCCTTCTTGGAAAGATTGTTTGGTCGCCTAGCAACTGAGACTGTAAATGGATGTGATTTGCACATGTGCAAACAAACAATTTTTCTTTAAAAACAACACAAATAAGGTGCCTTTGTGTAACTACATATGTCTATCCAGGTCCTAGAATTTATGTCATGAGAATTAATTTCAACTTCAAAAAAAACAAACAAAAAAAAAAAACTCGGGTTTCCAGTCCTCCCTGATTTTCTATGTATGGATGGATATACCAGGGCAGATTTATTTTTTCAAATAACTCATACAGATATGGAGGCACAACTTTATACTACAAATACACGTTCCTCTTTTGATAACGCTTGGATTTTTTTGCATGCCATTTCAAAAACACTTCAGAACAAAAGGAGTGCAGATGCTGACTACCTACCAGTGATGAAGCATGGATGTGTAAGCCAGTGTGCAGGATACTCAGCGTAATGGCTCAGGTATCGGACCTGCATGTAGCCATTATAGATGCAGAAAACGAACGCCAGAGCGAATGGGATGAGCGGTGTTGCCTTCCCACCTCTGATTAAAAATGGATAAATGAGGGCTCTGCGGAAAAAAAACAAATGTATGTTTTTATTGCACATTTATAGTATGTGTAACGCTTATTTAAAATGAAAGCTTCCTTTTGATATTTTAGCCCATTCCTGATTAAAATATTTATTCCGATAGAACTCATCTTACTTTTGGGAATCCTATGAAATACTCCCGACATAAATGCCGTACATTGTGAAACACTTACTAACTTGTAATGTTAGTTGCTTATCAAAAGCAAAACTTAAAACACGTACATATTTCAATTATTTAATCACTTACCTTTGGAAATAGTGGCAAAGAAACATGCCGATAAGAAGCTGGTTTGGTAATAAGGACGTTTTGGAGCAGGATGCCCAAAATAACAAATACACAGGCAAAAAGAAGGAGGGCAACTCCTGAACGAACCAGGCCAACTTCACATTAACTGGAAACCCGTACTTGTCAGTCGCATATCGCCCGTACGGGACGCTTTCAAAAAGCAAACTGACAAAAGTGCAGGCTGCCATGAAAATCATTAAATAAGCCATGCGGTGCAAAATGTGCATCTCCTCTTCCTCTGAAAAGAACCAGAAAAGTGGCGCTTCCATCCTAACAGGAGACGCGGTTTTACCAACCGAAAAGGTGAAACCGCGTAAGTGTCATTTCTCCCTCGCAGGTGTTTAACTGCAACCCCGGGATCAGCTGGTCAAGCTGCACCATCGCGGCGTGGTCGTGGGCTACCATACACATTGCGTAATAGAACAGAACGCGACTGACTCGGACCAATCAGCTTTGGAGCGACATTAAACCGACCAATCAGGAGGCTCGGTTTCACAACGAACGTGCGTTCAGATGTCTGACGTCTGTAATAAATAGTTGAGAAAACCTTCGATTTAAAATTACAAGATAAAGATTTTTTTTAATTAAGGGAAATATATTAGTTAAATGTTGCATTTTGTTTTGATTTTTGTTTATTTTAAATGGTAAAATCTAGATACATTATTTTAAATGGATCGCTCAAAAACCCAACGTTGAGCACTTTGAAAGTGATATTAAGCTTTATTTGCAAACCTTGCGAGATCTAACACGTCCAGAGGGCTGAAAGGCTCCGAATATTAAAACTATGTTTAACCCTCTTCCTTTTTTTATTCGTGTTGTTTTCTTCATAATATTAAAGTGCAAAAAAGCAATTAAAATAATATTTAATTGTGACAACATTTCACACTTTTCGGTGGAAATGTATGTTGTTAGTGTCAGGCAAACGTTGTGGCCACCTTGAGAGGTCCTCGTTCACGTGCGTCAGGAGCAGCACGTTCCGCGAGTGCACGGAGGCGCCGTTCACGCTCGTCCGCGCGCCTGAGTCGCGCTTTTCCCGTGTTTCCAGCGTGTTTCCTGCGTGGTTCCCCCAGTCCACTCTTCACGGTGTTCCGCAGACTCGTGTCCAGAGTTGTCTGCTCTTCCAACATGGGGAAGAGAAGTCGGCAGAGGCAGAACCACCAGAAACCTGGCAGAGACGACGCGGTAAGACGTCTGTTTTAGCAACTCCAGCGGGTGTTTGGTCGGGCCGAGCGCTCCCTACATTTAGTTAAAGTAACATAAATAAATAAACGAGTCAAGTTTCCCGTTTCCTTTAAACCCGAGCAGGAGTTTTGCTGGGACTGCAGCTGCGTCTTTGGGAAGATTTACCGTTAGCCACCAAGTGTGGATGCTGTTTTATTTAACCCTTTAACCGGGACGTGGACGTGCGCGCTGCTTTCGTGTCTTTATGTCCCCACGACCTGTTGCTGTGATTTGTCTTTAACGTGACGTAGCCACGCAGAGCCGCAACACCGGGTCACAGCACTGAAGTCCACTGAGGTACGAGAAGGGTTTCCGGCCCCGCAGAGAGGGATGATCTCCTCCCAGATGGACATGGCTGAAGAACCTCCTGGGAAGGAGGAATCCTCCTAACTAGATGCCCAAGCCACCTCAGTTGGCCCTTCTCCTCACCGGTCCCGACCCTTCTCCTCACCGGTCCCGACCCTTCTCCTCACCGGTCCCGACCCTTCTCCTCACCGGTCCCGACCCTTCTCCTCACCAGTCCCGACCCTTCTCCTCACCGTACCGTACCCGACCCTTGTCCAACCCGTACCGTACCCGACCCTTGTCCAACCCGTAACGTACCCGACCCTTGTCCAACCCGTAACGTACCCGACCCTTGTCCAACCCGTAACGTACCCGACCCTTGTCCAACCCGTAACGTACCCGACCCTTGTCCAACCCGTAACGTACCCGACCCTTGTCCAACCCGTAACGTACCCGACCCTTCTCCTCACCGTACCCGACCCTTGTCCAACCCGTAACGTACCCGACCCTTCTCCTCAACGTACCCGACCCTTCTCCAACCCGTAACGTACCCGACCCTTCTCCAACACGTAACGTACCCGACCCTTCTCCAACCCGTAACGTACCCGACCCTTCTCCAACCCGTAACGTACCCGACCCTTCTCCAACCCGTAACGTACCCGACCCGTCTCCAACCCGTAACGTACCCGACCCTTCTCCAACCCGTAACGTACCCGACCCTTCTCCAACCCGTAACGTACCCGACCCTTCTCCAACCCGTAACGTACCCGACCCTTCTCCAACCCGTAACGTACCCGACCCTTCTCCAACCCGTAACGTACCCGACCCTTCTCCAACCCGTAACGTACCCGACCCTTCTCCAACCCGTAACGTACCCGACCCTTCTCCAACCCGTAACGTACCCGACCCTTCTCCAACCCGTAACGTACCCGACCCTTCTCCTCACCGTACCCGACCCTTCTCCTCACCGTACCCGACCCTTCTCCTCACCGTACCCGACCCGACCCTTCTCCAACCCGTACCGTACCCGACCCTTCTCCAACCCGTACCGTACCCGACCCTTCTCCAACCCGTACCGTACCCGACCCGTCTCCTCACCGTACCGTACCCGACCCGTCTCCTCACCGTACCGTACCCGACCCGTCTCCTCACCGTACCGTACCCGACCCGTCTCCTCACCGTACCCGACCCGTCTCCTCACCGTACCCGACCCGTCTCCACACCGTACCCGACCCGTCTCCACACCGTACCCGACCCGTCTCCACACCGTACCCGACCCGTCTCCTCACCGTACCCGACCCGTCTCCTCACCGTACCCGACCCGTCTCCACACCGTACCCGACCCGTCTCCACACCGTATCCCTTAAGGGATTTTTTTCTTGGACTCATGCTGTGCTCTGAGTTTTAACTGATAAATTATGAGTAATTAAACATATAAGACTCCATATCTGTAAGGGGGAATACAGATATGGAAAAGAGGAAAGCCATTTCATCTGCTTGTATTTGGATTCTCGTTTTGTTTTTGTTTTTTTCAGTCACTACCCACCGTCGATGGTCATAGCTTTAGGGTAGGAGCATGGATCCACCAGTAAACCGAGAACCATGAAAACCGTGTCGCTCCCACCAGAACTCTAGCTGGTCTGCAAACAAAGTTTTCTCAAGAAAATGAATTTTAGGTTAAGTTCTTTCTTCAGCACAACCGATGGCATTTAGTCACGCCACCATCGGTTAGTCAGTCTCCCTCTTCCTCCCTCACCTACTTGTAAAAAAAAAAAAAGAACCCGGTATGCTCGAACTCCCGAATGTGGGGCAGCAACTCGCCCCAAACCTCTGTCAATGAAGAGCAGAATCAGTCACAACTGCCAGCAATGTGTAGCAGACTCTCAGTTGGTGTGTGTAGGGGCTGGATGACTCAGTGGATGCACTTCCAAATCAACTGTATGTTCAGACGAATAAACAAATGAAAGAGCTTGGCTGAAGTCCGAGCATGGATGTGTTTCAGGGCTGGGGAGCTGGCTATGCTGACATTGTCAAGGAGAACAAGTTGTTCGAGCACTACTATAAGGAACAAGGCCTGGTGCCTGAGGGGGAGTTTGAACAGTTTATGGAGGCCATGAGGGAGCCACTGCCAGCAACCATCCGCATCACTGGATATAAGAGGTACGCTGCACGGACTTATATCTTGGACTCATACTGGATTGTTCATGTTTGACATAAGAGGGGTTTAGAGTATTTACTCTTTTTCTGGCAAGCGTAAATTTGTGGTATAATAACAATTCACGTGACTGGAGCAGTCGGTGCCAGAAAAACCTATCATAGTGAAGTATGAGCATGTACGCCCATCTGTGTCGAATTTTGTTCTCTGTTGATTCAAGAAGCTTTGATTTGGTTTTATTTAAGGGAAAACATACTGGATCAGTGATGATAGCAGAAACGTTAACCGTTACTTCAGGATAATAGTTTTTCCTCTCTTCTGCCGTCCTTCAGTCATGCCAAGGAAATCCTCCACTGTCTGAAAGAGAAATACTTCAAGGACATTCAGGATTTGGAAATTGATGGGCAGAAGATTGAAGCTCCACAGCCTCTCAGCTGGTAACGGAGCAAATGATTTAACTCAAGATGTGCAGATTTTAAATGACAAACCCGGTGCAGACTGTGTTTTTTTTTTTTTTTTCTCCAGGTATCCTGATGAGTTGGCCTGGCACACCAACATGAGCAGGAAGATCATTAGGAAGTCTCCCCTGCTGGAAAAGTTCCACCAATTTCTGGTCAGCGAGACCGAGTCTGTGAGTCAAACAAAAACGAGAGACGCAACGTGACGACAAACGTGAAAATTCTCTTCCCAGTTCCTAAAAAACACTTGCAACTGATATTTGCAGCACCTGGTAGATATGCCGCTCCCTAACCTCATCTTAAAATTGTTCAATCAACTTTGGAAAGAGCAACTTCAAACCACACAGCGTTCAGCTTTACCAAATTGCTGTTCAGATTGCATAACTTGGTGATCGGAAATCTCAGTTATGCTGTTTCACACTGTGTGACTGATCAGCGATGGGGGTCTCGCAGTACACGGGCTGAAAATGACTCGGTCACCCAACAGCTGTAACTGGTCTCCAAACCACGATTTATCAACAAAACGGAGGCAAGTGACATCGTAGAGAATGGCATCGCAGACGCTTAAAATCGTGAACTGTAAAGGCAGCGTGACAGCCAAGTCATTTGGGGGGCGTATGTTTTATCATCAGGTGTGATCACGTGTTCTTAGATCTGCGTGTTTGTGATTGGACCACTCAGGATGCACAGTGAAAGCAGGTCTGAACAGTGTCAGAGAGAGGGAGAAAAGTTCAGGTCCATTTCACAGGTTAAAGCATCCATCAACATGTCGTCAGACCGCTTCCCCAGACTTGTAACTGTGGTGAAAGATGCAGCAGCAGTTCTGTTCTTCTTTGCAGGGAAACATCAGCCGACAGGAGGCTGTGAGCATGATCCCTCCGCTGCTCCTCAGGATTGAGCCCCATCACAAGGTACAGGCATTGTTTTTTTAGTTATAATAATCATACCTACTGTGTTTTCTTTTCTAAACCTTTGAGAAAAAACATAAAATTTAAAAAAAAGAACTTTGTTTTCCTTATAGATCTTGGACATGTGTGCAGCGCCGGGGTCAAAGACGGGACAGCTGATTGAGATGCTTCACTCTGACATGGATGTGGCATTTCCAGGTTCAAATATTTAAAGCTAAATAAGACATCATACTCTCAATTTTCTCAATGTTTCATCTGAAAACCTTCCCAGCGCCAGCTGCGTCATTTCCATCCTCCTCTGCCCCTTTCAGAGGGCTTTGTAATTGCCAACGATGTGGACAACAAGCGCTGTTACTTGCTTGTCCACCAGGCCAAGCGTCTCAACAGCCCCTGCATCATGGTGGTCAACCACGACGCCTCCTGCATCCCCACACTTCAAGTGGACTCAGATGGCAAGAAGGACATCCTCTTCTATGACCGCGTGCTGTGTGACGTGCCCTGCAGGTCAGCTGACACATCTGGCTCATGTCTGCATCACCTAACAGTAGAATTGATGAAGTTTTGCAGCCTTATAAAGTTGGATGAGGAGCTCAGTGTTCTGTGTGAGTCTGTGCTAAACAGCTTTATGTGATGGATGGAGATCAGGTTGTCTAAAACTCCTCGTATGTGGTTGATGTCTACATGGTGGTAAAACATGAGTCACCCACATCTGTCTCTTTGAAATCTCGCATGAGAATGAGCCGTTATGTTGGCCAAAACCAAACTGCAGTAGTTTGTAAATGTTCTCTTAAGTTCTGGCAGCATTTGAGCCAAAGCCGAGAGGCTCCTGCCAAACACGATGTGGAGAGGGAGGGCAGGAAGAGCAGCAGTTATGACAGAGGGAGGTAGATGGCAGTGATGAGGGCAGTCGGCTCGAAGCTCAGCGTTCAGGCAGCTTCTGCATCGCGGACGCTTTTACACTGAGAAATGTCAGGGATCTCTGGTGGCTTCAGCGCCTCGGGCCAGACTGGACACTTGTCTGACCAGTGCTGCTCTGTGCTCTGTAGCGGGGATGGTACCATGAGGAAGAACATAGACGTGTGGAAAAAATGGACAACCAGCAACAGCCTGCACCTCCATGGGTAAGTGGGAGCGACGTAATTCGTGCATTTATTTTGTACACTTAAAAAAAACAACAGCAAAAGTTTGAAAGTACTACCGCGTGTGTCTAGGCTCCAGCTGCGTATCGCGGTGCGTGGCGTTGAGCAGCTGGCTGTGGGGGGCAGGATGGTCTACTCCACATGCTCACTGAACCCTGTAGAGGACGAAGCCGTCATCGCAGCACTGCTGGAGAAGAGTGAAGGTAACAAACACTCACACGAGCTTGGACTTTACATCATCGAGAGAAATGAGTCTCAGAAGTGTTCACAAAGGTGGTTACTTACAAATGTACGATGTGTTGAAACCTACACACAGACGCTGTAGTTTCAACATGTGTAAAAATATTACAAATATTACATATGCACCATATTTGGGAAAAGGATTTCTGACACCTTTGCATCATCCTGTTTGATAAAACATTGTTGTGGACAGAAACTTGCCCTTTGTGTCAAATATGATACTAAAACACATATTGACAATTGCATATCAAAACCTGTTTTAGGGTTTAGTTAGAAATCTGATTAATGCTTTGAAATAAAAAAAAAAAAAAACAACTATTGTTTATGTCCGGCTTCACAAGGCTGCTGTTAAACATGAACCTCCCAGATGCATGTGGTCACGGCACCTTCCTACGCTTTGAAAGTGTTAAATGCTGACATGCACGGATCAGGTTGCCTTTGCACATGGATCAGCTTGTTTTCTGCCCCTGCTGCTAAAAAAGTAAATAAATAAATCCTTAAGGCAAATTGGACATTTTCCAGGTTACCCTTTGGCCTTTCTGCCTTTAAAATAAATAAATCCTCAGAGAAACACTGTACTCACTTGGAGGGATGGATCACAGGAATGCCACCACTCACTTCGAGGGGTCATAAAAGTACAAGTTTATCACATGGCCACGATGTATAACAGTATATAACTATAGTATATAGTTAAGTGGCTGCTGTCAAGGCTTCAAGCAGGAAACTGCTGGTACATCTACTTCAGCTACAGTATTTCTGATCTCCTGCAGTGGTCAAACGCAGTTGCTTCTGTCTGGCGCGCCCAGGTGATTAATTATTACCACGCTGACAAAGAAATGGATCGATGAGTGTATAAATACGTGTAGAAAGACATTAAAATGTATAAATGAGTGAAAGCTAAATTATAAATGAACATTTTGTAAGCCATGGTCCTCCACAGCACACATATTCTGATAAATGTAACCTGATCACCGCATCATCAGGCCACGAGACCTGAACTGAAGTTTATAGGCACAAGAAAACTGAGGGCTTTTTTTTTTCTTCTTTTTTTTAATGTGTGTGAGAGTATGTGAAACTTCCACACACGTTCAGACGACTTGATATTTGTGTGCAGAAAGTCCCGGACAAATGCACAAATGTTCAGATAGTCGCAGAAATGTTTTTTGTTTTTTTTTTACATGGTAATCATCAGCTTCAGTCCTGAACGACTTGATTTACTAGTTATGTACTACAGTTAGTTTTAGTAAGTTCAAGTATAATAGTAAATACAAGTTCAGGAGGTCTACTGGCCAAGTTAAACCAGGAGAGTCTGCAGCACCACATCAGCCGTTTACTTGTATGTACTTGTATGTATCTGTGACAAATGTTTCTCGCTACTCCAGATTTTCCACAAACAATATTCAACTTAATCGGGGGAAGATGATATATCTTTACACGAGAGGTTCTGAAGCCATAGTCGTTGCACTGATGTTTTAAAATTGCTGCAACTTGCTGCATCAACTATGACTAACTGAAATAAATGTTGTTCATAAGATTATATGACATTAAACATTCCTCTGCAGGATTTATGGCCTTGGAGCTATTATGAGTAGTGATATTTGTTATCTTTTTAAAACCTCTTTATTTACCAGCATGATGATGATGTTTAAAAGTGTCTCAATCAAATACATTATGTACTTATGTATGGTAATTGGCCTTGGAGGTCAATATCCTTCAAAGCAAACGGGGGAAAGAGTTGATTATACTTTCTGATTTTTACACGTGATCTGGTAAAGTCACAGCCTCGTTGCATCGCCAAAGTACTTGACATTTCACAGTCTAATCCAACACCAACAGGAGCCCTGGAGCTGGCCGACACGTCAGCTGACCTGCCAGGATTGAAGTGGATGCCTGGAGTCACTTCCTGGAAGGTACCGTAAAGTTTAGTCTTTGACGCTTATTTTGACTTTCAATTCAGTGTCCAAGCTGTTAAGACCATGCGCACTCCTCTGTAGCTGATGACCAAGGAGGGCCAGTGGTACTCGGACTGGTCCGAGGTGCCAAGCAGTCGTCACACACAGATCCGCCCCACCATGTTTCCGCCTAAAGACCCGGAGAAGGTGGTCAGCATGCATCTGGAGAGATGGTACAAATAACACGTTTACTTTTTTCTGTTTAGAGATACTTTTAACTGTTTTTTTTTTTTTTTTTTTTTTTTTTTTTTTTTTTTTTTTTCCCCATAGAACCCAGATTCATTAGCTGTGTGTCTTACTAGGGGGGACTGGCCTGGGGTTGGCTCTGGGGCCGGGCTGTGGTGGCCTCCGGGCCCCTCGGGTTGCTGTCGCTCTGTTGGGGGGGGGGCCCCGGGGAGCTGGGACCGGCGGGGGTGTCCTGGTGGTCGTCGCGGCTCCCTGCCTGGACTGCTACCCCTCGAGCTGTCCTGTGGATCCCTGGGCTGCGACCCCTGTGGCTGCATGGGGCTCTGCCCTTGTCTTGCTGGTGGGACGGGGGGGAGGAGTACCAACAACTCCCCCCTCCCCTTCCCAGGCTAAGCTCCTGCCAATCCTTTTTTAAATACACATCACTAGACAAGAGCACAACCACACAGGGGCACTTGTCACCTCACTACATCCAGACACAGGACCGGAGGTGCCGAGCTTGGCTGGGGGCACATAAGGGACGAGAGGTGGCGGGGCAGGAGTGCACTGTCACCTCTCCATACCATCCCCTACGGTCGAGAGGCGGCAGGGCAGGAGTGCGCTGCCGCCTCTCCATACCTCCCCCAACTCGTGCCCTCCTTTTAATGCACCCCTTCTTTTAATGCACCTTAGCACACCTTATCTGCACTTAGTTTACATGCACAGGTTGGTAGCACACACTCACTGTGTCCGATCTGGAACCCGGAACACAGCCTAAACCTAAATCACGTTCACACACGGGTAGGGTGTAGGTCCAAGGATCTGACGCTAGCTGGCCTGGGAGGGGGTAGAAAAGACACCTGGGGCTGCCATGGGTTAACCAGCGCTCCCCTGTCTCGCCCGCCGGGCAGAACCCAGATCTGGTGGGAGGAGGGCCGCTGGGGCTCGGCCTAGGGGCTCATCGGGGCTGGTTTGGGGGGCGGGGGGCTGGGGGGGGGCGCTGTGGCGGACGGCCTGGGGGGCTTCTGCCGGCCTGGCCTCTCTGGGCTCTCCCCGCCGGCGCGGGGCGGCCCTGGACTCCGTCCTGCGGGTCTGTCTCCTCCGCTCGGCTTCCTGCCGTCGGGGTGGGGTGGGACCCGCCCCTCTTCCCGGACCGAGTGGCGGGGAGGATGATTGGGGTGGGGGGGGTCCCCGGCTCCACCCATTACTCGCTCTCGTGGCTGCTGGCATGTATCGATCCGGCTGACCGGTCCGCCTGTGGCTCCTGAGCTGCTTTCCCGCTCTGCCGTCATGGACAACGTAGGCGGCCCTCGGCCGGGCGTCCTGTGACCTGCTGGGGCTGGACCGGTATATGGTAACTGAGGGGGGGGATTTCGTACACCTGGGGAGGGCTGCTGCACTGCACTGACCCAACACACCGGCACCAGCGGTGGTAATGCGATTGTATCATGAGCAGCTGTCCAGCTGGTGTGGAAGGTCAACATCACTGCCAGCGGTGGTTCTTTAACTCTGAATCTCTCAGCTCCTGATCATCTTGGGGTGTTACACCCAACACAACAACATGCACTCACCCACACTACACTACACACACACACACACACACACACATCACTGAAAAAAAAAAAAAAAAAAAAAAAGCTGTGCCACCATTTTTATTTTTTTGGAGGCAGAGCCTTTGATAAACATGGATCCAGTCTGTATAAATGCATATTCATATTCTCTTACTTTCACATAGTGCAGGATGACGTCATTGGAGTCGTACTTGATACGGCCAGCAGATGGAGCTGTTATTCCACTATATCCAAGCATCTGTTTTTTTTTTTTTTGTTTTTTTTTTTAATCTAACAGTAATTTAAAAACTGATTTCTTTCCTTCACAGCAGGTGTAACTGTAAAGCTCAGAATTGGGATTTATGGCTTTCTGTGTGTGTTTTGATGTCAGTATGAGGATTCTGCCGCATCACCAGAACACTGGAGGATTTTTTGTGGCTGTGCTGGTGAAGAAAGCTCCAATGCCTTGGAACAAAAGATATCCTAAGGTACTTCCCACGAATGCTGTATGTTCATAGGTCTTGCTTTAAAGTGGTTATGGATCACTGTGGTCCCCTGTTAAGTCTGTTCCTCAGTTCATATCCCTGAATTCACCTGCTCAGTTTTCCTAAATACTCCTGGGACTCTTGCCCTCGTTTGTCTTCCTATCACCTTCACTTTCTTCTTCCAGCTGAGGAAAGATGCCTCATCAGGCTCCGCGGTTCAGACTGGAGGCTCTCCAGCGGCCTCGTCTCCTGCAGACACTCCCCGGCTCCTCCCCAAGGGCTCCCCGGAGGATGTGGAGGGAAGCGGCGCGGCGAAGGGTGAGGCGCTCCAGGGAGGATCTGTGGCTCAGGAGGCTGGTGCCACAAAAGATGTGGTGTGTGGGTGAGTCACGTTTGGTTGGTGACCTAATAAACAGAAACTGTTGACTAAATTAAAAACGAATTTTAAAAACACTGATCATTAATCATCGGACTAATGGAATGTGGTTAATTGTGGTGACATGATAAGTTTCTTGATATTTGGGCATTGGTTAAACCGTTTCGCTGGTTGTCGTTTCTCTCCAAGGCCTCCTCCCTCAAAAAAGATGAGACTGTTTGGGTATAAAGAAGACCCGTTTGTGTTCCTAACTGAAGACGACCCTGTCTTCACCACTATACAGTAAGTGGCTCCGTGGATTTAGTGTAGAAACGATCGCTTTTATCGTTTTAGTCTGGCAAAACAATGTTATTCCTGCTTTTCTTCAGATCTTTCTATGATCTTCCTCCCGACTTCCCCAAGCTCAATGTGTTGACCAGGACCCACGAGGGCAAAAAGAGACACTTGTACATGGTGTCCAAAGAGCTCCGGAACGTGCTGCTCAACAACAGCGAACGCATGAAGGTGAGTCAGGACGGCACACCGAAGTGTAGAGTCGGACTGGATGGAGAAGGTGGACTGTTTTTAAAGGCTTAATGATGGATCAGGTTCAGGTGGGATTGATCCTTCATGAAAGACTATCGCGTTCAGCTGAGCGCAGCATTACATTTGTGTGATCCAGCCTGTATGCCTGTGTGTCGGATGTAACGTAAACAGATGGGAGTCTCTCCTATTATCCCAGATCCCGCTGCAGCTCTTCCCTGAAACACCTTCTCAGGTGTGGGGGGGTTGTCTTTGTTCTGTTCAATGTTTTTTTGCAAACAAAAGAAAGTGACATTTTCAGTGATTTACACGAGTGCATATTATTAGAGATTTTGGGAAAAACACTTGGAAAAACAGGGGCACTTTTTAGTTCCTCAGTCGTGATGAAGTCGGTGAGAGAGAATGCCAGTCGCTTCTCGGATAAAGAGCTCCGTTCTCACATCCTCTGTTGCAGTTTTTCATAATTGCAAGCACTTCTTTAGAAAGGTACTTTAGTCTTTACTTGCACTGTTTTTCATGCAGCCAATAATAAGGCAGAAATGGACCCGATAGTTGAGACTAGTAGCAAGATTCCCCCCTGACTCGGTGACTGGACCCGTGAACGCCGACGGGCTGACGGAAAGTGGTAGAAAGACTGTCGAGACAGCTTTTTTTTTTAATGTTTTTAATTCAGTTGCACATCCTTCTGGTCTTACTATAACATCAGCAACATTGTTTTTTTTAGAAAATGTTTTTTCTTTCAGGCCCTCACCAGACTGAGTCGTGCCTCTCAAGCCCAGCTGTTTTTGATAAATATATGAGCCTTTTGATATTCTCTCTTTTTTTTTTTTTTTTTTTTTTACAGATTTTTCATTTTACAGGCTTCCTTCTTGCCTCATTACTGACATCCTGATTAGTGTGTCATTAGTATCAGACCGCGGTCTGGCTGATTTGTATGTTGTGCGTGGACCCCCCTCTACCAATCAAACAATAGACCAGCATCTAAATGACCTTTTCTATTTTAAGTCCTGGAGAAAGTTGTTTTTATTCAAAAGTTTCAGCCGAGCTTTAAAACACTGCGCAGTACAGAAACGGCTCTTTGTAAGAGTTTTAAAGGATCTTCTTGGAGCTGTTGAGTCAGGAAATGCTGTAGTTTTAGCGCTTTTAGAGCCGTCTGCAGCATTTGACTCTGTGGGTCTCTATAAATACATATATAAATACATTTGACTTGGCTTGAGAGCAGTTGGTAGTGTGGGAAAGAGGTGAAGAAGAGAGTAGAGGCAGCGAGGAGAAGAGTGGACTGAAAAGGTTTACAAGACAGGAGTCAGAGCAGACCTCTGTGGCTTGGAGCTTGGCAGCACAGACCAGGAGATGGAAGGCAGAGCTTTGGGTGGCAGCACTGAAGATAAGATTTTCTTTGGGGCAAAAGAGGGTGGATAGAATTTAAAACAAGCACATCAGAGGAGCCGCCAGAGTAGATGGTCCTGGAGATGAAGTAAGAGGTTTGCACACGTGAAGAGGAAAGATGGTTAACACATTGGTAAAAGGATGCTGGAGGTGGAGTTACCAAGTAGAAGATTTATTTATATTCGCTACACATTTACTGTAATATTTATTAATGTTCAGTCAACATAGCCAGAAGCTCTGTATGCAGTGGGAATTTTCCAGGGAACATATGAGCTCCCAGTCTGGTTGCAGCATCCTGGTTGATTTGAATGGGTTGCTGTTCTCAGGCCTTCAGCCTCCTAGTCGGCAGGCTACATTTAGGTTTCTCTGGTAAATCAAAGCAGTGTAGGTTCCTGCTACCCAGAACAATAAACTTCACACGCCTGGCACGCAGGCGCTCCAGGCTGATCCATCAGGCTGATCATTGTCTGCATTGATTGTTAGCTCGGCCGTGCACTGGCTACAAAGTCGAGCAGGTGCGAGCGAGGCCAGATGAGCCGGAAAACGAGTTGTCTGGTTGCTGTAGCGACGAAGAAGACGTGCTGCTTCAAGTTCAAACACGTAAGTGTGCTATAGAATTGAGAGGAATGAAGCCACTAATAGGCTGAAACACTGGTTGTTTCTCTCAGAGAGAAACATTCACAGGTGAGCAACAAGGAATTACACAGCTGGATTTAGTTCAGAGAGATTTAACGTGGAGGAAAGCAGAAAGGTCCTCAGCTACAGGTCTAGTGATCGTTGTTTTTCTGAAGCTGTTGTGGTAGATTTACTTCAGTGGTCGTTGTCCTGCTGCATCACCCAAACTCTACCAAGATAATCCTTAATGGGATAGACGGACGTCCTGCTTTCAGGGCCTTACACATGACAGATTCACAAACAGCGGCGTTGTTCGGTTCCAGTCGTGTCTTCGAGACTCTACTTCCTTGTGGATTATTAGCCTCACTGAGGATACTGTTGTCACAGGTGTAAACTGTTTGCTTGTACAAATAATTGATCTTAAACGATCAGCTGATACAATATTGGCTCACTTGCCTTGACTCACATATGAGTGACATCCCATTCCTAATCCAGAGAGTTCAATACTATGTCAGTCCACTCTTTGTTTTTTTTATACCATTCTTCCAGAAGCACATTTGTGGCTCTCAGTCTCCGCTCTAATTCATCCCAAAGGTGGTCTATCAGGTTGAGGTCAGGACTCTGTGCAGGTCAGTCAAGTTCATCCACACCAGACTCATCCAGGTCTTTATGGACCTGCTTTGTGCACTGGTGCACAGTCATGTTGGAAGAGGAAGGGGCCAGCTCCAAAATGTTCCTACAAAGTTTGGAGCATGGAATTGTCCAAAATGTCCTGGTAGGCTGAAGCATTCAGAGTTCCTTTCACTGGAACTAAGGGTCCAAGCCCAGCTCCTGAAGAACAACTCCACACCATAATCCCCCCTCCACCAAACTTTACACTTGGTACAATGCAGTCAGACAAGTACCGTTGTCCTGGCAACCGCCAAACCCAGACTGGTCCATCAGATTGCCAAATGGAGAAGCGCAATCTGTCGCTCCAGAGACACGTCTCCACTGCTCCAGAGTCCAGTGGCGGCGTGCTTTACACCACTACATCCCATGCTTTGTATTGCACTTGGTGATGTTTGACTTGGATGCAGCTGCTCGGACATGGAAACCCATTCATGAAGCTCTCTGACCACTGTTCTTGAACTAATCTGAAGGTCACATGAGGTTTGGAGGTCTGTAGTGACTGACTGTAGAAAGTTGGAGACCTCTTCGCCCTATGCACCTCGGCATCCGCCGACCCCGCTCCGTCAGTTTACGTGGCCTAACACTTTGTGGCTGAGTTGTTGTCGTTACCAAACATTTCCATGTTGTTATAATACAGCTAACAGTTGACTGTGGAATATTTAGGAGCCAGGAAATTTCCCGACTGGATTTGTTGCACAGGTGGCATCATATCACAGTTCCAGGCTGGAATTCACTGAGCTCCTGAGAGCGACACATTCTTTCACAAATACTTGTAAAAACAGTCTGCATGTCCAGGTGCTTGATTTTATACACCTGTGACCACGGAAGTGACTGGAACACCTGATTCCCATTACTTGGATGAGTGAGCGAATACTTTGGTAATATAGTGTATGTGTCTAAACGCTTTGATGTTACTTCACATCTCTTTCCAGCCACAACTACGCTTGATTGTTGAGCTCCTTTTAGCGAGCTGTGGTTCATACGAGAACACAAAATGAAAATCACAGTAGCTCCGCATCACACCTCCAAGCTCAGGTGTACAAACTACTAACTCCAAGCTTTTCTTCAAGTATTAAGGCCATAGCATCACTTGGTTTTTCACCGAAGATGAATGTTTAAAGGGCGGGTTCAGTAAAGACAGGAGAAATTATAATTTTTTTTGCATTTTATCAGTTTAAATACGCTTTGAAGATGACTATCGGATCACATTTAATAGAAATTAAATGCAGAGTCATATGATTTCCAAGTGGTTCTCATATTTTTATCTCGCCATTGTATGTGATTTCCCCGGCACAAGGACCAGACTTTTAACGCCATGATGAATTGCAGACTGAACAAACAAGCTGTTAGCGTTTTACTGGAGCTGTTCAGCTCCGGGAGAACTGCAAGGGGCCTCGCCTTTAAAAATCACAGCACCGCGGTTGCCAACGACGACGTTGTTACCGCGGCCAAACGGGCCTAGAGGTTGGTGATGTGATCGCTGGTTTAAAAAAAAAAACAAAAAAAAAAAACAGAAAAACAAAAGTGGCTGACCAGGAGGCTTAAATATGCAGCTGGGAACTTGTCTCGGAAGCTTTTAGGTAGTTTTTATTTATTTTATTATTATTATTTTCTGTATTTGTTGCTACTTTTTGATAAATGAGTTGTTGCTTGCTGAATCATGGAGTCATTTCACTAAATACACCAGATTTAAAAATAAGTTCTGCAAAGATTAACTGGGAGCAGCTGGAGTCAGACGCGTGCGTGTGTGTGTGTGTGTGTGTGTGTGTGTGTGTGTGTGTGTGTGTGTGTGTGTGTGTGTGTGTGTGTGTGTGAGTGTGAGTGAGATCTCCTTTGCTGAGGGCTAGAATCTGAAATCATTTTTTTTTTTATGTTCTCGAGCTTTAATCCAGTGCTTAATTTTGCTTTTGTGGCCTCATTAAAAACCAACGTAAATGTGCCTAATTTCCCGAAGGTTATAACAATGCAGCTATTTATCCTGATGTTTATTTGGGTTTTAATATGCAAATCATTGGCATTTTGCCGCGCTGCTGCTGAGACACCTGCTGCGCACTTCTCCTGCATCCTTCGTTGTTGATGCCTTCAGCAGAATAGTTTAGATGTATTTACAAGAAAATAATACCAATAAAACACTACCAATAATCTACATGGTGATTCTAATTGAATGACCATCACTAGTAATTGTTTTGTTTTTTTTCTTTGACATCACTGTTACAGGGAGCGTTTTGATCCGACTGCTTTGCTTCGTCCCGTTGTTGTTTCTCAGGTCATTAACACAGGAGTGAAGGTGTGGTCCCGCAACAGCGATGGGGAGGAGTTCGGCTGCGCCTTCAGGCTGGCTCAGGAGGTACGTCTGAATTTAACAGGGGCCAGATGTCACGGGGACACAATTGATCCTCACATGACATCATCTTTTCTTTTCTTTTTTCTGCAACACCGTCTTGCAAGATCTCGGCTACAAATTTTCATAACCATATTTATAACCAGAAGAAGTTGGGACAATGTGAAAAATACACCTAATATAGACACGGTAACGTTGACTTTAACATTCATGCCTTTGCAGACGGTGTGAAATCAAATTATTCAATGTGTTTTCTCTTCATTTTGTCTTTTAGTAAATACACAGGTGGTTTTGAATTTCAGACCTGCTACATATTCTGTAAAGGTTTGGACGTGCACGTTTTTATCTCCTTGCAATGTTGCCGTCTTTGATTGGCGACGAGTCGGGGCTCCAGACAGAACAGCCCTTCACCCGTACCCTCGTCTTCCTCGGCCGCGTCTTTGTGGTAACTTGTCGAATGTGCTCGAGGAAAAGATGTGTAAACATCTCTGGAGTAGATGTGGTCTAGAAGGCAACATTTACCGCTGCAAAATGCAGTGTAGGTTTCTGCGTTAATGCAAAGTCGAGGTGACAGTGAAACGACCCCAGACCATCACAGAACCCGGATTCTGGACTTGGTCCAGATGGGTCTGGGTGGTCCTCTTGGTTGTTGTCGGAGCACAGGGCGCTTCTTACTGTAGATGGCGCTTATAGAAATGTGGAAGATCTTTCAGTCTCTTTTTGACTGACAGTTTTTTTTAGTTTGGTTTTTTTTTGTGTGTGTTTTTTCCCCACATTTGTTGACAAAACTAAGATTCTCTGGTCATCTGTAATAAATGCAGTTTTGTTTTTTCTTTTCTAAATCAGATTACTTGCACTAAAATGCTCAATTTTGAAATGTTGCAGGTCTGACATCTTAAAAATGGAGGGATATAAACAAATGAAATAAAATTAATAAGAAAAATGAAATAACTTGGGTTCATATTGTCTGGAATATGTTTTTTTTTTGTTTGTTTTTTTTCCATGTTGTTCCAGCTCTTCCAGTGATTTATAATTAATGTAAAGGTGGAGTCAGCAGTTCTACCTGATTTGTGACTGTTTACTTTTTATCACAATCTGAATACAGTCAAGAAAAACAAATTTTAAAAAAGCAGGTTTAACCTCTCAAATAGTGTTTTTTTTTTTTTTTTTTTATTATTAAGAAGCTGAAACACTGAAGCTCTGGGTGGATAGTTTGACATTATTTTAGAGATCCTTCAAGTATTAAAAGGTTGTTAAAAACGGTCACGCGTGAATGTGGTGCCACATGGCAGAATTCACAGTCAAATGTAAAGATGTGATTTTTAAGTATCAAGAATCCTAAATGATGTTTTCAACCTCCGTCATCTCTGTCCCGCCAGGGTATTTACACCCTTCAGCCGTACATTCGCTCCAGGATAATCGGGGTGAGCGTGGACGACATCAAAGTGCTGCTGACGCAGGAGAACCCCTTCCTCAGCAAGCTGGAGGACGACGCACACACTCAGGCCAAGCAAATGGGTACACGCCGCTAGACAGTCGGGGGGTCGAGGAAGGGGGGGGGGGCTGTTTCAGAGGTTCATGGTGAACCTGGCAGCTATCGAATGAGACGAATGCTGTGTCCTTTTTGAAAAATAGCTGTCTCCTAAGCAACGTTTTGACCCCAAAAAAAGAGAGCTGAACATTTCAGCCAGAGGAAACATGTTGGAGCAGATACTTATCAGATACTTCTGTTAGTAAGTGTACGCGAAGAACGTTGGAGTGTCTTCTTGTGCTGAAGGTGACTGACATGGAATCACTTTGAAGTTATTGATCATTATTGTTGAACCTTCTCTCCGCAGGGATGGGAAGCATTGTGTTGAAGTACATTCCGAACCCAAAGTAAGATGAGTTTAATTTCAGCGCCTCTGTTTCATGTTGCCGGGATCAGGCTTAGTTCTGACACCTGCTGCCTCGTTGTTTTGTCAGTAACTCCACAGAGCCCCAGTGTCCCATCCAGCTGTGCGGATGGAGGGGAAAGACGTCCATCCGAGCCTTCGTGCCCCGCAACGAACGCTTCCATTACCTTCGAATGTTAGGCGTGGAGGTCTTCAGGGACAAACAGGGCCTGGGGCTGAAAAAGAAGGGTGGAGCGAAGGAAGGGAATGAGAATGCCCAGGAGGATCTAGAGGACCAGGTTGAAAAGGACGCAGAGGAGAAAGAAGGGGCACCAGTGGGAAAGGAAGCGGCGTTGGAGTTGGGGAACGGTGAAAACAGATCATCAGAGCCAGAGACTGAAAACAAGGAGACGAGTAGCTGAGTCTCTCATGAGAACGGGTGACTGAGGAGCTTTAATAGATGTTCAGCAGGTCTGAAACCTGGTGGACCGAGGCGATGATGTGCCAGCGGAGACGGATGCCCTCCCAGTTTCATTTCTGGCTTCCCTTCAGGAGGCAGCTTTTTAGTTAAATGCTGGTCTTATTTTATTTAGCTGTTTTTCATGTTTTAACAAATTTATCCCATTAAATCAGTGGCATCACTTTTTTTTGCTGATGTTTAAAGAAGTTCATATTAATTTCTGTCTCATGTTGTTTTGTTTTTTTTTTTTTTTTATTACAAAGTGTAAAAAAAAAAAGACATAAAAACTATTAAAAAAATTATAAAAACTATAAAGACATTATTCTGGGTGGAAAAAGCAAGTTGAAGAAGGTGCTGATGAGAATTGAAGGGATGCTAAAGTTAATCTGAGGCCTGCTGCAGTTGCAAGGATGCATTTTTTAAATCTACATTCAAAATTACCTTTTTTTTTTTTTTTTTAACTTAAATGTTTAACAGAATTGGCCCAGTTAAAAGTGCAATGATATCTCTGCTGTTAGACATGTGCTCATATGGCTGAGTGAGAGGCAGTGGAGGGTCACCAGTATTTATATCTGTGGTGAAACTGCTGCGAAGTTGGTAGGACTGCTGTGTGAGAACGTGATGAGTCTGGCGCTGCTCATTCCAGCCTCCACTGGACCACAGCGGGAACGTCAGTTTAACGCATCTAAAACACATTTGGGGCATCTCCGAGCACACGTTCCTGTTGCAATGTCTTTGTTCTTATCCCAAGCCTGCATTAACTCTGTTTCTAGTGCTCTGCCCCAGTGCTGGTAAATTCAGCCATAGTTTGCATCAAACAGGACAATCATGTTTGTCAGCAGGGGAGTGACCCAAACACACTGTAGTAGGCTATATGAGAGCAGTTTAACAGAGGAGGCTGAATACCATGGTTTACCAGACGACCCAGCTCCAACCGACATCCGACCTACACCCAAATACCATGGTTTACCGGACGACCCAGCTCCCTCAGACATCCGACCTACACCCAAATACCATGGTTTACCGGACGACCCAGCTCCAACCAACATCCGACCTACACCCAAATACCATGGTTTACCAGACGACCCAGCTCCCTCAGACATCCGACCTACACCCAAATACCATGGTTTACCGGACGACCCAGCTCCCTCAGACATCCGACCTACACCCAAATACCATGGTTTACCGGACGACCCAGCTCCAACCGACATCCGACCTACACCCAAATACCATGGTTTACCGGACGACCCGGCTCCCTCAGACATCCGACCTACACCCAAATACCATGGTTTACCGGACGACCCGGCTCCCTCAGACATCCGACCTACACCCAAATACCATGGTTTACCGGACAACCCAGCTCCCTCAGACATCCGACCTACACCCAAATACCATGGTTTACTGGACGACCCGGCTCCCTCAGACATCCGACCTACACCCAAATACCATGGTTTACCGGACGACCCGGCTCCCTCAGACATCCGACCTACACCCAAATACCATGGTTTACCGGACGACCCGGCTCCCTCAGACATCCGACCTACACCCAAATACCATGGTTTACCGGACGACCCGGCTCCCTCAGACATCCGACCTACACCCAAATACCATGTTTTACTTGGCAGAATGTGACATGTTACACATTTTTCCTGCTTTTTTTCTTTCATAGTTTGATTGTTTTTGGTTGATTTAAATTGAAAAAGAAGAGTCCATGGGTTGTGTCCTAACCTTTGACTGTATTTGTTACTGTTTTTTTTCAAATAACAGACGCTAATAAACTCAGAAGCTGCACACTTTACCCAAACTTTTAATTCTTCACGCAAACCGAGCCTGATGAGCAGGAGAAAAGCAGGTTTTAAATGTAAACATTTGGGTTTTCGCTGCTACTTGTCAGCGGTTGCCAGGGTAGCATCAATGCACTGAGTGGATAGACGTTTCTTCCCTTCTGTTTATTAACCAGTCCAGCTGCCATGACAACCAGGCCCCTCACCTCTCTCTTGTGACAGGAGGGAATAGAGGACACGGGGACCACAGAGAGCATCATGTACTGCTTCTCATTTTTTTTCCTGGTTTGCTTTTTCTTTCCCTTCTTTGTTTCCTTCTGTGACATCTAAAGTGTGTGGCAGTAGATGGGACCATTCGGGGGAGTGACTGTCACTATTTCCTTGGCTCTGGGTATTCGAGGACAGATCTGTTAGAGGAGGCGTACGTCTGACACTAGAAGAGTTAGTTGTTAGTCTTAATGCTATGGTTAAAAGGGGAGAGTGCGCTTTTTTTCTTTTTTTCCCTTTCCTCTTCTTTCCAACTACCTGTTGCCAAGGAGAAACTGAACAAATGGGAATCAAGTGATTTTATATTTGTTGAGCTGAGGATATGAAAATGGAAAGTGTTGGAAATGGTGAAAGCTTTGGGAGGATGAGGGGAGGTGAGTGATGATGAATAAACTGAAGTGACAGATAGCGAGAGGTTGGAGATGAGCAGAAGCTGTTACTATGTCACAGCCTCATCTGTGTATGCGAGTACCTCCGATCAGCCGGTCTTTGTGTGGTCAGACAAATGACATCGACTCTTCTAGACACATGCATTACCTTTATGGGCTCTGTCTCCTCAGTTGTCAGTTAAACTTCCCATCTCCCCCTGCTTTTTACTTCAGAGTGACAGTCTTCCACTAACGTTTTCTCTATTTTTGATTATCTTCCTCGCCGGAAAAGCTTTCTGAAAGCACTCACAGTCTCCCAAAGCTGCGACTCTTAAACGTTCTTACACAGTCAGCTGAGTTTAAGCAGCTCTTTTTAGTCACCTCTTAATACATAACAGTTATCAAAAGCACCCCTGTTCTCTCGCTGCTCATGTTTGTGTGATGACCTGGATGTTGATGTTACACAGATATTTTCCACTGAAAATACTGCGTTGCTTTGGCTCCGTTCCTACAAACTCCTTTTCATCTCATACCCCTTTTTGTGCGGTAGAAACTGTGAATAATCTCTCTAATAGTGTTATCCTCCTCTATGATGTAACAGCTGATTTTTTTTCAGAAACATTTTTAGAGCAGTTAAGGGGAACATTTTAAGATTTAAATAAAAAAACAAATCGCCTCAAGAATTTGACGATATAGCGAACAAGTTTTAAAAAACATGTTGGGATGTTATAAGTTACACTGCAAAAACAGACACTCTTAAAATAAGCCCAAAACTTCATAAATTTAGTAAAAATTATCTTATTTTAAGCAAAAATGTCTTTGCTAATTGGGAATTCTTAAAACTATTAAAATAATAACCCGCAACAGTCACTGAAAGAACACGAAACTGAATAAAGTAACAATAAATGATAATTTACTGAAAATTGACTGATAAAAATCAGATATTACTTTTGAATTATGGGTCAACAGATTAATTTAACAAACTAATTAATTTAACAAACAAACTAATGAAACTAATCTCAACAAATTTGTTGAAATAAAACTATTGAAAATAATCTTCTACTGCTGTAAATTTCATTCATAAGTTTAGGGTCTACAGGACTGCAGCCAATCTCCTTAGACAAGGAGGCTGCAAGAAGCAAACTGATGACAGATCATATGAATGATAACCAAAGACCCCACCCACAACAACTTGAGCCAAAATTGACTGAATGTCAGACCACTGAGGACAATTTTACTGTTGAAGGCAAATCATAAAAGAGCCGGACTGGAATTCATCAAAATGCATATCAGCAAGGCCATAAAGCATCTGGGAGACTTCCCTTTGTACAGGTGAGACAAAACCGGAGCTTTTTGGCAAGTCACATCAGCCCTACGATCACAGATATAAAAATGAAGAAGGATGTAGCTGGAGGGCCTGGGAGGGCCCGAGACAGGACTCCCTGGTTGCTGGTTGCAGGTTCTGGCCCAGCCTCCCTTTCAGTAGGGGTGTGGCCTTTGTGGGGGTGTCAACCCTAGGACTGCAGGTTGCCTCTTGGCTGGGCTCCCTGCTGTGGTGTGGGGCCGACTGGTAGTCGCGTGCCCTGTGTATTTGTATGTGTTTCAGTCGATGTATATGAGTGTATGCTTGCATGTTTATGGTTGTATGTATGTTTATACATGTATGCATTTAAACATTCAAAATTACCTAAAGACCTGATAGACTGGTATGAATCACTCTCTCACTCACTCACACATTTTTCTATTCGTCCTTTTCTTTTGATGTCTGTCTTATGTTGGCACGTCTGTCCACATTTCACCAAAAAGACACATCACACAAACACTACAGCGATCACCACACTGCACACACTGCACCCATCACTGTCCTGTCTTTCTATCAGCCTTGTCCTTTGGTGCTTCACAGCTGTGGTAGTTTGGTCTCAGTTTCAACTCATGGGTCTTGCAATGACTTGAGCCTTGAGCCACCCTGGATGTGACATCGCTTCTGAGGTAACTGGAACAGGATAAAATACCCACATATTAGATCCTCAACTAATAATGTTGCTATTAACATGAGATATGGCATGTTTTTTTGCTGTTCACCAGGATGCAAAAGTTAAAGTTTTCAAAATATCCATCCATCCATTATCTATACCCGCTTAATCCGTCTCCAGGTAACGGGGGTCTGCCGGAGCCTATCCCGACGCATAGTAGGCGAAAGGCAGGGGTCCACCCTGGACAGGTCGCAAGTCCATCGCACGGCCACATACAAGACAGACAACCAATCACGCTCACATTCACAGCTACGGGCAATTTAGACGTATCAATTAACCAACCCTGCATGTTTTTGGACTGTGGAAGGAAGCCGGAGTACCCGGAGGAAACCCACGCAAGCACGGGGAGAACATGCAAACTCCACACAGAAAGACCCACCGGGACGGGAATCGACCAGGAACCTTCTTGCTGTGCGCCAACAGTGCTAACCACTAAGCCACCGTGCTGCCGTTTTCAAAATATAAATGTATGTATTTATTTTTTTTGTTTTTAATGAATTATGAAGAACACTTTGAACTTTTCATTTTATGAAGTACAATACTAGTCAAAAATCAAAATGAAAAGGCAGTTGTGTCCAGACCTTTGATTGACATTGTGTATAATCTCATTAATTACAAGCAGAAGAAAAAAAATCACCTCTTTTTGCTTGTAAATAATAAGCTGATATTAATGCTAAATGTTAGTATGTGATGTTATTGGAGATTTAATCCAGACAAGAACTGCACCCAGAGTACCAGAGTTCCCTCTTTTACTTTTCTTTCCATCTTTCACTCCTTATTTTTTTCCTTCCTTCTCCCCATCCTCATCCCCCTCTATGATTTGATGCGCTTGCATAGTTCATGCCCTGTAGCGATCAGCCTTGTGGAGATGCATATATGCTTAGGATTATATAATCACTCTGTTACGCAACCTAAAAGAGACTGCAGGAGGCAAATTCACACACACACACACACACACACACACACACACACACACACACACACACACACACACACACACACACACACACACAGGCAGTTAGTGGGAGAAAGAGAGAGTGACAGAGAGGAGGAGGATGGGTAGTGGTGGTGTGTGAGATGGGGTGAATCTTGTGTTTCATGTTTGGATTAAAACAAATCCCACTCAGTGCACCACACACACAGCTGCTTGCTCTTTTAAAATCCACTGGTAAATCTCTGGTCATGGCTGTTGCCTCTCTTGTGCAAAGCCTGTGTGTGATTGCACCCTGAAAAAAAGATGATTTTTTTTTAAGGAAGCTTCCTTCTTTCTCCACAGCTTGTTCTGCGCAATTTTATTCCTATTTCTGATATACATGTTTCCTTATGACACGTGTATCTGCAGCTTTCACAAGCTTAAATCCTCCTTTCTTCTCTCCTCCTCTGTCTCTGTCTCATGCTAAACGTGCATGTGTGTGTGCATATTTGTCCGTGCACGCTCCTGAAATAGCAGCATTAGTGCAGTAATGTGCCATCTCCCAGGATTGGATCAAGGGTTTAAATCCAAATTCACCTTATATGTTTTAAAATCCACTCACGCAGGTTTGCAAACACCCATTTGCTTTAAGAGGCACACTTGAGGCTTGTGTACACACACTGTAATCACCATGAACAGTTCCCACTTTAGCGTGTACCCGTGCTGAAAGATCGCTCACTTCTCCTTTGAATAAAGCAGGTTAAACATTATAGTGATCTCAAGGCCGCGATGATGTAGAAAAAGGTCCAAAGGTCCTCCAAAGGTCAAGCTTACTTTATGAAATATTAAATGCATGCAATTCTGAATTCAAAATTAAATTAAAAAATGTATTTTTAATATGCATAATACATTAATTCTGGACACTTTTTCAAGGTCTATGTTATTTTATGGAGAAATTCTCCTTGTTTCTCACAAGAGAATTTCCTGAGACATTAATGTGAGGTCTGTAACATCCATCCATCCATCCATTATCTATACCCGCTTACTCCTTCTCAGGGTCACGGGGGTCTGTCGGGGCCTATCCCAACTCATTGCAACAGGCGAAAGGCAGCGGTCCACCTGGACAGGTCGCCAGTTCATCGCAGGGCCACATAGAAAGACGGACAAACAAGCACACTCACATTCACACCTACGGGCAATTTAGAAAGATCAGTTAACCTAGTATGCATGTTTTTGGACTGTGGAAGGAAGCCGGACTACCTGGAGGAAACCCACGCAAGCACGGGGAGAACATGCAAACTCCACAGATAAACACCCACCACAATCAAACCTTGAACCCTCTTGCTGTAAGGCAACAGTGTTTGTGTGTGTGTGTGTGCGCACGCAGCGCTGATGTGGAAAAGTTGACCAGGAAGGTTTGAACAGTGTAACTAGACAGATTTAGCTGCAGGTACAGTAAATAAAAACGCTGGGGCTTCAGCTGGAAGTGTCTGGCTCTTCCTCACCAACTGGAACAGTCCGGGTCTTCCTCACCAGCTGGAAATGTCCAGGTCTTTTTCACCGGCTGGAACGGTCCAGGTCTTCCTCACCAGCTGTAAGTGTCTTGCTCTTCCTCACCAGCTGGAAGTGTCCGGATCTTTCTCACCAACTGGATTGGTCTGGCTCTTCCTCACCAACTGGAACGGTCGGGGTCTTCCTCACCAACTGGAACGGTCCGGGTCTTCCTCACCAGCTGGAAGGGTCCGGGTCTTCCTCACCAGCTGGAAGTGCCCAGGTCTTTTTCACCAACTGGAACGGTCCGGGTCTTCCTCACCAACTGGAACGGTCAGGGTCTTTTTCACCAGCTGGAACGGTCCGGGTCTTCCTCACCAACTGGAAAGGTCTGGGTCTTCCTCACCAACTGGAGTGACTGGATCTTCCTCACCAACTGGAACAGTCCGGGGCTTCCTCACCAGCTGGAAGTGTCCAGGTCTTTTTCACCAGCTGGAACGGTCCAGGTCTTCCTCACCAGCTGTAAGTGTCTTGCTCTTCCTCACCAGCTGGAAGTGTCCGGATCTTTCTCACCAACTGGATTGGTCTGGGTCTTCCTCACCAACTGGAACGGTCGGGGTCTTCCTCACCAACTGGAACGGTCCGGGTCTTCCTCACCAGCTGGAAGGGTCCGGGTCTTCCTCACCAGCTGGAAGTGTCCAGGTCTTTTTCACCAACTGGAACGGTCCGGGTCTTCCTCACCAGCTGGAACGGTCCGGGTCTTCCTCACCAACTGGAACGGTCCGGGTCTTCCTCACCAACTGGAACGGTCAGGGTCTTTTTCACCAGCTGGTACGGTCCGGGTCTTCCTCACCAACTGGAAAGGTCTGGGTCTTCCTCACCAACTGGAAGGGACTGGATCTTTCTCACCAACTGTAATGGTCGGGGTCTTCCTCACCAGTTGTAATTGTCCAGGTCTTCCCCACGTGGAAATTAAAATGCTCAACCTTTTTTAAGGAATCTTATAAGACTTTTTTTCACTATTTTTAATTTTCCACCATTTTTTTCCCGCGTATAGCCACTGAAGTTCCCAAATATGGGTATTTACCATACAAAGGGCTGTGTACATTATAAATAGAAGATAATACAATACCTTATATGGGAGCTCACACTGGCGCACATCAAGGTGACTGTCTAGTACTTACATTTCTTGGGTCTGAAGTTCGGCCATACACAGAAACACACACATCCACCCTTGCACGGCCCATGTTCTTTTTAATGCACTCACTCACAAACTTAAACAAACATGGGGAAGAGGGAAAAAATAATTTAAAAAATTCAATAAATAAAAAATAAATTAATTAAACATTCATTTCAGTTATACAGAAGGCTGGGGCATGCAGGGAATATCCACCCTGCATGTCGCGCTTTTCTTTTAATGCACTCAAGACACACACAAACGTATGTGAATAAAAAAACAAAACCCAACAAAACAAAAGATAAACAGGAGGGAATAGGACTGATGTTCACGCCCTTCTGGTTTGTCAGCACGATGACACGATATTGAGGTCATTTCATCCTTGTTTAGGAAAATTCATGGCAGCAGCAGATGTGTGCATATATTTCTGATGTTTCATTGGTGCAAACAGAATACTGTCACTGATTAACAAAGAACAGCAGAAGTATTTATGTGAATGCTTGACAAGACACATTTTTACAGACTTGATTTTTGCAGCTCTTGTCTGAATAAACACAATCTCTACAAACACAAGAAGCAGTGATTTAACTTACTTTTATAGCCATATTGCTGACCTTCTGTCATTATTATCGTTTATTATCATACCAAGGAATTCAATTATTTCTGTTTGGTGTCAAACCTAGAAACACTTTCATTCCCCATTTCAGGAGGATAAGAACAGTATGTGTGAGGAGAAAGTAATAGGCGATAGGGTGATGTGATGATAGGTTCTGTAAAGTGAAAAGATGAATGAGAGATAGAGTGATGGATGAGGAGATGACTAGGGAGCCAAAGTGAGGGTGTGGAGCAAGGGGGGGTGGGGTAAATAAAGGGTACAAGGCTTTATTTAGTGTATCCCTGCAGGTGTTGCCTAGTAACAGACATATCGAGGGAAACACATGGAGGGGAGAGCGCTGGAGAGCAGATCTCTCTTTATCTTTTTCTTGCTCCTTCTCTTTTTGCTATTGGCCTCCCCCTCTCTCAAAATCCCAATTCAGGCCACTCTCACAAACAGACACACACAAACATGCCACCTCGCTCTGTATTTACCCCCACCCCCACCCAGACTTTGCTGCCACTTGTGCGCAGCATAAGCCTCATCCCTCATTAGCAGTCAGGATGGCGGTCGTCCTCCTGTCAGGAGGGCGACAAGGAAAGGAGGGCAAGTAAAGGCAAGTGGACAGAAATTGATTAAGGAATAAAAGCAGACACAGAGGAGAGATCCTGTTGAAGAAAAAAAAAATGAAATCCACCAAGGTTGTTGCCATAGCAGTTTTTTGTTCTCCTTCACATTTGTTCTGTGAAAGTGTTCCAGACGAGTTCCAGTACAACAGCCAATTTAACCAACATGATGTCTTTTAACGAGCTTGATTTATATTCCGCATCTTGCTGGAAAGAGCGTAAAATGAGTAAGGAAGGAAACTCGATACGTAGCTCAATGTGCTATTGTATCCCGATCGACACTCTTTATTTTATTGATCCTGGGAAGGGAACCCCCAGGAGGTAGTGAGTTTGTGCGTAACGACAAGTTAGGTCAAGAAATACCTATACTAACAGATCATTATGTGTATACCACAATATTACTAACCCCTGAAATGTTCTTTTTAAAAAACATTTTTCTATTAAAGCACATCCAAAAGGTTACATCAGCTCCAAGTATGACTGACTGCTGCTTGCAGCTCATGCTGATGCATGTGTGTCTTGGTCGCCAGGGGAAGGCTGTGCTTTGCATTTTAACATCCATCCCTCACTGAAGACCTATCCAAAATACTGTTTTCCTCCTCGTTTTCCCACATATTTAGCAATCTCTTTCTGATTGTCCTTTAAGAGTGAAGGATCATCTCTTGGTAAATCCTTAAAGACTCAGGTCTTTGTTGAGTTTCAATCTTATGTGGTTTAACATTTCATTTGAAAAGAAATGGGGGGGAGACGACAACTGAGAATCAATGCCTCCTGCAGTTGTTGCCTGTGGACAGAAGTCAGAATTGATCAGGTTAATCAAGGCCGACCTGAGTGCACATGCGCATGCATACGTGTGGGAGTCAAATGAAAGCACCAAAAGCTGCACGGCTTTCACAGAAAGCTGGGATCTGGTGAAAGCGCTGAAAGAGGCTAAAAATAAAATTTTCCCACATGCACTGTGCCATATAAAATATTTATAGCGAGCCCTAGCTTGCTAAGAGTGGCAAAGATGCTCCTGTGTGTGAGAGAGAGAGGAGGGGTGAGGTTGGATGGCGTGGGGAGGCTGCTAATGCTCACTGTACGCTCCGATGCCAAAACTTACGTAAGAGCTCGACAGCCAGGAGTACAGTCTTTACTCTGTCCAATGGTATTTAACGCATGCACGCTAAAACAGAGTGACAGAAACAGAAAAGGAAGGAGTTCGTTCAACTGGCGACTATATCCACCAACCTCCTTTATTAGTGTGCTACAACTTGCTACTGCATGATTTTTCTGTGCCTCGAGTTGTGGGTGTAAGTCGTCATCCAAGGCAGAAACAGTGAGCAAACACAAACACAAGTGAGCGGCGGGGCCAGAGCCGCGGCGGGGCCAGAGCCGCGGCGGGGGCCAGAGCCGCGGCGGGGCCAGAGCCGCGGCGGGGCCAGAGCCGCGGCGGGGCCAGAGCCGCGGCGGGGCCAGAGCCGCGGCGGGGCCAGAGCCGCGGCGGGGCCAGAGCCGCGGCGGGGCCAGAGCCACGGCTTGGACCGCGTCAACGTCACAGACCAAACCCAGTCAAGTCCTGTGTAGCATCACTGCCCAGCAGTGTTGGCAAGTACCTGCCTGTTGACGGTCCTGTCAGTGATGGAGTCTCAGGGCTCAGCAAAGATCACCTGCCTGGAGTGTTGTAAATACCCAACATACAGTCTTTACGTTCTGTCTAAGACTAGTAATAATAATAATATTAATAATAATAAAGAGTTTTGACAGGGCTGAAATGGCAGAGCAACAAGCAGAGGTTGCAGGGTCAGATCTGCTGCAGCAGGGTAAACCTTTTGGTGTTGCAGGTTGAGTGACTGTTAGTCCCAGCAGACTACTCAGATGAGTCGCTCCTCTATACTTTGCAATTATTTGCAAAGTATTTTATGAAACTGCATGCCCATTTCCAAATGTAAGGTGAGAGTTGCAGTTGGTCCTGTTAAACTGCTATGCTGATGACACCCAGCCTTTCCTTTCCTTCCCACCTGACGACACTGCCATCCCAAACCTGATATCAGCATGTTGTTCTGATATCTCTGCATGGATGAAGGATCTCCACCTTCAGCTACATCTGTCCAAGACTGAGCTTATTGTCTGTCCAGCCAGTCGTTGCTTACATCCTCAGATAAGCATGCAGCTGGATTCCATCACACTTTGTGGCCACATCTTCTGCAAGGAATCTTTGGTTTCATGTTAGACAGCCAGCTGACCTTCAGGGACCATGCTGCCCCGGTTTCCTGGTCTTGCCTACTTGCTTTTTACAACATCATGAAAATCAGACCCTACCTGACAGAACATACGGCACAGCTCTTGGTTCAGGCTCTGGTCATGTCACTGGTCCTCCCTGCGTGCTCAGTTAAACTGAGATAAACTGCAGATGATCCAGATTGCAGCTGCACGTCTGGTCTTCAACCAGCCCAAGAGAGCTCATGACACTCCGCTGCTCATCTCTCTGCACTGGCTTCCAGTTGCAGCGCGTATCAGGTTCAAAGCTCTGCTTCTGTCTTACCAAACAGTGACCCAAACGGCTCCTGCCTACATTCATTTCTTCACCCAGGGCTGCACCCCCTCTCGACAGCTACGCTCAGCCAGTGAAAGACGCCTGGTGCTTCCACCACAATGTGGCGCAAAATCAGTAGCCAGATTCTCTTCCTCTGTTGTTGCCCGGTGGTAGAATGACCTACCAGACTCTGTCCCATCCATAGTACCTACTTTTTTGTAAAAAAAAAAAAAAAAGTAGCTGTTTAAGGAGCATTTCCACATTTAATTAAACTTCTCTGCTTATCAGAAGGAGTCAGAAAATTTGTCCAGCTTTTTTCATGACTCAGCACTGAGAGAGCTGCATGCACTTATGCCAAGATGATATTATAATGGTGAATTTAAGACCTAGTTTTTGATGAATAACGTCAAAAAAAAGGAAAGCTGATCGTGAACTGAGGGGATGTTCCTGCAGCAGCGTTCATCCTGTAAAGTGCTTCAAGCGTTGTCCTTTAATTCATCCGGTAGATGTTTGCTCAAAGAAAAAACAAAACACATTTCCCATGCCCCACTCGTGCACGCACAAACTCACACACATACTGTCACACGCATACACCTGCAATTCATCTTATCCATGCATCTTTGAATTAGCTCAGGAAAAAAAATAAATTATTTACAACCATACTTCCATTGAAGACACCCCCATAACGGCGTGGAAGAATATGCGACTGCACATTCTCTACAGCTGCATGCATTATTCTCACACACCGATGTCCCTGCAGAGCCCGGCTTGGGCTGCTGCCTTCGTTATCAACACAGTTTCCAATATTTCCCATCCTGCTGCTGAGATCATGCTTCCTTCCACTTTAAAATAGGATTTTACAGGCATTCTGTATCTTCCTGTGGGTAAGCACGATTAACAGATAATACCCTATGATCCGTATATTGTTGAAAAATCATGCATTCTTGAAGGCTGATAAACTGTACTCGTCATGGTTAAGCTGACATATGGAGGAGGAAAAGGAAAAGCACAAGCTTTCTGATGGCATCTCCCCACCGTGGGTTTTCCTCTGCCATATTTGTGACCGTTTCCATCCCTTAACTGCCTCTGATGATCCTCAACAGTAACTTCATTCATCACGTCAACAGCATGTATTTCTGACAGATTGACAGCTGTGTATCTTGACGCTAATTGGTGTGCTTTACAAGCTGTCAGCGTGCCCCCGCGAGGAAGCGACGTAGCTGGTTTCACACGGGGATTCTGGGAAATCTCCTCAGTAGCGTTCATGTAAGCGAGGATGTGGTGGAGGGAAGAGTCCAATTTTCTGCTGTGCCGATTTATAGTAGTATAAATGAATCTTAATTCACAACTTTAAGCTAAATTTCCACTTTGTGTTTCCGTTTTGTCTTAGTGAAACAAACATCCATCCATTATCTATACCCGGTTAATCCGTCTCGGGTTACGGGGGTCTGTCGGAGCCTATCCCGACGCATAGTAGTCGCCAGTCCATCGCAGGGACACATAGAAAGACAGACAAACATGCACGCTCACATTAACAATTTAGTGTGATCAATTAACCTGCCCTGCATGTTTTTGGACTGTGGGAAAAAGCCGGAGTACCCGGAGTACATGCAAACTCCACACAGGAAGACCCGGTCCAGGAATCGAACCAGGAACCTTCTTGCTGTGAGGCAACAGTGCTAACCACTAAGCCAGGTTTGAAGATGTGTTTTTAATTATTTGACCTTCTAAATTATATATTTTTGCTCAGACAACTCCGGTTTGCCTCAGTGGGGCATCAGGGAAGCAGCTCACAATTCATCAAATAAAACCCTGTGTTTTAAATTTGCTAAGTGACAAATCATAAAATTAATCATTTGAAACTTTTGGTCAAAAAGTTACATTTCTAGCTAACAATAAAACCCAACACTTAAGAGTAGGACGATTCCGCAGAAATGCATAGATTTACATTAATGTTCAATTTATAGGAAGCAATAAGACATGTTTGACATTTAAGTTTTGTTGCCGTGACAACCAAGATATATGAACTTGAACTTGAGGTCTTGGAGGGAGTCTCGGGTGATGGAAGTGTGCAGATGCTGAGGATCCCTCTCCAAGGACAGGGAAAGGAGGTTGTCAAGTGGACACCACTCTGGGCTTGGGTTTAGGAGGTCTGTAATGTTGACTGTGTTCTATTTATCTTATTTTCTATTAAATATCTTAACTTGTTGACGTAAACATTACTTCAGCCCTCGCACGGCTACAAATGTGTATTTAGGTTTCACTTTCCTCTACATCCGCAAGCCTCAACAAAGACAACCCACATTTACAACCAACCTCATACCACTTAAGCTCACTCCATGTTTGGGATTTAAGAAAACTAAAACTATGAGTGCAGGTGAACAGGTTTCAGCAGCTGATGTTGGCTATTTCAAGAATAAACACCGAAATAATGCGTTGTTACCGGATGGCGCCTGTTCAGGCTCCCTTCATCAGTGAACGAGTAGACAAGCGAGAAAATGCTGTCGCACTCTTCTGAGTTTCAGAGATACTGTGAAGGACAAATTAAACCGTGGCGGAGAGACAGTTACGTAAATAAAGTGTCTGCCGAGTGTATAAAACTCCATGAAAATGGGGGCCCTGTGTATGCATCCCTGTCACGTTTGTACCACCATTTCATCATGGTTTTCAAAGGGTTTGTAATTCTCTTTCACTCCACCAGGACTGTACTCGTTGAGCTATTAGTTCAATATATGATCACTTTCCTGCTCATCTTTCACTCAGCTCTCTTTTCTCCACTTTTGTAGCGTTTATGACTTCACTATGGTTGTTTTGAATAGTTTCAGTTACAGCAAAGGGACCTTGAATGCGTGAAGTATTGAATAAAGCTTAACGATAAATGCTTTGGGGCAGCACGGTGGCTTAGTGGTCAGCACTGTTGCCTCACAGCAAGAAGGTTCCCGGTTCAATTCCCAGCTCGGTGGGTCTTTCTGTGTGGAGTTTGCATGTTCTCCCCGTGCTTGCGTGGGTTTCCTCCAGGTACTCCGGCTTCCTCCCACAGTCCAAAAACATGCAGGTTAATTGATCTTTCTAAATTCTCCCTAGTTGTGATTGGTTGTTTGTATGTGGCCCTGGATAGACTGGCAACCTGTCCAGGGTGTACCCCTGCCTTTCGCCTGATATGCGTCGGGATAGGCTCTGACAGACCCCCGTGAAACGGATAAAGCAGGTATGGCTAATGGATGGATGGATAAATGCTTTGATCTCATACTCACCTTTAAGAGGACGATCAACACAAAACACACAGAATTAACCAGTCAGTTTATTATGATTTATTTTTAATCTTAGTTTTGAAGTATCTGTTATCACAAGTCGCACCTTGGCGAGGACTGCTCACCGCAACACCACTATGTGTTTTCATTCCAATACGTCGCGTTGGAGCGTGCAGGTGAATGCAAATGTCCACTACAGGTATATGCGTCAAAAAAGCTTGATTGATTGATTGGTTGATTTTTTTTTTTTTGTGTGTTAACTAATCTAAAATTATACTCCTTTGTTCACGTCAGGGTTGATGACTACTGAGCAACAGTTTGGGGTCATCGACGTCAGATTTGTTGTCTGTGATCGGCCTGCTGCTCAGTTTCTCTCTCTCACCCCGATGTGATGCAGCCGAGAACTACTAGTGAGTCTAAACCCGATTTAGATCCAGTTCATTTGCATATTTTTGCTGATTTATTTCTGTTGATATCTTGTGCCAGTTTTTCTTACTGTTCTGCCCACAGAACCACAATTCTTTTCCCTTTATTGTTGTTATTTGTATGAATGAAAAAAAAAGAATCCCACGTAAATCCATCGATACCTGCTTTTTCCAATTCAGGCTCGTGGGGATCGGCTGAAGTTTATCCCAGCTCTGTTCAGGAAAAAGGCCGGTGTACGACCTGGACACCTCGCCAGTGCATCGCAGGGCTTCATGTAGACAAACAACGACACAAACTCGCTTCTGTGGACAATTTAGAAACATGTTTTTAGACTGTGGGAGGAAGTTGGAGGACCCCGAGAAACCCACGCATGCAAACTCCACACAGGACGGCTCCAGTAATGATCTTGCTGTGAGGCAACTGCCCTAACCACAGAGGTCTGAATAATCCCTTTCTGATCCCAACCATCTCCCCTCTTTTTTTTTTTTTTGTATACTAGCAACATCAGAAAATACCCCTTTTTTTATACTTACAAAGATTCAAAAAAGACTCAAGATTTTAGAGTCTTGTTAAAGGCTTAAAATAACCATGTATTGTGACATGTCAAAGGTTGATTTCCCTGTGTGCTCACATTAAATGACACTTTGACGCAAGCAAACTGACTTTATTCACGTTGTTTTGGTCCTCAACCCCTTTCTGGTGGATTAAGTGAAAGTTCGGTAGCTTCCTAGGTGCAGATGGACGGATTAGACGATATTGAGACACAAAAGGTCAAGCTGTTTCCTTTCAGCTCTCTAAAAGTCTCTCTAAATTAAGTTAATTAGCTGCTATAAGCTATATGAGACCCACATTATGTAAAGCTGCTTTCTTACAGAAAAAAAGCCAACAAGGTACACATATGGCCACAGCATCAACAAAAACTTTATTTAAAGGTTTTGAATCAGTGGCGATATCTCCATTCCCCCCATGACTGGTTGCTATAGTAGCTCTACAGACAGTAATACTGGACAAACCCTCCATGACATCACCAATAACTTTACTGAAGACCAGTTTTGAAGCCTCTTTTTCCTCGTACTGCCCAGCGCCACAACACAAACTGGCAGAATGAACAGGCCACTGTGTTTCAATCAAAATTAGCCGTGGCTCCCACCTCCTTCAGCCGATCCACGCTGGAGGAGCTGCGTTGTCGCCGAATGTTTGCACATAATAATATATTATATTATTAAAAATAATATAATATGATAATAATATAATATTCAATTGGAAATGGTGGTTAAATCAGCTAAGCTAAGCTGAGCTGGCTGCCAATCAAAAGTCTGGACCCCTAATTATTCAAAAGTCTTTTGCTTAATATAATTTTATCTGACGTGGTTCAAAAAAAGTCACCCTCATACAGTTACCATGGATGTGAAACTGAGCTCTTTGAGCCAAGCTGTATATGTTCATTTCTGTTGTAAGGTGGGACCTGTTAACATGGGGGTCAGTGGAGATTGACTCCCATTTGGAGCGAGCCCCCAGTGGTCAGTCGATGAACTGCAACTTTTCTTAGCTCTGCGTTGGCTTTGACCCAGAAGTCGTTGGCGCTTGGGTAGGTGACATGTTGAATATGGCACGTCTCTTCGTTTAAAGTACATTACCCTCTCATATCATATAATACGTACATATAATGAACAGACTGTTACTGGGCGTTTGCAGGCCTCCGGAGAGTTACTGGCTGAAAACCAGGATGAGAACTCGCAGCTGTAAAGTCCTAAAGCGAACTAGCGAGCTGCTCGTAGATAGGGACCGAAGAGTACAATGATTAATTACTAATTCTTTTGATTTGGGTACTCACGTCTGAGCACCATGTGCTTTTATTGCATAAACTTGAATCCGGGAGACAAAAGTCACACGACTAATTCATGAAATAAAGCCAGATATCAGTGGCATGTAAAGCAGATATTTTCTTGATTATTTCTTTGAGTCATTGAGCAGCTGCTTAAACAATAAAAAAAAATGAATTAAACAAACATGAATAATAAAAAAAAAGAAACGTGCAATTAAAACTAACCAATAAATGTGTGTCAACTTTGTCCATTACTTCTGGTGGCATTTAATAACTCTTTCCCCATTGATCAAAAATGTGACGTATCCAGTAAAGTTAAGCGAAGCAATAATGTAAAAGTTAATGTAAGGTTTTGTATAGCCCCTCTGAGATCAATCATCACGGTCCAGTTCATTTCTATGACTCTTTTCTGCACTTAATTTTTCCCATGCTCAACCAGGGGCTCTTAAATTTAGGAGACAGTGAGTCTGTGGTCTTTTCAAAAGAGATCATCAGATTAAAATCATAGCAAGTCACCTCAGGTCAGTCAGAGTTTTTCTCATCACTCATTTCAGGCTGCTTTTACCTTCATCTTGTAGGTTATTATCCTGGTGGAGGATCTGGCACAGACGGACCTCTCTGACACCAGTTGGGATGTTCTGCTGCAGAAAGCCTTGATATCTTCTTATTTCATTGTTCCCTGCACATTTTCGGGGACTCCCTGTTCCAATTTCAACAAAGCAGAGCCCCAACCATGAAAGCAATGATTGTTAAGATGCATGAAGATGACATATAAGTTAGCCTTTTCTTTATTTTCTTCTTCACCAGAGGAGCTGTTGAGGAGCGACAGGCCTCTGTTCAAATGAATTTAAGAGTAGCCACAATTCAGCCAAATCTGTATTCACGGCAGACGTTTAAAACTGTAAAATCATGACGAGCACAAGGTGCCACTAATCATTTTAACAAAGCTCTTTCTCTCAAAGCGCTTCATGCATCTTGTCATCCTGTTATTTCTAGGCAAACTATGCTTATTTATGAGTTACAGTCCAGTGGCTTACTTGAGTTCGGACTTGGAGCTTATGGGTTTGATGCCGAGGTCTGGGAGCTGCAAAATGTCAAGGGAATAAACTTCAGTCATATTTTGCATTATTGTCTTTGGTTTACTATTCAATCTGAAAAATACCCGTCCATTCATCGTCTACATCTATTTTTTTCTTCCATTCAGGGCCACCATGGTCTGCTGGAGCCCGTCCAAGCTGTCCTTGGACTGAGGACGGGGATGCACCTTCGTTAGGTCGTCGGGACCTTAAAAATGTTGCTACTCTTAACTTTTTTTTTTTCATCAGTCAGCAAAATAAACTTCATGTGAGCACTATGTTTTTTGGATTAAGCAATTTAAATTGGATACAACTTAAATAGAGCACAAAATATGCAGATACTTCAGAAAGACCAACTCTTTGTGTAATTTAGGGCCTCTATTGTGCTTTTTTTCATGTGACACAAAAAAAAAGATACACGTGATTATAGCGAAATAACATTAACACATGCTGGAAGTGATACGGGTTATTAATAAGCACATAACTCATTGTTTTCTGTTTTTTTTTTCAAAATAACATTGAGTTAAGTAAACAGTCTAACAGAGATTCAGTTGGGATATTTTTGAACTCTGAAGGGATAAATCCAGAATGAAAGTCTGTTTTTCCTTCACACATTCTCCTTCTAAGTTTCAAAATTGGACATGGATTAACTCGCAAGTGAGCTGCAGCGTTGTATAAGGGTTAAACATAGCAGACTAAAACTCTCTGACAAAATGGAAGAAGGTGTTAAAGTGGTCTTTAAGTTAGCGATCAGAGGTTGTTTGTGTCCGTGCAGGTTTATGCATATTCTCCAGCGCACGCAATAAACTTGGTCTTAAGATCAAAGCTTCTTTTTTTTGAAAATGAGATGATCATGCATGCCCAATAAATCACCAACCATGGTTAAATGCAGTCTTGGATGAACCACGTCACATGATATGTTACTGGGCCTGGATTTGTTTAACAAAAGCTAAGCCAACACGCAGAAGACGTGAGTGAAAGAAGTGAGTATAACCCCTGGTTCAGCAGCTTGAAATGTCACCTTCTGCAGGAAAAGTTGAAGTAAGCTTGTCACATTATTATGACAGAATTCTGGCCCACTGAAGTGAATCAAAGCGGGCCAAAATATACTATATACTGACTGAGATTAATACGGTCGAAGTCTGTGCCCATGTCCTCATACAGGTGTGCAGGTTTTCAACAGAGGATATGCAGCTACACATTGTAAGTGACTGGATTTCCACTTATTTAGGCACATGCATACTGATTGTGGCAAACACTTCTGCCCTCTGGATGCTACAGTGAGGGACCAGACCGACTCCTGCCTTTAATGAAAGAGATTGTGCATCGCTTCCGGTTTTGCTGCTACCAAGCAATTCGACGTATGTTTATGGTAGCTGAAAAGTTCTGGAGCACAAAACCGGTGCTTTGGAGTGTGTAGTGATGCGTTTCATTTCTGCAGCTGAAGTTCTGCTCCATCTCCTCCACCAACACACATGGGAAACCGTCGCTTTGAATGCACAGTCATCCTGCTCGCAATACGATGTAGTTACAGCTTCGGCAGCTCACCAGGCACTTACAGCTGGTGTCATAAACGCGATACGTGAGGGATGTGAAGAAGTCCATCACCTTCAGGTACGCACTGTGTAGTTCTACATTTATCACAAAGGTGTCGCTGGAATGACTAAACATGGGATGAATGTAGAAGTGGTTTTTTTTTTCAGTACACATGCTGCCACAAGGGGTCCTCTGTCAACACCAGAGCATGAAATATGGTGGTCCTATCTGGACCTGCTACTGCGGTGCATCCTTCTGAGGACACACACACACACACACACACACACACACACACACACACACACACACACACACACACACACACACACACACACACACACACACACACACACAGGGAACACTAAATTTCCATCAAGCGGAAGAGGCCGACATATAAAAAGGGCAGAAGGGAAGGATGGGTGCCTCCACTCTGCCCTCACTGATGGTGTTAGAAGCGATGTACTACCAAACGCAGCGAGGGAAAGTAGGACAATGTAGGGGCCAAGCAGAGGACACGGCAGGCTGAAGTGGATCCCTGAAGGATATGGTGTAGACATCAGCTCATAGTTTACAGTCGATTTGAAATAAAACCACCAAATCAGTCAAGTTTAAATAAGCTGTAACTTTTATTGCACATTCCTGTTTGGTCTTGCAATGACCTTTCACCTTTTGAACTTTTAAGACCTCACCAAACACTCAAGTCAGGAGTGGGATGAAGATGCCCACAGTCACCGAACACAGATCACATTCCCTTGACGAGTTAGGATTCGAAGTGCAGGGAGCCACACCGATTCTAGATCTGCCACGAGGCTTACGTTCAGATTGTGGTGCTGACTGCATTACCTACATCAGTGTACAGAGCAGGACCAATGGGGAAGGGGCAGTAGTGACATCATGGAGGGGACAAAGACGTATTCAAGGGAGTGAGGGAACTTTTCTGAATCCACATCAAAGCACTCCCCCCCCCCCCCCAAAAACCCACTTATAATCTTTATCCAACCTTTGCTCCCTGAACCCCCTCCCCGAAAATTAAAAAGACCATCCCCTCTTGACACAGATACACAGGCTATCACTCTTAGTCATTTTTTTTTCTTCTTGTTTTCTTGTGACAATACCTGCAACATGCTTCAAATCATCATTTTGGCAAAAAACCACAAATAAATTAAAAACACAAACTTTCATATAACACAATGTGACATATTTTTGACGCTTGGAAAGAAAAAGGAAAGTCCATACAGTACAGGAGTGAAGACAAAGAAGAAAAAAAAGGATGGGAATTTTCAAGAAAAGAGAAGCATCTGCATTTTTGTTTTTTTTTTTTTCTTGCTTTTCTTGAAAAAAGATATACAGTAGCTAGCTACCAATCACGTTTCACATGCAGATATAATACAACATAATCAGTTCACCCAGTTAGTGTCTGCAAACTACCAGTCTAACCTATGTCACTAAGTTATTCTCTTGAAACCAGCAAACAGTCGCCTTTGAGATATTTTGTCTCAATAATAATTCAATTTACAGTTTTCTCTGCTATTGAGCCAAGAGATCAGTACACAATCAACCCTGAAAGGACTCAGATTCGAAGAGCACTAACGCACGTTCATACATGACCACATACCAGATGGTGTGTTGCTGAGTTAGTCGCTTTTACTGCTTTTTTTTCTTTCATTATAGGAGTGTGACATACATATTTGCTCACGCGTGTGCAGACAGGCATTTGTTATCGACTACAAGTGCAATACAAGCGGGTCGCCACGACGCAAACCGGCGTGGCTCGGCTTCAGCTCAGCGACTTGAACGACCCGCTCGAGGGACACGGCCGGATCTACTACTGAGAGGAGCCGGGGAGGCTCTGACCCCCTCCGCCCCACCCCGAGCTCTGTCTCCCCTCCTCGGTTGTGGCAAGGTGACGCTATCTCAGCGGTGAGCGGGAGGTTTGACGTCCTCCATCCTCCTGCAAATGCTGCTCTTTTCTAATAACGCTCTACGAAAATGTCAGACCAATTAGCTGCTTTCCATCTGACATTTAAGTGGCAGATAGAAAAACAAACGCACGAGGAGCCTGCCGGACTGAACGGACGCACGGTCGAAGCCTGGAAGGCTTGATTGACTGATACTGACGCTGCTGTGGCGGCACAGTTAATATCAGGCATTTATGAAGTCGCTTTAAAGGGAGGATCTCCGCAATCCTGTGTAGCAGGTAGAGCAAATGATATCTGTCCTCAGCCATTTTGCAAGCCACCTGACATTTCCCAGAAGCAGCCGGCAGTGATCAAAGCTCTCTCAATTCCCTCTTCTCTGTCTGCTCTTCTTCTCCAGCTCCTCCTCATCATCCTCTTCCTGCCGCAGACATCAGTCAGATGAACTCTGATGCGAGCCCTCATTGAAAGCATTTCTCATCAGCACCCGAGCTCCCGTCTTACTCCGTCAGAGCGCGACCGCTGCCGTCGAGGCGTGTGCATGGAGACGCGTGTGCGTTGTGCAAAAGCCCGGGCGAGGCCAGGAGCACAGCTAAAAATCTGAAGTGGTTTTTTTTTTTAACTGACCTTTAGTTCTTGACGTGGGTGGCAGAGAGACAGACGGTGGTACGTGTACGCGCGTACGGCAATATCAATAAGGAGCTGGCACGGACAGAGTAACAAGAGGGCCAGTCATTTAGCGAAAAACAACACTCCCTTTAGGCCATAGTGTCATTCACAGTAAATCATATTTTTCACTGTTTAAAGGGTTGCTTCCTTTGTTCTCTATATAACACACACACACACACACACACTGAGTCCTGGCCTTCAGCTGTACCATCTGGTATCTAAATCATGAGATTTAAGATCCTCTTGCACTCCCACACACACACAGACCCACTGAGACTCTAAACCTCAGAGTCGACAGAAAAAGAAAAAAGGTGACTGACTTCTATCAGACATGCTCTCTGCATTACGCAACATGTGACTTTTTTTTTTCTTCTTCTTTAGGAATCAATAACCAACTACGCAACAGTGAGGTCTAAATTTAGCCACAAGAGACAAGAGAGAAAGAGAAACAAAGCGAGTTAAAGAAAGAACGAGAGCACAGCTCCATGTAAATTACAATCTTTATGTTGCATTGAACTGTGAGCAGCAGCACAGTCGAAAGAAAGGGGAAATGAAGGGGTGAATGAGTGGGTATAAACGCCAGCGCACTGCCCGTCTATTAAACATTAACAGCTTCATTTATATGTAAATGACCCCACAGCTACAGAGGAATAAAGAGAGAAAGATTGTGACGGCAGCTCAGTGCTAGAGGGAGGAAGGGAACGAGGGACAGAACCAGAGGAGAAGTTGAGAGAGAAACGAAGCGTCGTCATTCAGTAGTCTTTCACGATGAGTGGAAAAAGTCCGCAAAGTCCAGTCTGTCTGACCGCACATGCACGGGTGTGCATTAGCAGGGAGGAAAAGAGAGAAAGAAAAGAGAAATAAATCCGGGAAAAGCGGTGCACACTCCAGCGCATGTGCACACGCCCTCAGCTGATGCCTGATGGTGACACACACACACACACACACACACACACACATGCACACTCCTCCCTCGCAGGCCTTTCCAGAACAGGGGAAAGATTCCCTGGGCGAGAAGGAAGTGAACCATGAGGCTGTGTTTATTTATTTCTTTTGGTGGGTTTTTCTTTCTTTTTTTTTTTCTTCTTCTATCGAGTAGAGATGAAAATGACTGCATGTCAAGCTCTACCACTATTTCGTAGGAGATGATGCTGAAAAATAAAACACACACAGGAACAAAAAAAAAAAAAAAAACAAAAAAAACTGGATTGAAACAGCCAACGGTGAAGAAGAGAGATGGAGGAGTAGCGTGGTGTTTCGGTTTGCGTGTCAGGGCTAGCTGGGTTCATACGGCTGGCGCGGGAGGCGGAGGGGCGGCAGGCGGGCGCTCAGCCATCGGACACGGGCGGGGACACCCAACCGTACTTCTCGTGGGTCTTCACCAGGGACTTGAAGGTGGCCTCGGCTTCCTTGCGACTGAAAGCTTTCTTGGACTTTCCTGCTTTCCTACATATACGGCCCTTTGAGAGACAGAGGAGAGGAGAGGAGAGGAGAGGAGGTGAGGTTAGAAGTGTGTGGACGGATAAAAAATGCAGGAGGCACTTTGTCACGAACGCCAGTAATGGACAGCCAGAATGGACTGCTCGGTTTTCCTGGGATTCTCTGACGACATGCTCATACTTAAAGTAAAACACCATTTAATGTCATGTTCTTATTCAAGAAAACACACCACTGATTTCACATATTTTGTTCATGAAGGAGCTGCAGTACGTGGTAAATGACTGTTTTTTTCAGTCCTGTATATAGAAAATTACTTATAATATTAATTGTGACGCTAAAGAGGCATTAGGAGGTTAAATGAAAAACATGACGCCAATATTGTCCTTCTCTTTAAAATGTTTACCATACAAACATTTTCAAAAACACGTCCAGCAATGATTTTATTCATTTCAAGGTCAGAATCTAGAATTCTAAAACAGTGTCTTTAAAACACTATATTTATAATCTAGTCACAGCTTTTAATACAATTTTACAATACAATTTTAGTAACTGCGTCTTCGGTTGTTGCAGCAACACAGAATTTTTCAATATGTGTCAAATTTAAAGCAACATTTAATAATTATGGGCACTATTGTTGAAAATAGCAGTAATATTAAATGAAAGTTACATGTTAGAAACGGATGCAGACATCGCAATCACCTAATCATCCCAGTCGCATCTCCACGTCTCACTCACACAGGCGCACAGGACCCTTACTGGGCGTCTCACCTTGATGCAGACTAATGAACGAGTCCATAAGATGTTTGTGGATTTGTCTCTGCAGCTCGGCTGGTTAGGACTTTTCCAATATGGTTTAAAGCAATAGAAGGTGAATATATATTAATTCTATTAAGTCTTAGTCTTTCTTCATCTTGACCATTGCTCTCAGCTCCAAACGTTTAAAATATTTAGACATGAATACTTCTTCTTTGTTACCACCATCTAGTATAAGCCTGCTGATTCACACACCTAACCCTAAGCATGTTTCAAAGAGTAATACTTCAGAAAACCTGATTTTTAATCTTGGTCTGATGCAGTCTGATCTGAAGGAAGACGGCTCCCTTCTTCATGATTATCAGCAGTCTCGTCGTCTTCACTCTGGTCGCACACTTTCACGTCCTTCCAGATGACATATATAAAGATAGAAACGCAGCCCGCACACGATGCAGTCAACGGTGAACGAGCTGCCGTGGGGGAGATGTGACGGGCCGAGCGATCTAGATGCAGGCTGACCAACATTAGATCAATGTTTAAAAGCAGGGAAGGAGCTTTTAAGACATCAGGTTTAATCAGAAGTGAAAATACAACCTCCAGCGCGCTGGGCTACCGGGAGCCGAGCGAAGGCCAGAAGCAACTAAATGATGAAAAGCTCGGCAGAATATGTGCACGCAACACTTTCGTCCTGGGCACGAAAAGCACTGCGTTTTCACCTGAGCAACACCGCGCTGAAGCCCTACATCCTTCCCAGCCAGGCTAATGCTGCATGTGGGATGAGATGGTGGGAAAAATAGAGAAAAGGAGCCTGGGTCTTTCCTGTGATGCTAAAGCTGCTTATTCTGTTATTGTCTGCAGCGGTAAACCTTCTCTAAAGACGACTGCGTAGGAGGGCGAACAGAAAAAGACAACAACTGTCTTCGTGCTTAAATAATACTAACACCGAGAGACGTGCAAGGCCAGGAAAGTCCAACCATGACAAAAGCGTGCTTCAGAACAGTGGTACTAGTTGTTTTGGTGGATTAAAATCACCTCAGAACAACAGGAGCTTCACAGACTGCACAGCAAGCCCCTGCACCCACTGGTCACGCTGCAGCTTTACTCAGAGCTCATTCTGTTGCCGTTGATTCACCAAATGCTACAAGATGCATTACCGGATTTGTTTATACACGCTTTGACCGCTTCCCTCCACCGACAGTATTTTTCATGGCGGGGGAAAAGGAGCATCAAGGCTTCCCACATGAAGCAATGCTACTGAAATTCCCTCAGATGATTTGCTCTCCTGCATACTCCACTGCACTGCAGAAAAACAAACCTACATATCCGAGGTACGTGCCTTCCTCCTTCAGCGCTACACTCCTGCCCTGCCTTTGTCGAGGACGACGCATAAGTGGAGTCTTCATTATAAAATTAAGGACCGTGATCCTCGTCTTTGTGTAAGAGTAACAATCTCTCTTTTTTTTTTTTTTAAGCGTTATCGGCCTGCTGCTTGAGGGAATTGTTCTTGGAATGAACTAAATTGGATTTGTAGCTGAGAGTTAAACAAGAAGACCGAGATGTCTCTCGTGTTTGTCTTTGAAATGTATAAAACTCGGCACTTTCGCCAAAAACAGGCGGAAAAAGCTCATACACCCCCCCCACAATCTACCCACAATCCACCTGGCATTGATAGGCTCTTTGTGTAACATAATCTAAGCCGTTTGTTTAAACGGTACCAACAACTAAACGTACACAAAACAAATACTGTTAATGTCATTTACTGGCTCTGAGCAACAAAAAGTTGCAGAATTTGATGGAACCACAACATCTAATTACGTCTGACGAACTAAAACCATACATTTAATGAGACATGTGCACATATACGTATGTTTCTCGTGCAATTTGAGCTTTTATAGACAGTTTTTGGATGAAAAACTCAACAGCCAGCGTTGCTGATTCAGGTAACTCAAGTACTAATTAACTATTTTAGCTATCTATCCTTTAACGAGCTCCTTCAACTTAACTCATTTCACAGCAGTCATTTCCTTAAAGAGAGAAAAAAGCTTCATAAGATGATTTCTGTTTGGGCAGAAGAAAACACTGATCTCGTATGAATAAGACAGCGTGAGAAGGTCTGCCTTGGAGCCGGTGTTTGGTGAACGCTGAGCAGCCTGGTGCAGAGACGAGCAACCACCTGCAGCACTTTTGGATATTTTCAACATATTCTACGATCATATTACATCTCTGCTCTGAATGTTACACAGTGAAACCTCAAATTTCATGCTGACTTTCTTGCTCGTGATCTTATTCCGGGAAACTACTGGAACTGATTTTTTTTTTTTGTTTTTACCGGACTTCATGTTTAAAAATCCCGTTTTTTTGTCATAGTGCATATTTAAGCAGCGCCTCGTCTCGTTTGTCTACATTTTTGCTCCCGTCCATCCAACTAGACGTCAGAGCCTTCCACACGTGCACCTGACAGCCGTTCTGCCTTCATCTTCCCAGTTTATTACCTGCACCGTGCTCATGATTTCACATCTAGGCGGTTTCATCATGTTAAAACCAACTCAGCTCTGTTTGTCCCGTTAGTGTGGTTCATTTAAGCTGCTCTAAGATCCGTCAGTCAGAATCCTGAGACGCCACTCTCAGAGTAAAGACACACGCCCCTTTTCTTGGACTCTGAAACACAATTTCTATTTACTTGGCTGCGGATCTTCTCGCTGGCCATTTCAGTTAATACCACATTTTTCTTTGATTTGACTCCAAGCAAAAGAAAATGTTCAGTTTATTATCACACTAGATTTCTTCCGTTTAGATGAAATCAAGTCCATCACAAGAACCATCGGTAGCTAAGACGTTCATGCCCTGTCACCAAAAGTCGATTTTTTTCAGACTTTATTTCTGCACTGTAGCGAGATGCATCTATTAACTATGTTTAACCATGTTCTCCCCTGGCTTCTGATGGATGACCAGTATGTCCTTTTGCGTACTTGCTTGGCTATTTCACATCAAAAGTGCCACAGATGATGACAGGGGCTGAGGTGATAACGCTGAATGATCTGGAGATTAGGGCAACAGTTTCCATTCCTGTAGCAGCAGTGGCCTCGTTTCACTGCGGGGCTTAGAGACGCCGTCCCGCTCCACTTGTCTCCCTGCGTCTCTGACAGACACACTGTAAAGAGTTAGCCCTATTTTTTTTTTCCCCCCGGATCATTTAATCTGTTTTTAAAGCAACCCCAGTCACAAATCTCCATCACACAAAGTCATTTCATTTCATAAAGACTCTGACACATTAAACACTTTTAATGAACGGAAACGAGGCAGAGTATGGATAATCTAATTGCAGAGAGTGAGATGAATTTTGAAGCTGATTTGAATTGAAATGGAAAGAAACTTCATGTTTTCCTAAAAAGATAAATAAAAATACAGCATGTGTGACTCACTGAGTGACTCATTGACACATGTGCATGCAGGACTGCTGAGGAACTGCTTTCTGTTCCTCTCTTGCACTAAAGGATCGCCGTCCTCCTCTTTCCTCAAACAGTACATCTGCACATCTCTTCCAGCGTAAAACAAATCGCCACGCAGCAGACTCTGATACCTGCTCAGCCCCTTTGTGCAGCCGGAGGCCTAAACGGAGATTACCCCGGCTGACACATGCAGATAAAGCTGCGGTTGGCTGCCGTCAGCGAGCACCGGAGAAAAACCTGTGATTTTCACGTCACATGCAGGGCTTAACGACCCATGCATATCTTCACATCAGCTCAGTATGGTTGCTGTCACCACCTCAAAATGGCAGACGACTGCCTTGGATGGATATCGTTATGGCAACTGGCCACTGTTAATGAGGTGTGATTACCATGGTGATCAATGGCAGACAGGCCTGCCGCCTCAGGTGAACACTGTGCTGCCAACCAAAGCGATCGCTCTAAGCGTCGTGTGTCTGATTGTGATTTGATTGGTCCAGCTGCAGACAGCAGTGTCTGCCAGTTAGAGTCTGCACGCATCCTTGCTGCAGCACGTCTGAGGCAAAAAGACAAAGACCCTAACCTGAGACCGACTGTGCGAGGGAACGCTCATAAATGAGTCTGGGATTTCTGGCTGCGCGTTGCCCCTGAGTACGACGCCACAAAAAACAGACAGACAGGGAACGAAAAAAATCCCTTCTTGAAAGAAAAAGATGGGAAAGTAAATGCGCGCATATGAGCCTGTGGCGCTGCGTGTTGCGGTTCGGTAAGCGCTCTGGGCATTGCCATGCCGGTGTTTGTCTTTCTAGTGAAACGCTTGCTCATCGAGAGGGACGCACTCGTGCAGAGTGGCTGCTGGGTAATTGTGTGAATGGAAATCAGTCAATGGGCAAAGCATGGAAAGCCCCAGTGCATGTTGGGAGGCAGCTCTCAGGGCAATAGGGGGATTGCATAAGGCAGACAAGCCAACAGGGATCGATGCCGTCATCAGATCAGGAAAGAGAGTCCCTTGGGACGGATGGTTAATAACGGGTAAATACCGTTTTTCTTTTTTTATAAGGTCATATCACTGGTCTGTGTTCCACGGCTCTCACGCTCCCGGGTCATACGAGAGCTTCGGGAGCGTTTACAATCACCGTGAAAAGGAAATTTTCACAATTTAAAGGGGAATTACAAGTTATAAGCCTGTGACTCAGTCTGGTCCTTTCCAAAGTTTAAAAATAACTTCCCACGATGTCAACGGGGTCATCTCTTTTTGGGTTTGAGACTTTGTGCTTTCATCAGAGCTGAGCTACTTCTGCCAAAAAAAAAAAAAAAACAACAAAAAAAAAAACAAAACAAAACACTGAAAGTTGAATAAAAGACAATTTCCACATTATGAGTGACTTGGAAATCCAGCCGGATCATTTCTTTCTCTCTCCATATTCTGCAGAAGCTTAATAACCTGACAGTAAAAAAATAAACAAAATACAAACACAAAACATAATTACGCTCAGTCAGATATGATCATAATTGTTATTATTACATTCTGCTTGTTACTCTCCATTTATCAAAGAATTACATTTTCAACTTTGTAGTTCAGCAAAATGCCTAATAATCGTGATATTAATTTCCCTACACCTTCACATCTTTAAACTCTTTCTCTGGCTCATTTTGTGTGAGTAACGGGATTTACGCCCCCAGAGACTTAGGATTACTTTGATAAAACTTGGATAGGTTCACGTTCTCACAAATACTCCTTTATTTGTGATCTTTGTTTAATAAATGACTTATAAATCTGCTCCTTAACCAAGCCGCCTTTAAATCTCCTTGAAATCTTTTTAATTTACTATTTGATGGCAGTTAAATTTAAACTTCAGTAGAACTTTGGACAACAGAATGAAATCTCACTCATTCATCTGTTAGATGGTCTATAGGCAGGGTTCATCTTGGGATGCAAAAAGGGCAACAATGCAGAAGGATTTGATGTGTTTTTACGTAAATGGAAAGTAAATGGCAGGTAAGAAAACCAGTGAGAAGGGACCAGAAAAGACTAGACTCTCGCTAGTACTAAATATACTGTCTCAGTGCAGACCAAATCACCAAGTTGGATCCCGTTCCACGGACTCCTGAGCTGAGTTTTCCCCAACCGGGTAAACGTTTCCTGCCTCCTGTGCACCACTGAGAAGCCTTTATTTACTGTGACACCGGACTCATAGCACAAAGAATTGTCTCATTGCCGGAAGTTTGGTATCTGAGACTGTTGGCCGCCTGCGGCGAAGTCAGAGCGCTTAAAATATCTGCACCCATCAGCCTGTGTGACTGTATTTGTGTCCGTGCTTCCTCACATTCGCAGGTGAAGACACTCTGTTGACTCTCAGCTCAGCACCGTGTCACCGAATGTATCCTCCCGCACTAAAAATAGGGAGGAAGCATCTAAAGGGGTGCCTTCGCTGTTGTAATAGGGAGCTGGCAGCCGAGGATGATTACAGATACACTGTGTACCCACTTATTTGTATGTATTTATAGAGAGAGATCTGATTGCCGTGTCCGACATCATGCACGAGAGACAAATGCGTCTGCTGCAAAACTGGAGCACAGCACATCCTGCAGATGCACGGCCCAAAACGGACCAACAAAGACGTAAAGACACGCGCGTGCACACACACACACACCTACACCTACACACACATACCTACACACACACACACCTACACCTACACACACACACACCTACACCTACACACACACACAAACACCTACACACACACACACCTACACCTACACACACACACCTACACCTACACCTACACCTACACCTACACACACACACACACACACACACCTACACACACACACACACACCTACACACACACACACCTACACACACACTTACACACCTACACACCTACACACACACACACACTTACACACCTGCACACACACACGCGCACACACACACAGACACACACACGCACACACACCTACACACACACACACACCTACACACACACACCTACACACACACACCTACACACACACACACACACACACACACACACACACACACACCTACACACACACACACCTACACACACACTTACACACCTACACACCTACACACACACTTACACACACACACACACACACACACACCTACACACACACACACGCACGCACGCACACACACACACACACGCACACACACACACACACACACACACACACTCACACACACACACGCACACACACACACACACACACACACACACACACACACACACACACACACACAGAAGAATATTTAATCAATATTGCTTCCATTAGCAAACCGGATGACGGAAGACACTGCACCATAATTAGGGAACGCTGCAGAGCTGCTTGCTCATCTCCTCAAGCAGCAAATCAAGATGAGCCCCCCCCCCCACACACACACACACACACACACACACACATTTGCCTCACTCTTGCTGAAGCCGGTAGGTTTTTTGCATGACCCCTCCTGGTGACAGATGCCTAATGACCACAGATGACTCGGAAATGATGTTCAGTTATATCATCAAAAGCGCTGAGTGTCGAGGGGGAGGAAGGGCGGGGGGGTGTCCAGTGACAGCTTTACGTAAGGTCTGACACCACGGCGCCGTCACACCACTGATAACAAGAGACGGAGAGCAAGCACAGAGAGATGTGGGTGAAAGGACAGGAAAGCGGTGCAAAAATGAGCTTTTAAAGCAGCTCTTGCTGCCAGTTCTGATTAAACAATTACAGCCTGCTGTGCGTGCTGAAAAGCAGCCATTTTTACAGGAATGGCAGAGCTGCTGCTGCAGTGCACTGAGAATGTGATTTATTTATTTATTTTGAAACAAGATTATATAATCCAGACTGTCATCACTGAATTCAACTAGCTGCTTCTAAGTCTCCATCCATCCATCTCTCCTTCCACCCGTCGGCTTTAGTCCTCCTTTAAACTGGCCAGCAAGACTACAGATGCTTTTAGACCACGTTGGGGCATGCAAAGGGCACTTCCCCATTGGCATGGCAGCAGGTATTTGTTGTCAAATGCTGATTGTTTATGGCGGTGATAAAAAGGCGAGCACAACACCGCTGCAGAGACGAGCTGGGATGGAGAAGATACCCAGGGTTGCAGCACACGAAATGGCTGCCATAAAGTCACATAAAGATAATTAATATCCACGGCTTTGCTTGCAGCAGAAACAGCTGTGACTGAAGCATCTCAGGGTCTGAGGTTTACAAAATACTGAGCAATACAGAAGGTGTAAGTATTTTTTTGGTTACATTTGACATGAAACACTATTTCATGCTACGATCATGAATCTATCCACAATGACTGTCAAGGTTGAGCTCAAGTAACCAAATAATGAATTGAAGTTCATTCGTATTTTGAACTAAATGAACCTTTCTAGATGTGCAAAGATATTTAGTGGCTCAGGGCAACATATGAGGCCAGGATGACCATTTGTTTAATGCGTAAACGTGGGTAAATGCGTAAAATTACGCGTGGGTACCTGGCAGATTCCTCATAGCCGATGTTTGTGTCGTGGTCAATACTGAACGTACTTGAGATGATTAACGCACTGGATGGCATCTGACTTCCCATGCCCACAGCCTCACCCACCAGCACCTTCCTCCCCTCACCTGTCCTTTTACGAGGCTGGCAGCAAACTGCCTCATGACCGCCTCCACCGTGTAGGCGCTGGACCATCCGCGTGGGGTCAACAGCTCCATGCATATGGCCCCTCCGTCCAGCACGTAGCCGTTCTCCAGCCGGGGCGTCAGGACCCGCATGAACGGCGGCGAGAATGGGAAATTGTCGGGAAAGGTGACGTTGAGCAAGATGAACTCGGTGCTAGTCTCCTTCATGTCCTGCCACAGCGCGGAGTCCTTGTCCACCTGGTGCAGCTTGACGTTCCAGTCATACAGGTTGTCCTCCACCAGCTCCACCGTGATGAAGTTGTCTCCTAGTCTCCTGATCTCCTGTAGCTCCTTCATCAACCTCCGCGTCCGGACCTGGGTGCAGTGTTGCCGGTGAGGCGGTGGTATCGAGGAGGCACTGGTGGCTTTGCTCCCGCCTCCTGCCGTCTGCTGCTTCTCCTTCGCATCCTTCCCCTGCTTGTCTTTGCCGGACGGCTTGTCTCTGGCGTGCTGGTCCAGCTTCCTCGCCTTTATCTCCGGGGTGCTCAGGATGTTGGTTTCGTTTGCGGTCTGACAGTGTTTGTTGTTGTTTTTCTGGTTCCCTTTGGTCCCCTTTAACGAACCCTGGTGGTGCTTTGGGTCCTCCGTGTCTCGGTCGTGCAGACGGATCAGACCGATTTTCCGCAGTAGGGTGGCCATAATTTTCTTACAGACTTATGTTTCACCGCTGATCCCCCCGCACAGGGGCGAGATTCACCCTTTCCGAGTCGGCTCCCTCTCACAGAGACGACCTTTATCGGTGCTTATTATTAACCTTGTTATACCGCAATCCTCCCTCCGTTCGCTGCGACCTCAGGATGAACACAACCCGGGGGAGCCTGCTGCTTTCTCCTCAGTGCATCGTCTCGACTAAAAAGGAGAAATACATGTTTTTTTTAATTTAAAAAAAATGCAGGCTTAGACAGATATGCACCTAAAGACACAGCAGTTTTATTCATCAGATCAAAGAAGCAGTGCTTTTCCCCCTACAGCTGTTCCACGATACGTCGATGCTTTACGCACAAGCAATTCGGTGATCTGCATTTACCATCAAAGCGAGCATAACAGGAGTAAACGAAAACCGAAGGGTGATTAAAAGGCTACAGGAGGGGCGATTAGAAAGAACAAACACCATCATGCATTCAAATACTGCTAATGAGCATTATATAACATAATCCCATAGGAGCTGCACATCACTAACAGAGACAAATGACTTTATGAAATACGAATGTCCACACAGCATTTATTTTAATTTGGATCATGCTGTAAAACACTGTCTGTAATGACATGCGTAAGATACAAGCAGTGGCACATATAGCCTGAGCCAGTGACGTCTCAATAAGATCAATACGTCTGAGATACACTGTCAACATTTTAAGACTACTCTGAACGCACTAAACAGCTCTTCCATTACTTCTGCTCTCCTGTCTATACTGACAGATTTAATGGTTCAGAGTCCGACAGAAGCCCCATCTTACCGAGTAGGCTATACGTCCGTTTTATGTCCTGTTATGCAGGGATCCCGCTCTGCGTAAAAGCGAAATAAAACGGCTCCCACCATCCAAAGGAGCTGCCGTCGGTGAGGACTGCAATGAAGAAGGGAACGGCCGTCGGTGTGTGCGTGTGCAGCTGCTGCAGCTCCTGCGTTAATGCAGCCGAGGACAACCAGCCCCGAGTATATCCTTCTCCTCAGCCGATCTGTCCTTGCGGAGCGCCGTATTTCAAAATAAAAGCACCGACATTCGTTTTATTTTTCACGGTAATGGTAGGTTCCATTTAACTCGGAAGTCGGAACTGAAAATGACGTCACAGACAAATCGACCATATTCCACTAGTCAAGTTGGGAAAAGCCATGGCCGCTGAACCATGAAGTTTTCCAAACATTAAGGCCATTTCTCAAGAGGGTCTGTGCTTGTGTACTTGTGAATGTCGCCACGTGTAGCTGAAGGTCTTTTCCAAGTCCCAAGTATGTGTTCTTGCACCAACCATTTTCCTGAGGATGTATCCAGTGGAGCCCTGTAGACCTACGATGGAAAAGTATCTCGGAATTCATGTCGCTCCAACAAGCAGAAGTAATTGTGGCGGAGAAAGGAGTAAATAAAACAAACAAAAAAAAACTTTTTAAAGATATTTTCATGAGGGAATATAGTAGATCTAAATTTATATTTGTGGTTATATTATTAAGATAGAAAATACTTTAAAATGTCCTTATTTTCCAAGATTTTTCTTTTTATTTCCACTGAACTTTATTGATAACCCAGCTCATGTACAAACGCATAAAAGCTGTTAAATTATATTCATATTTATATTAAGTAACGGTTATAAACATCTTTGCCAGAGGAGCCCAAAACGTATTCTGAATCTTATTGATGTTGAGAGTGTTTGTTTGATGCTCAGTTAAATTGTAAACACTTTTGAACACATGTTAGCCTGCTAGTGAAGCTGTGATGTCATCAAGCACGAGGCTTTCCCGATTATAAAAAGAATTTACAGAATATATATATATATATATATATATATATATATATATATAAATGAAGTCCATGCGCCTCTGCCGCTTAGCACAAGAATACGTTACACATACACAGTTGTTGATAATAAAAATAAACACTGTGCATTATATACACCAGCTGAACGGATTACATTTAATTAATATATTAAACATGTAGAGGACCGCAAAACGGTCTCACTGCACAGCAGCGCCGCATAGTGATTGTGAAATCCACGGTGAGGCTCAGCGTGGATAAATGAAAAAGAACTTTAACACTTAATAAATATAATCATTTAATTTATTTTTACATTATATTTCTATGATGACAGGTGAGGCTCCCCTGACTGCACGTCACTGATACACACATACATATACATACATGCACACGCTCTTCATCGTGTTGTCGAATCATCTTTAAATATGATCTGTCGTTTATTTTGAAAAGTCTCTTTAAGCTTCCCGGTGAGCTCTGACTAACTCCGACTGCCTTGACGTAGTCTGCATGACCGTGGAGATGCCAGCACAGTGTGACGTCACCATTCCAGACATTTTTCATTTCCCCTTCGCTCTGCGTTTTTTGTTCCTAGCAAAGTCAGCAGTCGTGTATTTTTCCCAGAATAAAGAGGATATAAACTGCAAGAAGAGATCAGCATAGTTTTGGATATTAACCAGACACGAAGGGGATTTTAAAACACTTTCCAGGCCCACTTGTCTGTTGGAATAGTTACTTTACTTTAGTATTGTCCAGTTTATTTATTTATTTATTCAATAGGGCTCCGTTCATATATTATTCACAGTCTGATAAAATATTGAAATATTATACAGTGAATTTCTGGAGTTTTCACATTTTCACTATAGGATATGTGACCCAAAAGGGTAAGATGGAGATATATACTTTTCTTTACCATTGCCTAGTACAAAAAAAAGTACACTTAGTTATACACCTATACCTGTAATCTCACATGTGTTACCTTCATTTCGATACCAAATTTATTCAAACACACCCTGGTTTTGAAATATTGTACTGCTTTTAAAATTGTGTGACATTTCTGAATCTTTGATCTAGTTTTGTAGAGTTACAAAAAGATGTTGGTGTGTGTGTTTTCCTGGCTGTGACTTATATTTTATGATTTAGAAGGTCATTAAAAGATATCAAATACCTCCTCTGCAAGAAACCGACCTCTTTAAGTTATGCCTGTATGACATATTTATTGTAAATATGGTAAATGCCAGTGTTATTATTTCCTTCTTTTATTTGTCACTAATTCACTGTGTTGTCAGTTATTACAGCTTAACTGTATTGCTTGTTTTAGGATTTTCTGGATTATTGATTGTATGTATATTTGTTTCAGTTTGTACAGCGGTCTGCTGAGGTGCCGAATTAATAAACTTAAGAAGATTTTCCATCATGGGTTTGTCTAAGATTCACATTCCTGTCCTGAAATGCACAAAAGTGGACATATTCAGATACATTATACTTAAATGTGCATGTAAAAACATAAAGGTAATCATACATGCAGTTAATTATTTAGTTCATGCTGTTCTCTGGTGCTATCATACTTTCAATAACAAAAGAACATTAGACTAGTACATGTTTAAGAGTGTTAAACGTATAAAGCCACTAAACAACAAGAGCTTGACAGAAGGCGTTTTCAGCAGCTGCACGACACTTCGGTGCGGAGTACGACGTTAGTCATTGGCTGTTACCGAGGCAGCGGAAAAGCAACTGGCCGTAAAGTGCATCGGTACTGTAGCTGCCGACAGCACGGCAGCTAACGGCAAACATCGATAAATCGACAAAAAGGAGCGCCCGAACCACGTCGTTTCTATCGATTTTTAGAGGCTTATCGACAGTTCGTCGACATGGCAGAGAAATTTGATAACCTCGAGGAGCATCTGGAGAAATTTATCGAGAACATTCGACAGCTGGGAATCATCGTCAGTGACTTCCAGCCGAGCAGCCAAGCGGTCCTGAACCAGAAACTGTGAGTCCTGAAACCCAGACAGACCCGCAGGAATCTGCCAAAAAACTGCGTGCCAAAGGGCTTTGCTCTTCTGTCCTTCTAGGAACTTCATGATATCCGGCCTACAAGACATCGAGAAGTGCCGTCAACAGCTCCACGAGATCAACGTCCCGCTGGAGGTGTTTGAGTGAGTCTCTGTGACGTGTCCGCACGTCTTCATTGGAAGACTGTGCGCCAAATTCAGCTCTAAATGAAAACTGATTTCCTTCCCTGTTGGTGTATTTGCAAATATGTGCAGAAACGCTAACAGGGAAGGAAACTTGCGAGTAGGATTGTCCTTTGGAGTTGGGTTCGCGTGTACTGGAAAACCACATCCGATGGAAGAGTCGGGTTACTTAGTTGCTAAAACAAAGGACATAAGTTGTTGACTGAATCACTCAAGTGCTCCAAAATGTGGAAATTTTCCACAAAGTTAGACTAACTTTACACATTTAGTCAACGGGATCTACAGCTTCAGTTTGTCCTGAATGAAAATAAGCAGAATGCATTGTTTTTATAAATCCCACGAACCCATATGTACTTTGAAAAGAACAAAGAAAACAAATCCAATGTTTAAAATGAGAACATGTCTTATTTTAAGTAAAACAAATGTATTGGATGGAAGCAACACATATCAAAAAAAGACAAAGTGATGTTTACCATTACATGCACTATACGGCCAAAAGTATTGGCTCACCTGCCTTTAGGACATCTCATTTCTAATTCATAGTGTTCAATATTACGTCGGTCCACCCTTTGCAGCTATAACAGCTTCAACTCTTCTGGGAAAGGTGTCCACCAGGTTTAGGAGTGTGTTTATGGGAATTTCTGACCATTCTTGCAGAACTGCATTTGTGAGGTCACACTGATGTTGGACCAGAAGGTCTGCTCTCAGTCCCTGCTCTAATTCATCCCAAATGTGGTCTATCAGGTTGAGGTCAGGACTCTGTGCAGGCCAGTCCAGTTCATCCACACCAGACTCTGTCATCCAGGTCTTTATGGACCTGCTTTGTGCACTGGTGCACAGTCATGTTGGAAGAGGAAGGGTCCAGCTCCAAACTGTTCCCACAAAGTTGGGGTGCATGGAATTGTCCAAAGGTTCTTGGTATGCTGAAGCCCAGCTCCTGAAGAACAACCCCACACCATAATCCCCCCTCCACTAAACTTTACACTTGGCACAATGCAGTCAGACAAGTTCCGTTGTCCTGGCAACCGCCAAACCCAGACTGGTCCATCAAATTTCCAGATGGAGAAGAACCATTCGTCACTCCAGAGACACGTCTCCACTGCTCCCCTGTCCAGTGACGATGTGTTTTACACCACTACATCCAATACGTTGCATTGCACTTGGTGATGTATGTCTTGGATGCAGCTGCTCGGCCATGGAAACCCATTCATGAAGCTCTCTGAACACTGTTCTTGATCTAATCTGAAGGCCACATGACGTTTGGAGGTTTGTAGCGATTGACTGCAGAATGTTGTGGACCTCTTTGCACTATGCGCCTCAGCATCCGATGACTCTGGTCCGTCAGTTTACGTGGCCTAACACTTTGTGGCTGAGTTGCTGTTGTTTCCAAACTCTTCCATGTTCTTATAATACAGCTGACAGTTGACTGGAATATTTAGGAACCAGGAAATTTCACGGCTGGATTTGTTGCACAGGTGGCATCATATCACAGTTCCACACTGGAATTCACTGAGCTCCTAAGAGCGACACATTCTTTCACAAATACTTGTAAAAACAGTCTGCATGCCGAGGTGCTTGATTGTATACACCTGCATTTTATACATCTGAACAAGTAAAGGGTACATCTCAGGAGAATCAAGGGCCTACCTTACATAAAGGTAGTTGTGAGGAAACTGCAAGAGCTCCTGCGTGTACAGGAGCAATCTTCCATTTAAAGCATTTCTAAGAATTCTCCACAGAATCATTCAAAAATGGATATGCTGTTGTGACAATGACACACAAGACATAAATGCTTCTTTATATGGCTCAGACTGTCCCCCACGTCACTCAGGTTATTGTAACCACCTCCTTGATCTCAGCCATTTCTAATCATCTCAGAAACTGCAATGATATTGGAGAAAAATATATGTAGGCTATTGATCAAACGTCTGTCAGAGATATGATAACCAGTCTGAAGACAGACAGAGATGAAGTCTGTCTTTTATGATTACAGCCCACTGGACTGAATGATTATCATTAGATTCTCAAATAACAGTTTAACAAATGAGGTAACATCATTAATGACTGGTGACCAAGATGGCTTTTACAGAACAAATCTCCATGGTAACTTATCTGCCCCTGCGTTCGTGCAGCGCGTTCAAGGTTAAGTTCAGCCACAATAAGTGACGCATCCCAGCTTTGAGCTAAGCTCTGATAACGAGCCAAGTGACTCCTGTCCACTTTAGTCCAGAGCATGTGGCATGCAGGTTCCAAAAGAAACTTCCAACCCTGTTTCGTCTGACCACAGGACAGTTATTCACTTTACTTTGTCCCAGAGAAGACAGCGGCATGTCTGAAGGTTTTCACGCGCGGCGTCTTCTTTGCAATACAGAACCTCAACCTGCTTAAGAGGATTTCACAGCCAGCCGCGTTCTTAGAAGGTGTTGTTTTGTAAATGATCCCGAGTTCCTGAAGATTTATGAGATTTGTGTTTTGTATTTTTAACTCCTTTTTGAAGGGGGGTTTGCAAAATGCTGTGGTTTGCGCTTCATCACATGGTCTTCTGTTGTGAAATCTTGTGTTTGAAGGTACATTGACCAAGGCCGAAACCCTCAGCTGTACACCAAGGAATGTCTGGAGAGAGCCTTGGCGAGGAACGAGCAGGTCAAAGGGAAGATAGACACTATGACGGTGAGGGATAATGCCAGGGCCGCTGAGATTCCCAACTGCGACTGTAGAAAAGCTCACAGCCGTGAACATGTTCAGAAACGTATTTAGAGTTCAGTAAGCTTGGAAGTTCTGTATCTTAAATCAAACACCCATGTAACCTCATTTTAAACTGGGCATTTTTCTTTGTTGATGAGTAGATATTCCTGTTTTTACCTCATTTAATCTTATATTCCCTCAGGTCAACATTTTCTTACCGCTAAACAACACAAATAGACACAAGTAGGATTTATTCGGTGTAAACGCTACACACACGTTTAGTTATATTCTGTGTAAAAGAAAGAAGTTGTTACATATCTGCATCAAACCAGCATCTAATTTATTTTATTCTTTTTTTTTTTTTTTTAATGCAGAAATTCAAGAGCCTTTTAATTTCTGAGCTCAGCAAAGTTTTTCCAGAGGAGATGTCCAAGTATAAAGCCATACACGGAGAAGACGCCCCCTCCTAGTGACTGCTGCACAGCAGGGTCCAGGCCTTAAACCCGGGACGCCTGACTCAAGCCTGAGTGGACCTAGAGCTGGCGGGATGCTCTGTGCTTGCCAGCAGCATGAAATAATGACTGATTATTATTCCTCTTAAATGTTATCACGCTGTTGCTGATCGGGATCCCGAGGGAGAAGGTTTCATTTCTGCTCAGCAGCCTGACTCAGACAGGCATCACCTTCCTTTTTTACAGAATTTAATTTAAAGATGGATTTAAAGGAGAGATGTTTGATTTTATGCTCTGGACTGTTGCTTTGCAAGGGTGCATCGTCTTTTTTTTTTTTTTTTTTTTTTTAAATGTCCTTGTTGATGCACGAAAACTTAAATTAGCAGCATTCCACCAGCTCCACAGACAAAACAAAGCTGCAAGGCTCCCGTGTGACCCTTCATCAAGGACTTGAGTATCTGTTAGTTATATTTGTGTTCTCTGTTTTTAGCATTCTTCTTTATCAAAGCAGAACTCACATTTGTACCACACCAAGTTTGTAATAATCCGTATCACACTCAGGTTTCTAATTATGATTGAACGCTTGGTCACAAACGGGTACAGTCTTCATTTGTAACTTGTTTGTAAATAAATCATACTTTTTTGAGGTTATTTTGTTTTGTCTGAACAGTTTTGAAGAATACAGTAATGTTGAAAAGGGTGCGCACTAACTTGAAGAAATAAGTTTGTCAAAACGTTATTACTGGTTCAGAGAATGTCTTGCTTATTTCAGTAAGGCAACACCAAACCACGTCATCCATGTGTTACGGTGAAGGTTATCATGTTAAACCCAAGCGTTGATCCACTGCAGCAGTCTGGGTAGCAATGAAACAAATTTACCAGCTTTTTATAAAATAAGTATCAGATAACTTCCACGTTTTAAGCTTCAACTAAACCTTGGAATGAAATGAGTTTTTCGATCATTGCCCTTCCCTGTGTTGAATGAGTGAAACATGAGTAGCTGTGTCGGTGAGACAGCAGCATTTAGCATGACCTGCACGGTGCATATTGCTTAGAAACTAAAGCCTCCCGTGGAAAAGTCTGCCACACTCAGACAGATGCTCTGCAGACAGACAGGACTGCATCGTCGTGCAGGTCACAGGTTGGCAGATACCCCCGCCCCCCCAACAACAACAACACCACCATGGTCACACCCCCTCTGACCCTCTGAGACAAAAGGAAAGATATAAGCTCCTGTTGTTGGTTTGAGGTGTGTGGTGTAAAGTCATTCCGACAGTCCGTTTCCTCTCGCCGTCAGCCTTCCCTGATCGTTTCCAAACGCTGGTGTCCCTTAGTTAAATGTTTAGAAAGGGGGGGTTGATTTTTCACCCATTTAAATGTTACATGTGTAAATGTTACGGTTCAGTTAACACAAAGTAGATATGTTAATCCTGCCATCACACGTGATCAGGACTCCCTTGCTCCCCCTGGTTCTTGCTCCGCCTGCGTGATCCTATTCTGGCGTCGAGGACTTTGAGGAGATAATGAAGCATTTCAGTTGTTATTTTGTAAGTGAAAAAGCTCTCGCGACAGTCCGAGGAGATGTTAAACAGGAAGTGCCGGTGAGAGTGCAGCTGAGCATGTCCTCCAGGTGCGACGTTTTACATTCTCCATGTAACACAATCTAAAATGCATCTTTCTATCTTTAAAATAAATGTGCCAAGCATTTCCTTAGCTCGTAAAGTGTTCTTTTCTCAAAAGTCTCAGTCTGCTGCAGTAGAGGGTCTTATATTGAGTCCAGTATCTGTACGCTCTTCTTGTTTCTCTCGCCTGCTGCCATGGCTTTGTAAAATGTGCAGAATGCGTTTTTGTATCGTCTTGTTTAAACAAATTTATGAGGCTTCTGCCATCACTGAAACGTAAACCCCTTTTGTCAATAGTTGAGCCTTTAACCGCGATACAGACAGTGTTTATTTCACCCAAAGCACGTCAAGCATCCTTGACCTTCAGTCATCTATTTGTGTTTCACAAAGATTCATATCTAGATTATTTAATTCTTTGGCCAGCTTCTCTGTGTGTGTGTGTGTGTGTGTGTGGATGAGTAACATCCTCACTTCAGCGAGTCATAGCACGCAGCGCTCAAGGGCACCCTCTCCATCAATAAAAAGCAACTCGGAGTATTAATGTATTAAATTAAAAAGTGTTTTGTGCAGTTTGCCTTTGTGAGCGTGTACCATGACATTTCTTTCTCAGAGGTACACCGAGGTGTGCGGCTGTGCGTCATGATGCTTGACTAACCAGAAAAAGAGGAGGCAGACAGTATTTTACTGTAAAGATGTCTCCGTATGAAGCCCCGAGATGACCTGGATGACTCATTCAAGGAGTCTTTCCCCTCTCCTCCTCTTCCTCGCACCTAGGCCTCAACACCCCATTATTACTTTTTATTCTTGTTGGCTTCTTGGGTTCGTTAATGGAGGAGTTCATATAACTTACTGGATGAGGTATTTACTGTAATCGCCGGACCCTTTGACATTTCCTTTCATCCGATAGAAGAACCCACAGCTTTTTAATTTCAAGGTGTAAATAGGGCACGCACCAATTTGCTTTTCACAAGCAAATGCATCACTGCACTGCGCTGCTGACTTTGTCCCGCAGGTTTCACGTTGCAAGGGAGCATCGGGTGACGCTTTGCAGGCTTTAAATAGTTAATTACATTCCCTGAAAACATGAAAATAGGTCAAAGTCAGGCATTTTAACAATTATTCGCAATTAGCGATCATCACAAGACGAACAAGCAGAAATCCAACTTTGCTTCCAGCTGTTATTTTTGATTTGTTGGAATGTTACCCACTTAAGGTCAATGTTATTTCAGTGCTATTTTAGTAGGTGTGAAATTCATTTATCTGATGAGTCCCTAGTGTTACCCACTGCTCTATTAGCTACACGGTCCAAGGTTTTATTAGAAATGTATTTCAGATGAAGGCGGAACTCGTCTGAAATTGCTCACAGCTTGGAATCGTGCCTTGGAAGTGTCTCGATCCTGTCCAATACATCTCGCTTTATTTGTTGTAATGAAGATTTCAACAGAGCGCGTTGTGGTTATAGGATCAGAACTGCCTCACAACTGCTTTCATTCTGTGGTTTGACACATAACCACAATAAGCTGCTTCTCAGTCTCAAATACAGGCCTGTTTTGGTGTTTGGCAAAATACAAAAATGTAAGTAACGGATTTATAAACCTTTTACAAGTTATTCAGGTTTGATTATCAGTGGAACTATTCATACAATCACACTGATATTCACGATGCACATCGGGAAGCAGCAGGTTGTTTGCTTGGTTAGACGTCACCACTTCCGATCCATTTTCTATACCCGTTTATCCTTTGCAGGGTCACGGGGGTCTGCCGGAGCCTGTCCCGGCACATTACAGGCGAGAGGCAGGGGTTCAAATGATTGTGCTCAGTTTCCAGGAGACCAACAGGTGAAGAAGAAACACCTTCTAGATGATAGTAGATAGGCTTTCAACCAAAGAAACGAAGCATGTGACACAGGCAGAGAGACGACCAGGCTGGTAACAAGAAAAGACCTCCAAAGTGGATGCACAACGCTAGAGAATGACGTTGAAATAGAAATACACGCCGATCTATTGCAATTCTGCATCTATCTTAGTCGTTTTTGAGACGTGGCTCTTGGACACTTGTACGAGTAAATGCATAAGTCCTGCCTCTGCCCCTGTTGGGATTGGTTGGCTGTGAACGGGAATGGCACCAGATCCATTTCACTGAGGAGAGGTTTTGGGAAACCGTGGGTAGCGTTTTTCAGCACTGCCAATAAAACCATATGAAATACGGCAGTTACATTTATGGTTGAGTTTTAATAAATGATGTGAGATTTTGAACTCGTTCCTCTGCGTCTGGGGTTACTTTGGGTCTCCCTTCCTCTTGATGCTTTTCCTTTTAGCTCCTTTGGAGTGTGAGATCTTTCGCGGTTTAGCTGTGCTGCCTGCATCATTTGCATAGTGCCCCCCCCCCCCCCCCCCCCCCCCCCTTTTTTTTTTTTAATCATCTTTGTAAGTTAAGAACTGTAGAGGCAGCCGAAATGTAAAAACCTCCCGTGCCCTTGGGTTGGCGCAGGAAATACAAAGATGTGGGCTGCTGGCTTTGGTGCTTTTAGCATAATGTCTTTCTGATGCTAATGCGAAGGGCCTCAGACTGACTGCTGCGGCTTACGCGGCTCACGGCCGCGACGGGCTTACATGGCTGCTGATCGCCCCTGCTCCTCTCTAAAGTATTGTGTCTGCTGCCTGTTTTGCCTCAGCTTAGCGGCAGACATTCACCTTCTCAATGAGGGTCAGGAGGCGGAACCCACTTTCACTTCTGTCGCTGGTCGCCATGGAAACACCACTCCCGTTCGCGTCACTCACTCCTTGTCTCTCCTTTGTGGACAATGCCCTTTGCTTTGAATGTGTGTGCGCTCATGTGCCATATGGTAAATGTTAAAAGTATGCGTGTATGCTGGGGTAATAGGATCGATCCCATCGCAGCTGGGATGTGTTAATGATCCTCCAACTCTCCAAGGCCATGGTAGGAAATGTACGGGACATCACAGCGAGGGCAACGCTCCTGCACGCTGCTGTCTATAAGCTTCTGTCACATCCGCGCAAATCCAGGTGGGCTCTATACGAAGAGTGAGTTAAATTAAAAGTTTTTGCAGCAGAGGCTGGTGGAGTGTCACTGTGTCACGAACAGCACACAGAGACCCAGCAAAGAGCACGACTATCAAACATCTGAGCCCTCTCAGGGAGTGTGCTTGTATGCTTATGCGTGTTTGTGTTCATGTGGCTTATAATTGGATGATAAAGACACCAAATGAAAACTATAAATAAGCCTAATGATGTCTGCTGCAGGATGCAGCTCACTACCACCAACAGCAGCTACTGATTCATTGCACTTAACAAAAAAGAGCACAGATGGCAGGTAGTAGATGAAAAACATTATCTGCATCAGTGCTTTGTGACCCAACTGTTGGCATGTGTGCTTCACTCCCCTCTTTTCCTCCCCCTACCCCCTTTTTCGGGGGGCTGCTGTTTTTATCTGTGGCCAGGATGATTGCTGACAAGCTGTAAGAGTGGGAATGAATGAGACTGGAAGAGCAACAAAAAGAAGAGGGGGTAGCACAGAGAGCGCCGTTCAAATTTCCCTCTGGTTTAATTATCTGAAACAGCCCCGCTCTACTTAAATGTTAACAATAAAAATGTCTATGTGCTCAATATAAGCGTGTTTCTTTTTCCCCGTGCGTGCTAATGGCACAAGAAACAGCAGTAGCAACAGCACCGAGAAGGGAACAATAATCCCAATGTGAAGTTTAAACCAGGTTTGTCAAAAATGAAATCAAGCACGTTCTTCACCTGCTGTCATCATCTCATGACACAAGGCCGTGCACCATCATAGTTTAGGATTCACGGTGCGCTTGGGCAGCACGCCGTCTGATGCATTGTGTGTGATTAGAGATCGTGAGATCCTCTGCAAACAAAGCCTGTGAACACGTTCAGGAGAGATTCTCACGTTATTACAGCCGTTGCAATGTTGGCGATTGCCAGAGGTTGTTTTGGCCTGAGGCTGTGATATGGGATATGCAAGCAAGCTGTGGAGTTAGTGTTTGCTCCCGAGGTTTCTTTGTTTGTCGCAAACCGAATTATCTTGTAACTGAGAAATGTATGCAATTTAAACACTTTTGTAAAACCAACCTGAACTAACAGCAAAAACTATAATAGCAATATTTGTCAACATAGAACAAGATTGCAGTTTAATAGTAAAAGCTCAAAAGCTGTACAAACTACAATGTTTTCCTTAATATTTCCCTACAGACACCAAACGGTACTCTATGCTGTCACGTTCACGTTCCACATCTCTGTCTCATAACGTTGATTTGACCACCTTTACTTAATAGGTGCAACAGGGTGGGCAATGACAGACAGTGTGGGACCCAATAAACACAATGTTTTACAAAGTCTGTGTGAGTCATAGGTCTCGATTTCCATCATGTCATGTGACAAATCAGAAAACACATGAGGGTTACGGTATCAATATTTATACTATATTGCCAAAAGTATTCGCTCACCCATCCAAGTAATGGGAATCAGGTGTTCCAGTCACTTCCGTGGCCACAGGTGAATAAAATCAAGCACCTCAGTATGCAGACTGTTTTTACAAGTATTTGTGAAAGAATGTGTCGCTCTCAGGAGCTCAGCGAATTCCAGAGTGGAACTGTGATAGGATGCCACCTGTGCAACAAATCCAGTTGTGAAATTTCCTGGTTCCTAAATATTCCACAGTCAACTGTCTGATGTATTATAAAAACATGGAAGTGTTTGGGAACGACAGCAACTCAGCCAAGAAGTGCAAAGAGGTCACCAACTTTCTGAAGAGCCAATCGCTCTACAGACCTCAAAACTTCATGTGACCTTTAGATTATGGATGGGTTTCCATGGCCGAGCAGCTGCATCCAAGTCAAACATCACCAAGTGCAATGCAAAGCGTCAGATGCAGTGGTGTAAAACATGCCGCCACTGGACTCTGGAGCAGTGGAGATGCGTTCTCTGGAGTGATGAATGGCGCTTCTCCATCTGGCAGTCTGATGGAGGAGTCTGGGTTTGGTGGGTGCCAGGACAACGGTACTTGGGGAGCTGGTCTTGGCCCCTTAGTTCCAGTGAAAGGAACTCTGAATGCTGCAGCATACCAAGACCTTTTGGACAATTCCATGCTCCCAACTTTGAGGAACAGTTTGGAGCTGGCCCCTTCCTCTTCCAACATGACTGTGCACCAGTGCACAAAGCAGGTCCATAAAGACCTGGATGACAGAGTCTGGTGTGGATGAACTTGACTGGCCTGCACAGAGTCCTGACCTCAACCTGATAGACCACCTTTGGGATGAATCAGATCGGAGACTGAGAGCCAGAACTTCTCCTCCAACATCAGTGGGACCTCACAAATGTGCTTCTGGAAGAATGGTCAGAAATTCCCATAAACACACTCCTAAACCTTGTGGACAGCCTTCCCAGAACAGTTGAAGCTGTTATAGCTGCAAAGGTGGACCAACGTCATATTGAACTCTATGGATCAGAAATGGGAGGTCACTTAAGTTCATAGCTGAGTCAAGGCAGGTGAGCCAATGCTTTTAGGCCGTATAGTGTAAGTTTCAACCAAGGATTGTTACACCACTATAGTTTTTGTGCTGGTTGTGGGTCTGAATTCAGTTCAATTTGTTTGATTTTTTTTTAAATTTGTCATATCAACAATTGTATTCTGACTCCTCTTCACACAGAACACAAGTTCAGTGCAGTTCAATTAAATACACTCCAATGTGTGTATTCAACTATGTCCAACTCATTGTAATTATGTTAATCCAGTTCATTTAAATAGAGACTGAATTTAAAACACACTACAAAGCCATTTCATAAACCCAACAGATTGGATCATGTCTGGTCTTTGGTGCAAACTTCCATCCTGATCAAGCAAAAGGTGACAGTTCCCTGATTAACAGGAAGAAACCTCCATAGAGATCAGTCCAGGGATTTGTAATGACATATACTGCACGTGTAGATCGACTGGCTGTCCTCTAACCAGTCTATTTGTTTGATACTTTGCTTCAAAGTCTCCTCAGGACAGACACTAAATCCCACATTACCCCAACTATCTTCATCAATGTGTAAGTGTAGGGAAAAACCCCAGAATAAAAGTAAGTGCACAAGTGCAGACCATTTTACAGATGTGGACAAAAACAAAAATACCTTTTCTTTAACATAACATTTTGGTTATTTACAGAAAACCAGGCAAAGCTGTAGTTAATGACATAAACGCAGGCTTAATCCAGTTATGCATTCCAATTACTGTAGCTTTCACACACAACACCTAAATGTGTGTATCATGTGAGGAAATTCCTCACAGCTTCCTCACATGACCCGCTCATTTCAGGTCTGCCCAACATAATTCCTCTAGATTAAAAGCAGAACTTTCACTTGCTTTTTACATACCATGAAACTTACTTCCGTTTAGACTGTAGTCAGAAGTCTAAACTTGCTTGGACCTTAAACAAAGCTCTCCTGTTTACACGGACTGCTTTCTCTTCAGATTTAGTTCACAAGCAGATGTGTTGATATTGTGCTTTAGTATCTTCTGGTAAAATTCAGTTTGATGTTCCAGAAGAGATGGTAAGTAAACAGGCCCAAACCATGATACCACCACCTGCAGCTTTCTCAATGAGAAACTTGCCTCACTACTGATCAGCTGTGCCTCAGTAAAATCTACCAAAAAGATAACAGTATTGTAGAATCATTTGAGATGAAAGTCGTGGGAAACCAGTCCTTGTTATTTAATCCACAATGTCAAACTATCCAGGTGAACGCCAAACAGAAGCTGAAGTGAGCACTAAGCTGTCTGTGACGCATCAAACGTCATATATGGTTGTTTTATGGTTGTTGTATCAGCATAACATGCAACTTGAAACACGCAAACATGCAAGAGAGCAGAAAGGGACAGGTGGGAACTGTTTGTGTTGCCATAGAGCGTCTTGACTGCAAGCCTGATAAACACGGCCCAGTTTGGAAAAGAAGCACAAAACTCGGATGCAAACTAACCTTAGAAATGATGGTGAGGGATGTTAGTTAATACAGACTTTCTGGCTCATTGAATCACAGCTGTGCTGCAGCAATGTGTAACGGTGACAATATATTTCTGAGGAAAACGTTGAGGATAGTTCTGAGTTGGTCATTTGAGATTGACAGACGTGATCCCAAGTGGTCGAGTGAAACTCTAATTTGCTTGTTGATTAATTTTGCTTATAGTCAGCTGCTACACATAACCTCTGCTCCCCTCAGGGTGTTTTTTTTTTTTTATCCCTAAGGGCACACACACACACACACACACACACACACACACACACACACACACACACACACACACACACACACACACACACACACACACACACACACACACGGCAGGACCACACCCTGCCTTTGTTTTGCCATTTGGCCTCAACTTCTGCCTTCTGATTTGACCCCCGCAGAGGTCATCGCATACACCCCAAGCAGGTCTCCTCAAACCAGACACACACACACACTAATACTAGTTAAACATACAACACACACCCCTCTAAACACAAGATGACCTGCACGCCCCCCCACCCCCCCGGGAACATCTGAGCATATGTAGCCCTAAATGTCAAAAAGGAGAACAGGCATCAGTAAGTCTGAGAGCCGGACAAAAACAGCTGAAAGCAAAGTCAGATTCAAATCAAAGGTCCTGATAAGATCACACACTTGTATATACCAGATCAAAACCAAACAGTGATGTGTTCAGTCTGTACACTGGAGTTATTCTGATTTTGGTCGACCATCAAAGGTATTTGTAGTTTATACTGCTTATTTTATCAGTGCAACGCTATTGTCCCTGTAAAAAAGAAAAAAACAAATACATAAATAAAACTGAAATGAAGCGTCTCGGGCAGTTGATACATTCTGCACAGTGGATGCTAAATTACTATTAGTGTTATTGCTCCTTTTTTCCAAATACAATATTGAGACAAAAGCATTGCATTTAACGGAATATAACCATATAAATACATTATATAGGTATAACTTGGCATTTAAACAAGATTTACATGGAAACTATATTCACAAATTTGGGACACGTGAAGCCGGGATCACACAGAAGTCCCCATGGAAACCTCAAATGAAGCGTTCTTCATTTGCAGATTGGGTTTGGAGGGGGTGTTGGAGACAAAACGTGTGATGGGCATATGTGTGTGATCACAGGGGGCTGTGGGTGTTTGTTAGCAGAGAAGGGAGGTGGACGGGAATAAAGAATGTTGCTCAAGGAACAATGAAGCCAGGAGAGTGTGAGCCTGCACATGCCTGTGTTTATCATCGAGGCTACATAACACACCAAAAGGCATATATTGTTCTCAGCTCGTGCTGAAGTTCATGTAGCAGCAGATGTGGTGTTATGCAGCAAAGCTTGTTAATCAGTGTCTGGTCTGTGTGTATTCTTGTTCCACAGGGTTGTTTTGCTTGAATGCTTTTTCTTTTTTTTTTTTTGAGTGTGTTTGGACTCTTCATTGTGTTTGCATAGTTGCAAGATTGTTCACTGATGTGCTCAGTTTGATCCAGCAGCAGGCTGAAGAGTGTTGGGTGAAGGGTTAAAACAAACAAACAAAAACCCCTAACAACTGTGGGTTTGTGTGTGTGTCGAACCAGGCTGGAATCTTCCCAGAATTCCAGTGGTTCTCAAACTTTCCTGCCATGCTTCCCTTTGAAGGACTTCAAATTTCCAGGGTTCAAGGCTCAGGCTCAAACAAGACTCTAACAAACACATCAAGTGTAATGTTAACATGAGGTAGTAAATAAATAAAATCAAAAAGAAACAAACGTGCAGGAATTTAGCAAAAGCATCACAAATCTTTACTCTGTTTCTAGTTTCTGCAATCAGCCTGTTTTTCCACTGCAAATCATTTGAGAGACGCTTAAAACTGAAAACTATAACAATAAGACTACTTTGCATTTCTCCATATTTTTTCCATAACATATTAACTCAATGCCCTTTTATCATCCCGTCTGCAGCCTTGTCTAAAAATGTGGGTCGGATAGTGGGTTGGGAATAGTTTTCCCTTTGTAGCGTTCGGTGAGCGTATGTTAAAGTGTCAGTTGAGTTCAGTTCGGAAAAGTGCTGACGTGACGGTTACAGCTTTATAAAACACGGCCGCAGGCTCTTTACCAACACAATTCATGCTCTATGTTCATCTTAGATTTGTATTTTGTTTGTCAGAGAGGGCAAAGCAGAAATGTCGATCTCACAGAGGTAGAAAATGGAGAGGAAAAGAGAAATACTCACGTTCCATCAGTAGATAGTCTGCTCCCAACTTTGTCCCTGTCTTTCACTGTTCAATCAGTCTGAGTTGGAAATGAATCTAATGTCAAAGCATTACTCCTCCATTACTGCAGCATTTTCCCAACCTGCTCTACTATCCGCTCTATAAGACGCAGTCGTTGTCCTGCAACAAAGATAATTATTCATGTTGATGGTGTATTTGAGATGTAGTGCTACGGTGCACATTAACCTAAGCATCGCAGAACTCTCCACCTTAAACAAATTACTGGTTGCCTTGGAGTACAAAATGATTTTATTTCTACATACCTACATATTATAAGGATATAATCCTTAAGATTGGAACACTAACTATTTGTGCATGTATCAATTCCAACTTTATTACATTAATTAAGGAACTTATTAAAAATCTTAATCAGATGTATTATAATTTTTTTTTTTTACAATGATTAAATCTATTCATCTTTTGAAGATATTTCTGAATCAAAGTTGCATTAAAATTGTCTTCAGGGTGGCGTAGGAGCCCCTGGACTGGTGACCGGTCTGGGGTGCACCCCTGTTTGCCCGAAAAGACCTGAGATTCCCGTCATCTTAAGAGGAAATAAGCTTGTATAGATGTTAAAAGGAGGGATGGATAGACAACAAACACTGCAGAAACACCCTCACAATTGTCTTATTTTAAGCAAAAATATCTTTGTCCATGGGGTAGGAACATTTTTCCTGACTAGAATTCTTAAAACTAGCAAAATAGTCATAGTCAACATTAGTTTTTTCAGGCATTTTTAGATTAGTCCCAGTCAATTTACCTGGAAGATGAAGTCCTGTTTCACTCATGCTTCTCTCTCACTGGACAGTGTAAATGCAATGTTTGCTATTGCCTCACCGGTGCCTAAAGCGGAGTTGTGGGGAGAGAAGAGGAGTCAGAAAGCATTATCAAGTGCACAACATGATGGCTCCACTGTGTGTTGGCTTCACCAACATCTGAAGAGCTGGCTGGTGCAGTGCTGGGTGGAGGGGATAGAGTGGGTGCTGGATCCAGGCTAAATAACAACGGGATTTACAAGGGGGGGGGGGGGGGGGGGGGGGGGGGGGGGGGGGGGGGATAAACACAGGGCATGCAGCACTGTGAAAGGGGCATCCATCCATCCATCCATCCATCCATCCATGCACACCCTTTTGAGCATTCAGATGGGACTCTTATGAGCAATTCTGCAGACATCATTGTTGTTTTGACTAATTGGCTCTTGGATGCTCCTGCATGAGTCATTGCATAGAGCCCAACCCTGCCCCAGTGCAAGAGGACTGCTGTGTTCTGTACCAGTGGAAACTGCTGTGAATGGGTGGGGTACCAGACCCATTTCCACAGGAAGAACCTTTTGAAGTGAACGTGTTTGTCTGTCCAGGATAACTTTACAAACAAAGCAAGTTCAACACAGTTCGATCAAATACAGACCTCGTTATACTCCAAATCAGTCCATTTCATTGCAATTCATTTAATCCTTTAATTCCCATAGAGTCTAGATTCAAAATTGATAATGTGCTAGTTCATAAAAACAGCCTACCTAAGAACACAACAGACTGCATTCAGTCTTTACTTTTTGGAAATCTGAACAAGCATGAGCTGCTAGTGAAGAGGAAAAACTTCATTAATTTGTGTTTTTTGTTAAGGAGTTTACAAGAATCGTCAAGGTCTGCCGCTGATTATGTTATGAGCTGCCACCACATTGTCACCAATTTACTGTATGTCTACCACTTACAATATCCACCTGTGGACTGCAGCTACAATATTTTGTGTGAATCACATAATTTTAACACCCGACTTGACGATGCTGCCTCATCAGTGCACCACACACTTACGCCGAAAGCTTGGCTCATGGCAAAGTCGAGATAACTAATGTGCCATACATCACAACTCACTTTGTCGCTTTTCTATGGCTCTGCTGTACCATTCTGAAGTAAGAGAGAGTTTTTTTTTTTTTGCCTTGCCCACCGTTACCACACATAGATGTTACACACACCTCCTCATGGATGAGTCAGACCCACACTGCTCGAGCGCCACCCGCTGCCTACACATAATCCAAAGCAGTGAATGGAGAAATCAAGCATAATCATCCCTCTTCTCTTTCACTGTGTCACATTTTCTGTTTCCTGCTCTCTTTCAGGGTCTCTTCACCTCCGTATTCACATCGTAGTGGTGAGGTGGGAGGGGGTGGTGATGTGGGGGGCCTGCTTATGAGTTCTTATCAATGTGCTTGTGTGACGCCCAATGGGAGAACACGAGATGTATTCTTAGTAATGCTTGTCAAGTGTAAAATATTGTAGAAAATTTAAGTACGGCCAGTGAGTAAACTAGTTTGTAAAACAAACAAACAAAAATGATAGTCCAGGTTATTTGTTCAAACACCTTTGACGTGTTTCAGACATACTGATTATGATAAAACAAAAAACTTGTGTCAAGTAGTTGGTCTTTAACCCTGACTGAAAAGTTTTAATTGTTAAAATTTAGTGAAGTCCAAGAAAAAGTGACATTAGATTGTCTTATAGGTCTATACGTTTTTTAATATTCATAATTCTTCGATTGTATAAGGACCACGGTGTTGTATAAAGGTATGCTGTGTTGTATTTCAGACAACGTGATTGAACATGTCAGTTCAGCATTTATTCTGTTTTCTGTCAACATCGAAGAAATAAAACATGTCTTTTTGTTTAAGTATATGATTCCAACTTCCTAACAGTTTAATTTCACTTAATAAAACATATACCGATACAGAAAAGCGACTTAAACATCTCTAAGCTTATTTTTTATTTCACGGTAGTGAAAATGATGAAGTGGTGAAGTAGTGAAGTGGTACTTGCTTACTTCACCAGCTGTGACATCCTCTCCACTGCTGTCCGCCATGAGGTGCCTGGTGGTCCAGAACCTTACGGTACAAAGTCATCATGAAGTTTGATTGTTAGATCATTTCTTTGTTGTAGCAGGGTATGATATTGGTATTGTCCTCTGCATTGAATGTAACAAAAAACAGCTGTGCAAGAAAGCAAATATTCCGTTATCTAAAGCAAATATTAACTCAAAACTTTGAGGTAATTGAACTTTGTCACTTTATTTGGGCCGCCTAAGTCTGACATCTCATTTAGTGAGGTTTAGACTGGAATGTGACATCTCAGGCCCAGCTCAGTGAGCAGTTATTCAGTTTTTTCGTCTCTACCTCCACCCAATTTCACAGCAAGCTGCATTTGTTGTACCTCAGAAGTGGATAACAAAACACAAATAGTGGTTTACAAAGAGGTACAAGCTTCAGAACATGGGCTAGATTGAAGCACCACATGGTAATAAAAAGGCCTTTTGTCCTGTATCCTTGTGGTACTTTGATCAAAACATGTAACAGACGTCCCCCCGAGACCTCAGGAAATTTTGGCACTGGTCGAATGAGTTGCTTTTCATTGTGATGTTGACTGCAGATTGATGTATCATTACTCCACAAAGTTAATTTTGGAAGAGCACAACCAAAGTGAGCCATCCGAGATTACAACCAGCCAGTCAGAAATGTAGCAGCTTAGGAAGAAATCGGCGATGGCGTCAGTGTGTCCCATAATTGTATCACTGGAGACATCCATCAAACCCCTGTGCCAAGTCCTGTTGCCTCTGCATCTTCTGTTCACCATGCCATGGTGCACTTTTATACCGGGGCTAAACCTGAGTGAACTTTTGCTCCGAGTTAAACACAGACTCTACGATCATCCATCAGATACGTCTGTCGGTCAGTGCATCTTCACCTGGCTGAGCCTGAGCTTAGTGGCTCTGAGTTACATAACACCACGTCATGGAGCTGGACACGGGTCACTGACTCACAGCTGGCACACCAATGCTCCTGGAACCAAGATATATGGAAATAGTCTAATGATACGCCGGCGTTCAGCCAGTCACCCAAGTTAATCGGTTATTAAGATTTGCACTGTCCTGAAGAAATCTCTCACAACTTTGTTGTAAATATCTTGATTCAAACAAACACGTGAAATGCAGGCCCATTAAATATTTATGATTATTCATCTATATTATTAATTTACATTGGATGATTTTCCCCTTTTAAACTTCAAACTCACCCATACATCTTTTACCACTTATCAGAGGTCAGGTCGCGGGGGCCACCAGTCAAGCCCAGACCTCCCTCTCCCTGGCCACTTCCTGCAACTCATCGGGGGGAGCCCAAGGCTTTCCCAGGCCAGTCAAAAAAAACATAATCCCTCCAGAAGGTCCTGGCTCTTCCCCATGGTATCCTTCCACTAAGATGTACCCAGAAAACCTCCCCAGGGAGGCATTCAGGTGGCTTCCTAATGCCCGAGCCATCTCATTTGGCTCCTCTTAATGTGAAACTCCTTCCAGATGACCAATGTTCTCACCATTTCTCTACGGGAAAGCCCAGACACTCTGTGGAGAAAACTCATTTTGGCTGCTCGTATCTGTGATCTCATTCTTTAAGTCCCTACCCACAGCTTGTGACCACAGGTGAGGGTAGGAACGCAGACTGACTGGTGAATTGAACGCTTCAGCTCCTTCTTCACCACAACACAGCGATGCAGCATTCGCATCCCCGTGGACGCTGCACTAATCCGCCTGCTCCATTCTTCCCTCGCAGTTGCTGTTGCTGCTACCTTTAGCTGCTACAAACTAAAAAAAATTTTTTTAACTAAACTATACTAAGATTTTTACAGCAGACGGCTACACATACAAATTTATCGCCCATCCCTACACTGGCAGGTTTTTAAATAGTAAATGGTGCAAAGGAGATTCTACATGGTTCTCTTCTAAAATCATCGAAACAAAGATGACCATGAGTTACCAAAGCAGAAACACCTGCTCAGCGTCATGCCTGAAAAATCCTTTCACACAGGACTAAAAGTTGGCCTCATTACTGCTTCTCACATCTGCAGCACACCAATCACCACAAGCCATTAAAATCTGCAAATATGCACGACAGCACACAAGCATCTGCAGTCATGGTTGTGTTGCTTCCAGCTCTCAACGTGTGATGAAATTAAAATCCGAGAAATGTATAATTGCCTTGTTGGTTTGGGTCCAGTCCATCAAGTTTCCCAGCAGGTGGAAGTGAGTGCGTGTTAGGAGGGTGAGGAACGGGTTGTTTTAAAGTCGCGGTTGTGAGTTGGACTCTTTGAAACATAAGCGTGTTGTTTTCATGGACGAATATGTTGAGAAAAATGAAGACTTTGGGTGTTTAAGTTCAGGAATAAAACACATGTTTTTGTGAAATATGAAAACGTGAATTTGCAGGAATATTTGATCACGTTTAGGAGGCGTTGTCTGGCTGTTGTAATCTCCCGTCACTGCTAACGGACATCTTTTGTGACAACTGTGCATCACGGACATCATGGGGCGACTAAGACTCGAGAAAATAACGACAGAAGAGTGTGACTGACCAAGGGCGCAAACAAGCTTCAACGTCAGCCAGCGTTATAAAAGTGACTTAACCTCCATGTGTGTACAGCAGGGGTGGGCAACCCAGGTCCTCGAGGGCTGCTGTCCTGCATGTTTTAGATGCTTCCCTGCTTCATAACGCCACAAAAATAGTGGCTTTGTCATTAACAGGGTTGTGCAGACCTTGATGACAAGCTGATGACGACCATTCATTTGAACCTGGTGTGCTGATGCAGGGAAACATCTAAAACACGTAGGACACCGGCCTCGAGGACCAGGACTCCTCTGCCTGCTAAAGAGGGACCCTCCAAGGGAGAGGATTATATGGAGATGACCCAGATGGACACAAATACACTTAAAAGTAAAGATGTCTGACCCAGATGCCCCACCTGCACTCTTTTTTCTGTTACTTTTACCCATCTTCTCTGTGGTCCAAGTGCTTTGTAATGCAACAAATCTTTGAAACAAGCCAGATGTTTGTCAGCACCGACACCAGCCCCTGTTTTGATGGTAAATTGACTTTAAAAGTTCACACTTATCAGGAGGCAAATGTCAGATTAGGGAGCGGGATCTGGCATTGCAGGAGCACCTTATGCTTCAAACTTTATCTTTCAGCTGAAGTCACCTTTTTTCCCCCGGTTACATCAGACACACGCTTCACTCTGCCTCCAGGCAGAAATCTACAAACCAGCAGCGGCCTAAGCCTGCGCGTCTTCACTTACGCTGAATAAAATATTCCTGGCTCCAGCGCCTAATCCAGGTCTAAATCACATGCAAAACCGCTTCTAAGTCAATCAATAACTTTTTGAACAACTGAACTAAAAAAAAGAACGACGACTAAGTGAAATGAAAGACATACTCTATGATAAACATATGTTATTTTGTCTTTTTTTATTCATGATGGTAGTAGGAGAATTTTTATACAGCACAATTTTCATTCAGAAACTTAAATAAACATGAGAAGTAAATCAATATATATACATATATTTATTTATATATATATAATATATGTGTGTGTGTAATTTTTAAACAGATGTTTTGTTATCAGTATCAATACTGTATTTAATCTCAGAGAAAAATTACATAAATATTATAATATAATGAAACTGTATTTCTATCAGCATGTGTGTGTATCAGTGCAGAGACTAGACATAAATCCTCTCCCTGTGAAGTAATAATTTCTCATTTAATTGTTCAGCTCCTCTGCTTTCTTCTGTCAGCCGTCTTAACCCAGTTCCTCCTTCCTCATCCCTCAACACAATAAGAAGCCTAAGCAGCGCAACAATAAAGGATGTCTTTGGCTTTTCTTATCCATGTCTCTAAGCTTATTTAAGACCATTAATCTTTCTGAGTTTGTAGGTTTTAATGCCCTTATAGAATACAGCGTAAGTACCTCGTGTTAAAGTGATTTTCTAGGGCTGTTCTTTTGTGCTCAGTGTGCTTTCTTATGTGGCTCTGAGCTCGTTGGTGTCAGGACTTTTATAATCGAGTCTCACACACGTGCACACATGCATAGATAGACACAATTAAAAAGGCTCTGGCTTAAAATAAGTAATACAAAAAATATGTGCATTCAAGCCCAGAGATGTGTTAAGAATGATCCTTGATTCTGCCTCTGCCTCTGCATTCGAGTCGCTGATCGGTTTCACGATGACTTTTAAAACATCCTGTATCTATGAGATGCGGAAAATATAGAAACAGCTCAGGCATGAGTCAGCTATTCATGCACAACCCAAACAAGTGATATATGTGAGCACGGTGACGTGGATGGACGTGGCTTCTATGTAAAGACCTGCTTGCGGTTCTGCGGCTTTATTTAGATTCAGAGGTCACCCCACTCCCTACTGCACACTGCTGACCTAACAGGAATAAAATAGGATGAAGATGGATTAGACAGTGATGTCACGAATTCAGGCTCTCTGAAAACCATCCCATGTTGGACATTCCTAGAATAATAAAGCTGAGATTACGCTCTCATAGCACGATGGTGCTGGGTCCAGGTTTTTATACGACGCCTAAACCTTTACTCTGTTTTAGGAGCAGACTCATTACAGCCACATTTAATATGGGAGTTCTGCTTGTTGCAGCAAGCAGCAAACTAATGTAGTTAATGTGAAAATTAGATTTCTAAGGTTAAGATAACTCCCCGGAGTGAGAGGAATAATGAGCATGTACCGGTATGCTGATTTTCAACAGCCTGCTTCACATTCATTGTTATTCCCACTCACACATGAGCAGTTTGTACTGATATATTTGCCCTATTATTCCAGACAAAACAGACAGAATACCCTTGGCTTAGTAAAAACTGCTAACTTTTGAATTAAATATGTATAGGATATTTGATGGGTTTTGTCCTCCCTCAAAACAATCCCATCCACAGCATCACAACATCTCCAGCCTTATGGGAACCAAAACCAAATGCAACCGGTGGCTCGGCTGGCACTCGTCTGAAATCCCAATCCTGACATCAAATCGCAGTCTGAAGTGAATCCAGTCTTTTTAACTGACCGTTTACGTTACACTGTATGCTGCAGGTGATCAGATCCGATCTGTATGTCCTTGGGGGTGTTTGTTAATCTGCATGGTTTCCACGGTAACCTATACACGCTGACTAGATGGGAATGGACCAAGGTGGTGAACCGGCTGTGTTATTGTCGCACATGGTTATGAGGACTCCCAGTGAACATTTTGTACAAGTAACAAGAAACTGGCAGAGACAAAGGATGTTTCTGTGTACTGTTTTATTTTTGTGTCAGTACAGCAGGGTTAGATAACAGAGGAATCCTTGAAAATCCTCCGGCAGGCGTAGTCATTGCTTGTGTTGCAATTCAATTAAATGTACAACTTTATTCTTACAATTTAAGCTGTATTTCTCCCCTCAAGGCGGGCCTTGCCCTTTTCCATCACACAATCAAAACCTGTCTGTAAATACTTTACATTTTGCCAAGACAATAACTAGGGTGAGACTTCAGTCTTCTTGACTTATTCGTGGCAGTAAAAAAAAAGACTTATTCTTCAAAATATATTGAATCATTGACTTAAGCAGCTAGAAAAACATCACACAAAAGACGACATTTGATGGAAAGACATCTGTTTCCATGCGGTGTGTCCTCATTACAGCCAGACACGTGAGGTTTCACACCATTACTGCAAACATCAGACTCCTTCCCACTTTCTGTGTTTTCCTGCCTAAAAATATTGAAGCTTTCATTCCGATGAACGTGTAACTGGCTCTTTGGGAGCCGGTTACTGGATACACTGAGGTTGTGCAACGTTTCATTTTACATTTCCATGAAAGCTCAAATCTAATTTCCACACTTAGAGAACACTGCTGGGATTTTGCTCTATAATGGAGGTTAATCGAGTTAGGTCTCACACATGCCGCCGGGGTTGGGATGAGGCTTAACTACGCTACGATACCAACAATAAAATCCGTCTCACACACACACACACACACACACACACACACACACACACACACACACACACACACACACACACACACACACACACACACACAAACACACACACACACACACACACACACACACACACACACACACACTCCGCTGTTCTTTGTCATCTTTACACTTAGAGACGCTTTCAACTGGCTTTTATTTTCGCGTGTTTGGTTTGCATGTGTTTGGAAATAGAAGCATTTATGAGCATCCCAGTCTCCCATGTGTTGGCGCCGTCATTTGCATCCTGCCTGGACTGGCATATACACTACACGCCTGCTATAAGTGATAATTAATTCATGTTTGCCAGTGTCGCTCCATCTGCACGGCGGCCTTTTAAGTACACACGTGACCGTAAGTGTGATGACACAATCAGTCACGTGCAAAAGTTAGGACTTCCTCTTCTACTTTCATTCTTTTTGTGTAGAAAAATAAATAAATAAAACGATCTGATCATACTGGTTCTTCATATTAGACAAATACAACTTCAGATGAATAACAACATATATAACATTTGTTGTGTCATTATTTATATCTATCTGTTCATTATTTCCGCCCGCTTTAATCTTATTCAGGGTCTGGTGAGTTTGCTGGAGCCTGTCCGAGTAAAAAAAAAAAAAAAAAGCCAGGGGACATCCTGGACACATCATGTGGACTCTACTATGACGATTAAATAGGTTGTAGCTCCAAACAAAATAGTTTCTGTTCAGTGAGATGTTTGGACATTCACCTATGAGCAGGTCTCTTTAGGTCTCACTACAGCGTTTCACTTCGGTTGACGGATCCTGAGTGGGATGATGTAGAGTTCCTGGTGTGCTTTGAGTCACTGTCCCAGCTGACCTGACTTTGACCGAGCTTTAGCTGCTGAACAGATGGCCTCACATTTGTCTCTAGAATACTCTGGTATACAGAGGAGTTAATGGTTGACTCGATGACCAGGTCTTCTAGCTGCAAAACAACCACAAACCATCACCCCTCCACCGCCATGCTCGACAATGGGTATGAAGTGGTTTGCAGTGAGGTCGGTCAAAGCTCATCTGGTCTTTTTTTTGTGTTTTTGTGAACCTTCCTTGTTCTTTTAGACAGAAGAGGCTTTCTCCCACAAATCCTTCCAAAGGACTTCTTGCCTACAGGATTTTGTTCCTTCTTTGCTTAGTTTTGTCGAATACGCACTGGGAAAGCAAAAGTTATACACGCATGCTGATGTTTGTCTGAGGTTATATTTGCTTCACTACAAGACCCACTAAAATCAGATGATTTTTATTTTGGTTTTATTAGCTGTATGTTTGTGTGTGTGTGTGTGTGTGTGTGTGTGTGTGTGTGTGTGTGTGTGTGTGTGTGTGTGTGTGTGTGTGTGTGTGTGTGTGTGTGTGTGTCTGGGTGTGTTTGTGAAACAGAGTTGAAAAACACTGTATGACACAGAAAAAGCTCATTATGTGACTGTCATCCAGCCTCTGCTCTTTTTGTATGTCACTGCACGCACACACATGCACGCACACTCACACTCACACTCACACACACACACTCACACACACACTGTTGCGGCTGCTCACATCAGTTTAGCTCCTTAACCTTACGTAAGCACCTGTGTGCCACATTCGGTATAGACAGGAATAGACCTGATAAGGGGCTTAAAGACAGACACAGACACAGACACAAACACATGCACGTATTCAGATCTTTGAATGGGGCTGAAAGTAATGAATGAAGTGACTTTAGGAATGGAAAACGAGTCATTCAGACCACGTTCTGTGATTTTATTTCCTTAAAGCATTTCAAAAGGGCTCAGTTGCATTTGATGTGATGGAAAATGCTAATTCTATCACATGAACCATTTTTTAATTCAGCTGTACGTGTCCAGCTGGTGAAATGTTCAAGTGACCTATCTCTGCTTTGGTACAGTCCCCTGGCCGTCGAGGGAAGCTCTTACGCAACGGTTTTTATACTGTGTGATCAGTGGCTGGTAATTCTGCAGCTTCAAGATGACACAGCATTAAGATAGCCGCCAGGTCATTTCATCTCTGGCTATTTTAAGACATAACGCTCACTTTGCTGCTAAAGAATGTGTCGACGTTGTTTGTAGTGTCAGTGCTGGACAGTCCTCTAATATCTTAAAGGCACGAGGGACCGGCAGGTTAGAGACTTAACTAGAGTTTAACAGAAGACCTCCTTTGTGCTCTTTTGGGTGCAAGTGAGTGTGCATGAAGATGTAAACAAAGAGCATGCAGTCTTCGATGCTCTTAGATCCAGGTGGCACAAACAGTAATAGAAATTTCAGTTTTGTTGCAAGTTTTTTTTTTTTAACTCGACACACTGAGTGAAAAATGAGCTGTTCTTTGGGTTTGATACCCTTTAAGTTTTGAGCGCCAGTTCATATTTCCCCAGAAATTCAAGTGTCGAACACAGCTGCTGAAGAGAGAATTGTGTGTGTTTGTGTGTTTAAACATGCCTGGAGTCCCGTCATAGTTACAGGTCTCGTATATGTATCCAAAATAAATAAATGAATAAATAAATAATTAAGTACAATGTAATAAATAATTAAAAAAATAATAGAAAAAATAAATAACAGCATCCGCAGCATTCATTATTAATAAGGAACTGTTAAATGAAAAAACTTGAGGGTATTTTTTTATTTCCAATATATGATAAACACTTTAAAAAAAATATATATATATACATTTTTTTCATATTATTTCATTTGTCAGCCTTTAAAAGGCTAAAAACAATATAATTTGCTTGAAGTATTCAACTAATAAGTAAAACTAAAAAAAAAAAAAAAAAATATATATATATATATAGATATATATATATATATATATATATTTTTTTTTTTTTTTTTTTTTTTTCCCTTAGTTCTTGCCATGTGAGCCCCCACCCTCTCCTGAAAGGAGAGGTAATTGCTTTTGCTTTTATGTGCAATTCTGAACGCACAACAGTGCTGACACCTTGAAAGTGCTGAGGTGCGCGGAAAAAAAAGGTTATTATGGTGGGGGGTGGGTAGGTTTCGTTGGGAAAATGGGGGTCATCCTGCCAAGTATGAAATGCTATCAAATTACTATGCTTCACATGTCTAGAATTAGCATACATCAGATCAAACAGCTCGAGACTCCTTGGTGATTATGCATCCAGGTCCGTGTTCAGTTTCAACCCTGTTTTACTCCTAATTATCATATCATTATCATAGCATTGATTCTCGGCTGCTGTGTAGTCAATTTAGTCTGCACTGCACTCCAGGGAGCGGTAGACATGGTTTAGCTCGACCAGCTGTCTACCCATCCATCCCTCCTTCCCTTCGTCCCTCTCACTAGATAAAAGCCCAGCAGCTCACGCTGGTGCTGATGCTGATGCTGATGCTGATGCTTCTGTTACAATGCCGTAAACTATGAATATCCTTCCCTTTGCACCTAGGAAATTAATATAATATGCACAGTTCATTGCCGCTGTAACAGATATTATGTGGCGACCGTTTTCATACAAAAATGGCTTAATTTCCGGGATATTTATAAAAAAAAAATGTGTGTCCTGAACCCACGTCTACTGATACATTTTTAATAGGAAATATCATCTGGTACAAATGCACATTTAAACAGAGTCTGTAAAAGGCAAAAACATGACATGAACACCAGACTTGGTTTAAACGAGAAAAAAATCCATCCATCCGTTATCTAAACCCGCTTACTCCTTCTCAGGGTCACGGGGGTCTGCCGGAGCCTATCCCGACGCATAGCAGGCGAGAGGCAGGTGTACACCCTGGACAGGTCGCCAGTAAGGAAAAAAAAAAATAAAAATGACACCAAAACAAACTGAGAATCTTGGAAATGAAAACCCAGAAATGACGTGGTCACAGATTCTGAGGCTTTTATGAAGTTGAGAATGGTTTCAAAATTAAACTTGCAACTTAGCATGCTCACACTATCCCTGACAGTAGGAATCCACTCAACCTGTCAGAAAAAGGCCACATCTTTTGTACCCACTGTGATGCACTGTGTTAATATAAGTGAACAAAGACAGACTGAAAGCACACCCAGGGAGGAGAACAATAGAATGGTTTAATAAAAGAACCGACAGGGGGAGGAAATGAGGGGCTGGTGAGAGCAGGGTTCCTTCGAGACAGCGATTAACATTTGATTGGCCGTCATATAGTTAACTCCTGCCATGCTGTCTGTGTCCTTGGAGGAAATAATGTATTCGATTTTACTTCTTCTTTTTTTTTTTTTTTTTTGTTGAATGAAGAAAATCAAAATGAAAAAATACATTTAAGAAGAGTAGGGTTGAGATGTGAGGGATTTTATTGAGAAGTGAGGAGAATATCTGTCAATTCTTTCAATTGTTAGTACGCCACCAGTCTTTGTGGGTGATTACTTTTAACAGTAAAGTCTGACTTTTGAGTTCAATGGAAAGATGTTTAATCTGTCAAGTATGATTCAGTCCATCAAATAACTGCAAAAGTCTAGGGTATTTATCCCAGGCTGTAAAAAAGCAGTTTTGAAAAAAAAAAACACCCCTCTGTGATGTAACTTGTAGGTTTTTTTTAGACCAGTTGGTCTAAAACCAACATTTTAAGGCTCTGGACAACATCACTGACGGCAGCCGAATCTGCCCAAGTTAATCCAGAAATTGGCAGATGGGCGGAGCGAACAAGCCCGCCGGTCCGCTGGAACGCCTTTCCTCAGTTAGCCGTTGTAGCTTGGCTTCGTTCATGCCAACTAATCTTACTTTACCGTCATTCTGATAGGATCAGTCCATTAGTACAGAAAGACACAATGTGCAAGCAGTGTATGAAAAACGAATGGATCGATAATTTGTAGAACCAGGCTGCAGAACCAGGCTGTAGAACCAGGCTGTAGAACCAGGCTGTAGAACCGGGCTGTAGAACCAGGCTGCAGAACCAGGCTGTAGAACCAGGCTGTAGAACCAGGCTGCAGAACCAGGCTGTAGAACCAGGTGCAGGAGCATCATGTTGTTGTGGAAGAATATTGGCCCACTCGTCTCTGCAATGATGCTTCAGATCATTGAGGTCTGTGGGTCATGGATTTTCTATAGATCTCTTGAGGTCAATAAGTCATCTGAGATAAGCTCTGGACTTTGACTGGGCTATTGCAAAACCTTGATTCTTTTCTTTTTATTTCTGATCAGTCCAGTTTTAGATTTGCTGGTGTGCTTTGGGTTGCTGTCATTTTCTCTTGGAACTTTTAATACCAGGAAAATTGGAAACTGAATTTTTTTCCACTTGTGATTTTTTTTTTCTCTCTGTGTAAAATAATTGATTAAACAGAGTTTGGAAACTAAATAATGACTTTTCCTGATTGATGGAGAGAAAAAAAAATGCTTCTTCTAGATCCTTGCCTATGTCTTTCTTCATTGGCATGTTCTAAGACACACCTAAACGTTCCAGACCAGGAAACTGCCATCAAGTCTGCTTTTGTAGAGGTGCCAACCTCTCATGATCACGAGCAAATCAGGTGCATTCCCTGAGCAGCACCTGGATATTACTTCCCATATCGATTCCCGTGGAAACAGTAAAGGTCTACTGAGTTTTCCCCACACATTGCTGTCGCATTTTGACTTAGTTTTTTTTTTTCTTCAATAAATTATGAGACAATGTAATTTACCAATCTTTATCTTGAGACCTAGAAGGGTCAAAAATAATAATAAAGAGAAAATTATATATTTTCTAAAGAAGTTCCTCAAAGAACACAACAAAGAGTGTGAGGTGTTCAAAAGTACCAAGATATCAGTCTGATGGGACCTGATGGCATATGTGGGAAGCAATTCTAGTCCAATAAAAGACCCTAGCCCTCCAACTGTGAGGCCCAAAGGATCTATTGCTCACTCTTAGTGCTCTTTTGGGGCCACAAGGAGAACCAGTTAATATTAAGCGAGGAGCCATAATGTTAAGGCTGAGTGGTGTATGTATGATTTATAGTGTGAGATATATCCATTGTGATGTTTGGCCTTTTCTAACATCAGCATCAGCTGATGAACACTTTTTATGCCTCTGTTAAATTCAAACAACTTCGACTTCGATGAACAATACTTGCACCAGTGTAAGAATAATCTTCATCCTTCAGAGAGCAGTCTTTGTGACGAAGTGTCACATCCATCCCCGAACAATCTTATTGGGTTTTGAACGCTCATGTCAGCAGGGTATATTATTAGTTTCATTTAATTTCTTGTCCTGCTGTGACAGAAGAAAGAAAAGAAGCCAAAGCAGTGGAACAGCACTTGGGTGAAAGTGAGTGATACTGGATATATTATTCATTTGATATGAGGTTAATATTTCATGACCTGCACAGAAAGACTGCCTTAAGATTATTTCACAGTCTGGGTCAAAACTCAGAGGAAACCACCTGAGTCTTAACCAACAAATCACATACACGTGTGCATTTTGTGTTACTGTAAATCTTTGCTGGATAGTTATTTCAGGGAATGGCAGGGAATTACTCCTGCAAGCTCCTGCCCAGCTGATTAGCTGGATTCACAGTACTAGTAAATTAAACATACACTCTCTTGGCATTTTTAGATGATGCTGTTATTTTGTTGTTGCAGCATCTATACAATATGGCTTCAGAAGCTTGAATTGCTTGGGACCATCATAACAAACACTGGCTCTGCAGCACACCAGTTACAGATGCATCAGCGGAGCAAGAAGCAATGTTCCAAATTTATAGTACTCACTGTAACTTCATGATTCATAGTCTCGGCTTGCCCTTTCCAAGGTCTTCTGAATGCCGCTGAACAGGCTGTGCTGCATTTAAACGACTTGCTAATGCAGTCCATATTCTTTTTCTGAATCACTCAAACACCTAACACAATTTTAGAATTTCCACCACTTTTTTTTTGTTGTTGTTTGTTTCCAAGGAATATATATATGAAAACACTTAATCTCATTCTGTTAAATATTTCTGGGGCGTCTGGTGTGAAAACAAACGCAAATTCAGCATAAAAGGGGTTTGAATATTGATGCCTCAGTGCTGGAGGATTTTTACTTTTTTGTCTGAGGCAAAATGATGCAACTACGTTGAGGATATAAAAGTTTTATTCATGTCTGAAGGCCTGACTTCTCCTCTTGCCCCACTCCAAGTTAAAAGCTAAATTTCTACAATTCTTGGAATAACTTAAAGCCATCCTGACTATTCTTGTTGTTGCAGTCTCTGCTCGTTTCATCGTAGAAAAATTGGATTTGTAGTTCTTTGGATCATTAAAGCTTTGTTTTAATTACTCTGATGTCACCAGCCAAGCATTTCTTTTTCTGGATTTTACAAAGAGTCGGTGGCAGTTAGAATCAAAAGCATGATGAGAATTATGTAACTTCATGAAGCAAAACAAGGCGATGCACGTGCAGCTGTGTAGTCCTCAGTCTGCCTGTTCAGTTTGCATGCATGTGTTTTAACTGGCGACTGGGGATGGTGATGAGGAAAGATAATGCAATAGTGACAGCTGAAAGGAAAACCTGTCACTGATAATCACTTTGGAAAAACGTAAACACCAGCTGGAATTAGTGGCGTCCACTGGGGAAAAAGTCAGCATGTGTCCTGCTCCTGCCCCATGGCAAATAAATAAATATCCTTAATCACTTAACTTTGCATTACAGTGTCAATGCGAGCTTATTTATTGTCATTTCTTCATTGAACAAGACTGAAGACTTTTAGGTCACAGCTAACAACCTACTTCCTAATCGCACTCAGCAGTAAAGATGCAGTTGGTAAGTTTCTTTGTTGCCATATCTGCTGAAACTACTACGATTCTCTGATAATGTTACATAAACTATGTAAGTTGAGATACAAATCTGCTCCTTTGGCGCTACCTGTTTGTCAAACGTCAACCACAGAGTCACGCTCATGGGTGGAGCTGGAGGGGAGGGTGTGGGGGGGTTGCCTGGTGAATGTGCGGGACTGTGATTGACAGCCTGTAAACACACCCCCCTGGCTGTGATTGGAGGAACTGCCGGTGGAAACCATGATGATGCTGATTCGTTTTTCAATTTTACCTAGTTTATCTAACATTATCAGAAAGTAGTGGTCATTTTAGCAAATATGACAAAAATAAAGTTACCAACTGCAACTTTAACTCACATATCCTCAGGTCTTGTTTTAAAGGCTGTTAGTTGAAGTTATTTACTTTTTATGACTATTTACATTATGTGAATGTGTTAATTAATTAAAATGTAGTCAAACAAAGAAAAATGTGTTACTTCTTTGTTAATGTATTATAAAGACTGATTTTAAGAGTTTAAATATTCTGTATAATAATCCTGAGCTAATAATACATACAGATGTTGTTTGTGGCTTATGAAGCACTTTGTGGCTTTCAACCTGTAAAGGTTTCTATATAAATAAAGATGACTTGCTTTCTTACTAGATAATAACTGCGGGAGAGGCGGGACTCCTGCATGTGAAATTGGTGTCATGAGCAGCATTTTGATATGAGAACCATTTTATTTGAATGTAGGGGAGTACCTGCACTCACCTTCAAGTGAAGCGTGAGCCTGTTCTTGTTTTATTTTATTTTATTGTCAGATTTTTATCTGGCTTAAAGTGCCTTTATTTCAGATCTCTTGAGCTGCAGCGGGGCTCTGCTCTCGGCTATGATTGGTCAGATGTCGATTGTTAATTGCAGGAGTGTAGTAGATGACAGACTGGAGTCCACATTTCTCACCTGTTCGCTTGCAGGACTTGCAGGCGTTCTTCCTTCTGTTAACAAGCGTTATGGAAAGACGCCTAACCAAATACAAGACCTTTGTTGATCGACCAATTTTCAACAGCGTCATCCATCAGAAATTGAAACTAAAACCCTAATCTTACGTTACCTGTCGGCATAGGAGAATCGTCTTGTGGGAATATGAAGGTTTGCCAGCTGGCAGAGGAGGCTGAGCTATTTTTATCCTTTCAGCATTTGGTATTCAGAGTGAAGAGCAGGGAGGCTCCAAAGGTGAGATTAATTCATTCAAGGCATCTGAAATATGAGAGGCATGGGAACGGTTAAAGCATTAACAAGAGCAACTTAATCAACTCACTGAAAGCATTAATCTTTTGCAGAGTTCACATTAGTGTAGTGATGGCCCTAAAATTTGTACACTGTCAGTAGCCTGATCATTTTGTTAGGGATGGAGAAGGTACTCCTTCCTAATTTCTTCCTTCATCCAATACTTCATCACGTAACCTAGGGACTCTCCTCCTGCATCAGAAACCTCAAGCCTACAAACTGTAGAGCCACAGCTCAGATGAGACATAATTCGACTAACCTCCAGTACTCTGGGGAATAATGTAAATTGATTTCAAATTGTCTAAATGTAGATTTAGACGTGGGTAGGGTGAAAACCCCTTTTTTAGTAGACACTGGGTTCATGCTGTCAACAAAGAAAGCTTCTTTATTGAGAATTTTGAGCTGCAAGGCCAGGATTTATTCCGTTTTGTCCCTGGATAGAGCTAAAGGTTTGGTTATTTCATTGTTGAAACCTTATGGATGCATGTAGTGAGTCGATGTCACAGTAGGGTGTTTTTGTTGCTGAAGACCCCATGGTTATCTGCCTCCTAGGTTTCCTGGTGCTTTGGAAATCTGTAGGCATTTTTAGATTAGACCCTGTTATTATCCCTGGATGAAGAACGCGTGCTTAATGTGCACTGGGCAATGTAAATGCAAGGCGTGTTATTGCCTCCCAGGTGCCTAAAGCCAGCTGAGGCAAGGGAAGGCACGTTTATTTGTAAAGCACATTACATGTACAAGAAAACTAAAAGTGCTTAACATTAAAAGATCTTAAAAAAACACATTAAAAAGTAAAAGAGTTTAAAAGCAGAAATTAAAGACTGACATAAGTGAAAAAGAATAAAACAAATGAGATGCAAGAAAGAAAGGTTGTTAGTACATTATGGTGGATTACTGAGAAGCAACAGTAAATAAAATTGTTTTCATACTTGATATAAAGCAATTGAGAGTTTCACTTGCCCTGAAGAAATGTGGGAGTTTGTTCCACAGGTGAGGTGAGCCGAACGCTGCCTCACCATGTTTGGTTCTAACTCTGGGTACAGAAAGTAGGCGTGACCCTAAAGAACTGAGGGTTCTGGTTGGTTCACAATGGATCAGGACATCAGAGATGTATTTTGGCCTGAGACCAACATCAGGATTTTAAAATCTATTCTGTGACAGACAGGAAGCCAGTGTAAAGATCCAAGAACTGGAGATATATGGACCTCCCGCTGGCTGTCTGGTCAGCCTCGCTGGGTTCACCAACATCGGAAGTGCTGGATGATGCAGGAGATGGAGCGGGTGGTGGATCCATGCTGAATAACAATAGTTTTGCATAGCAACTTCTCCCAAATCGTGTTGCACAAATTTGACCTGCAGTTTCCCTCTGCCCGTTCTGCTGTGGTGTTCGTTCCTTCTGAGGCTCTTCAGTTTGTTAATGACGAGGAGCTCACGGACCTCCTCGTCTCGTCACCAACAAATCCCACCTACGACCCCCACTCGTATCAGTTCTGTTTACCTTTGGCCTGACCGAGAATTAGGTGTTCCCCTTGGAGGCGAGTTATCGACGGGGCCAGCTCAACGCGCCACCCTGTGTTAGTTAACATGAAAAAGACAGGGGACATGATCGGCTGGTGTAAAATACGGGGTATCGGCTGATGTAAAAGGGGGTTATGTCACCAGCAGGTGCCCCAGAGAGCACTTTGGGCAATATAGAATATATAAGAAGGTGTTACATTCCATGTGGTGCAATGAACATCGTACCTGCCAGCTTTTCAGATCAGTCTTCAGAAGTTGTGTTGTTGGGACTTTGGTTCACTGTTGTTGGCAACCCTCGTGTTACTGTCTAGGTCAGTGCAGGATCTCAGTGCCATCTCCGCTAACTATTGGCCAGGGTTTGCCACGAGGTATCAGGGCGGCCAATGGATGTCTCCACGCCGATGTCTCAAATTCTTCACTCCTCCAGGCGAATTCTCTTCTCTTGAAATACGTCACTATCTTTTCAGCCCATGATGGATAATGAAGCAAATAGGTACAGTATGTCATGTCATTTTCTGGTTGATGACAGTTTCTGGTCTTTTCAGGCCCTGAAGCCAGAATCTTTAAGGGCAACAATAAAAAAAAGGAGTAGCATCAGAATAGATATTGCATTTCTTTGACTCATTCAAATCTTTTATTAATTGCTGTGAAATCAACAGCCACTTTTTTCTTTGCCCAGATTCAAAGAGTAGATCACAATCAGTAGAGGGACCATGCTCTGGATATCTTCTGGGTGTGTCTTAGGTGACCTCTAAGGTGCCTCCTTCTCTTGTTGACCTGTGTATCCTCTGGTAATCCTCAACTGAGTTTTAAGCTTGCAGTTATTTTATTTGCATTGAGGTGCTTTAAAATGTAGCTTTCATCTATAAAACATGTTGATGGATGAAAATGTCTCTTACTTTCCCATTCCTTTTGTTGAATAATATATAAATACATAATGTAATAATGTTGTCTGATACTTTGCATGTGTTTAAGGTCTCTTGAAACCAAACACCTCCTGCATTTGCACACTAAGTCTGCGTATTATACCTGCAACCTTTAAATGTATGATTCTCCATATAATAAGGTGACCATGGCAACGGTTCCCTCTGGTGAAGCAAATTAGCTTTACTTATGGCAGAGAAAGGCAGACAATAACAACATGAATATCGAACCTCTGATTCCCGGTAGAGGGGAAACATGGTCAAGATTGTTTTTCTTTTGTAGATAAATAATTTGAGGGGAGAGTCGAACAAAAGAGACAGAAAAAGACAAAAATGTAAAGAAAACAAAACTGAGAGTCAAAAACTATGATTATTGTTGCTGTTTGGTCGGCCTCGCTGGCTTTACGGGTTGGGGAAGGCACCCCCAACCTGCCCTAGCAGGGGTGCTTCCGTTGTGGGGTGGGGGGTTTCGGGGGCTGGTGGGAGGAGGTAAGTGGTACTTGGGTTGGCTTGTGGGTGTTGCAGTCAGGGGTCTGGGTGCTTGTGTTGGTGTTGTACTTGTGCCAACCGGGTCGGGGGACCTCCTGGTCCTGCTCTGGCACTGTCATTTTGGGTTTCTGGGTGAGGGCTGCTGGGGGGACTGGACTTGAGTGGTTCTGGTGTCAGATTGCAGCACAGTGGGATTGGGTGGGTCTGGGTGCTCTCGAGGTGCACTACATGTGTGGGTGTGAATATGTAGTGTGACGTATGTAGTATGTAGTGTAGTATATGTAGTATATAGTGTAGTTTATGTAGTATATATTGTAATGTATGTAGTATATAGTGTAGTATATGTAGTATATAGTGTAATATATGTAGTTTATAGTGTAGTATATGTAATATATAATGTAGTATATGTAGTATATAGTGTAATATATGTAATATATGTAGTATATAGTGTAGTATATGTAATATATAATGTAGTATAAGTAGTATATAGTGTAGTATAAGTAGTATATAGTGTAGTATATGTAGTATATAGTGTAGTATATGTAATATATGTAGTTTATAGTGTAGTATATGTAGTATATAGTGTAATATATGTAATATATGTAGTACATAGTGTAATATATGTAATATATAATGTAGTATAAGTAGTATATTGTGTAGTATAAGTAGTATATAGTGTAGTATATGTAGTATATAGTGTAGTATATGTAATATATAGTGTAATATATGTAATATATGTAGTTTATAATGTAGTGTATGTAGTATATAGTGTAATATATGTAATATATGTAGTACATAGTGAAATATATGTAGTATATAGTGTAGTATATGTAATATATGTAGTATATAGTGTAATATATGTAATGTATGTAGTATATAGTGTAGTATATGTAGCATAATATATGTAATATATGTAGTTTATAGTGTAATATATGTAATATATGTAGTATATAGTGTAATATATGTAGTATAATATATGTAATATATGTAGTATATAGTGTAGTGTATGTAATATATAATGTAGTATATGTAGTATATAGTGTAGTATATGTAGTATATAGTGTAGTATATGTAATATATGTAGTATATAGTGTAATATATGTAATATATGTAGTATATAGTGTAGTATATGTAATATATGTAGTATATAGTGTAATATATGTAGTATATAGTGTAATACATGTAGTATATAGTGTAATATATGTAATATATGTAGTATATAGTGTAATATATGTAGTATATAGTGTAATATATATAGTATATAGTGTAATACATGTAGTATATAGTGTAATATATGTAATATATGTAGTATATAGTGTAATATATATAGTATATAGTGTAGTATATGTAATATATGTAGTATATAGTGTAATATATGTAGTATATAGTGTAATATATATAGTATATAGTGTAGTATATGTAATATATGTAGTATATAGTGTAATATATGTAGTATATAGTGTAATACATGTAGTATATAGTGTAATATATGTAATATATGTAATATATAGTGTAATATATATAGTATATAGTGTAGTATATGTAATATATGTAGTATATAGTGTAATATATGTAGTATATAGTGTAATATATGTAGTATATAGTGTAATACATGTAGTATATAGTGTAATATATGTAATATATGTAGTATATAGTGTAATATATGTAGTATATAGTGTAATATATGTAGTATATAGTGTAATATATATAGTATATAGTGTAATATATGTAGTATATAGTGTAATATATGTAGTATATAGTGTAATACATGTAGTATATAGTGTAATACATGTAGTATATAGTGTAATATATGTAATATATAGTGTAATATATGTAGTATATAGTGTAATACATGTAGTATATAGTGTAATATATGTAATATATGTAGTATATAGTGTAATATATGTAGTATATAGTGTAATATATGTAGTATATAGTGTAATATATGTAGTATATGTAGTATAATATATGTAATATATGTAGTTTATAGTGTAATATATGTAATATATGTAGTATATAGTGTAATATATATAGTATATAGTGTAGTATATGTAATATATGTGGTATATAGTGTAATATATGTAGTATATGTAGTATAATATATGTAATATATGTAGTTTATAGTGTAATATATGTAATATATGTAGTATATAGTGTAATATATATAGTATATAGTGTAGTATATGTAATATATGTGGTATATAGTGTAATATATGTAGTATATAGTGTAATACATGTAATATATGTAGTATATAGTGTAATATATGTAATATATGTAGTATATAGTGTAATATATATAGTATATAGTGTAGTATATGTAATATATGTGGTATATAGTGTAATATATGTAGTATATAGTGTAATACATGTAATATATGTAGTATATAGTGTAATATATGTAGTATATAGTGTAATACATGTAATATATGTAGTATATAGTGTAATATATGTAGTATAATATATGTAATATATGTAGTATATGTAGTATATAGTGTAGTATATGTAATATATGTAGTATATAGTGTAGTATATGTAATATATGTAGTATATAGTGTAATATATGTAATATATGTAGTATATAGTGTAATATATATAGTATATAGTGTAGTATATGTAATATATGTGGTATATAGTGTAATATATGTAGTATATAGTCTAATACATGTAATATATGTAGTATATAGTGTAATATATGTAGTATAATATATGTAATATATGTAGTATATGTAGTATATAGTGTAGTATATGTAATATATGTAGTATATAGTGTAGTATATGTAATATATGTAGTATATAGTGTAATATATGTAGTATATAGTGTAATATATGTAGTATAATATATGTAATATATGTAGTATATAGTGCAGCCCCCCTCCCGTTTGCCACCCTGGCCACCTCTCGTATTATGGTTTTTGATGTTTTTTGACCTGTAAAGGTTCGTGAAAGCCGCTTTTGCAGGGACGTTCGTGGTTGTGGAGACGCATGTGAATGATGAAACGTCCACCCGAAACTCCTGCTAGTGGAAACACACCTATATGCAGTTTTTAACATTTTTAATTGGTGCACTTGTGCATTTTCCCTTTGATGTTTTGACCATCTTTGATGTGAACGCACCAATAGCCAGACTCATAGGAAGGTTGTAGTCTGAAGATGTCCGGCACTATTTTACCTACTTCCAAAGTACAAGGAGAGGGCTCTGAAGTGTTTAGAAGTCAAAGCCTTACCCGGGTACGGAATAACGCATTTCAGCTTGCAGCCTTCATGAAAACATTAAGAACCAGAGTTTTAACAGGAATATTCATTAGATAAGATTTATGTATCAAACATCAACCAAACAAACACTTGTCAAGTCACATAAAGTCAATCTAACTTCAGACCATCATAAAAATCCATTGCCAGAATTCAATAATCGATTGGTATTCATTCATGTTCTCAGAAAATAACGTTTGAAAGGTAGGGTAAGCAGTTTCTGGAAGTCATAATGCCTCTTGATATTTGTAAAAAAAATATCAACAAAACACAGTAAACAATATCATGTTGTGGCAAACCTGTTTGTCTGTAGTGCAGTGAGTTTTCACTTGTGTCAGAATCCATCATGTCATAACCTGTTTACATCCCTATCTCGATGATTGATCCTAGCTTTGTCTTGTTTACCAATGAGCTTATCTCTTTAATGGATTTGTCGCGAGACAGGGATCTGATCAGATCACAGAATCTGCCTTATGACATAATACCAATTTGAAAAGAAACCAAACAGAAGTAATATAGTGGACGGGTGAGTCTGTCCTTGTCCTTGAGCCAGATGGGCATCAACTGTGTCTGGTTTATTAGATGCTTGACCCACGAATCAGAGTTTGATGAGCAGGTCATTGGTTCTGTCAGCTGACTGCGTCCATATTGTGTGTTATACTGGGTGGGTGGGCCTTATCTCAACAGCAAGAAAGCAGAACACGGTCAATACCCTTTCCTTTCTGTGTGCTTTGTGGGCGTGTGTGATAGGTTTTTACAGGCTTGGAAACGAACATTGATTGCTTAAACTGTCCGACGCTGTAATCAGCAAAAAGCCTTCACCATAAGGGAAGAAAGACAAGTCAGAAAGCATTGACATAACTTTATTTATTTTTTCAAAAAGATGCCAGCTAATGAAATTTAGTTCAAAAGCGCCATGCTTTCAACTGTCTTTACATCTCTGTTCACCCCGACTATTTTAGGGGTTGCTGACGGTACCTCAACTTGACTCCGCTCATCTCTTCTGAAATTGATAATTGTGCTGTTGTCTGGTTCTGTAAATGCCCTGCAAATCTGAATGCCTCACTGAACGTGGAGAAGACCAAAGACCAAACACTCCCAGCATTGCTCCTCTGAACCTCGACGGTGCTGCTGTGGAGAGGGTGAGCAGCACCAAGTTCCTGGGTGTCCACATCTCAGAGGACCTCTCCTGGACTGTTAACACTGCATCACTCGCCAAGAAGGCACAGCAGCGTCTCTACTTCCTCCGCAAACTGCAAAGAGCCAGAGCCCCGGCCCCCATCAGGTACACCTTCTACAGAGGCACCATCGAGAGCATCCTGACCAGCTGCATCAGCGTGTGGTACGGAGCCTGCACCGCAACCTGCCGCAAGTCTCTCCAACGTGTCGTGAGAGCAGCTGAGAAGATCGTTGGTGTCTCTCTCCCCTCACATCAGGACATCTACAGCAGACGTCTGACTCGCAAAGCCCTCAGCATTGTGAGAGACCCCACCCACCCGTCACACAGCCTCTTCAGTCTGCTGCCATCAGGGAGGCTATTTTTGTCTTTTAGCACATTATTTCTGCAAATTACTGTAAGAACAGTTAAGGATCTGCATAGGGGCAAGGGGGAGCAACTTGCCCCCCTGAAGTAAAGCCTTGCCCCCCTGAAGTAAAGCCTTGCCCCCCTGTAGTTCAAAAATTTGAAAACAATCGTTTGTATGTCCTCATTGGTCCGCTTCCCGCTCCGCGGCCTCACGCACTGCTGCTTCAATGACAGGAGACAGAGCGACGCACTGAGGTGCCTCACCTGTGCCAGGTAAAGTCAGTCTCTTCAGCTGATGTTTCAGCAGATAAGGTTAAAGATGAATTTAATTTTGTAATTAATTAAATGTACTCTTTATCGCCAAAGCTGTCGGCGCCGACAGGAGATAATGCTGCATTTCAAATTATCTTAACTTTTTCAACTATGTGCGCTGTCGAGGTAATTCCAACGGATTCTGGAAGCGGAGGAGTGGCCTTTTTTATCGATATATGGCACATCTACCCTCCTGTAACTTTCCAGTGTAGGAGGGAGGAAGCAGCAGGTCGGCTGAGAGGGGCTGCTGAAAAATTCGCATCACACTCTGAGCGAGTCCTGAAAGTTTAACCACCGTTTTTTTAACGCTCCGTTTTACACTCTCAAAGTGTCCTTTACTTTTTTTTCGGCAGCCTCTTAGATTTTGATCAGCTATGGTGATTTGAAAGGCACCACTGTCTCCCGTCTGCACTGACAACTCCGGGGATAAAGGCGAAAGATGGTCTCCGTTAAATACGACCATTGATCACAAGCTGACAGCAACCGACACAGGTGTTTGTTGGAACATATTTCCCAAGTCAGTTTTTGATAACAGTAAAGACCGGAGCAGTTTGTGGAGAATTTACATATGAAAAAAATGTTTGACGGGCCAAACATTGTTTCACGGATTCACAGTTTCACTGCCGGGATCATGTGATCAGTGTGACAGTAGGAGGCTGCACAACGAAACCAGTTCCATCCTCACTGTCCAACTGGGAAAATAACCGGCTACAATGAGAACAAGTAGTCTGAATATAACCGTTAATGTAACTTGTGTGAATGTGAAGAACGATTCCTGGTTTCATATTGTTATTGACCTCTTGTGGAAGGAATATAAATTTCAAATGTTGATGTTTGTAAATTGCAGGATGAAATGAAGAGGAAATTTGGAAAAAAAGTGAGGGATGAGCCGGAGAAGGAGAAGTTGAGACTCGAGTATGACAGAAAGTCCAGGAGGATCAGAGTTGAAGAGGGCCACTGGGAGCAACAGGCGAACAAATAAGTGAAGACCAGGAGGCTGTTGTTAGCGAGAGGGATTAAGATGAGGAGGTCTCGGCGTCAGAGACGGGGACCCGAAGCAAACAGTGCACAGAAGGGTGATGATGGAGAAGATGAGAGCTTGGAGTCAGGGATGCCACCTTATATTCCAGCTGGACACCGTGGTAAAACTTAACAAATGTTAACAAATATTTGATTAGTGATCATTTACATGCACTGAAGGTGTCAATGCCACCCTGGCCACACCTCTTGCCACTCTTTTCAAACCCTGCGTCAAATTTTTCTAGATCTGCCACTGAGTTAAGCATATCTTAAAGTGTGGCCATGTCTAAAAAAGGTTTTGTCTCTTGCCTGTAATGAGTCAGGATAGGCTCCAGCAGCCCCCTCTGACCCTGCAAAGGATGAAAACAGCTATATAAAATGGTTAGTTTACATAATACAGACCGTTTCTTTTTAATTAGGGCAGTGTATTATTAAATAAAATCCCTATGTACTGCAGATGGCAAAAATAGTCTTAATACATGTTTAGAAATGTCTTAATTAAAAAGTGTTGTAAATGGTCCTCTTAGAGATATATCTCAGCATCGTTGAAATGGATTATAAGACTTACCTTTCCGGATGTCTTTTCCCATCATTTAACTATGACGCTCTTTCTTTCTCTCTTTTTTTCAATTCTCAGGGCTTCACCTTCTGCCCCTCAACCTCATCCCCATTATTTGGGAAACCTCCATCACCGTGGGGGTGTATGAACATTACACAGCATGAGAGGAACTCTCGTCTCATCTCTGCCCACAACCTCCCCATGCAGCGAACACCATATGTCCCTCGTACACTCTCAAAAAACACACTCACACACTATAATGCACAGGCTACACCCTGGGGTTGGCGCTTAGGTGTAATTTTCTCCGCATCAAGATAAGCTCTCTGTCCTGCTGTTGCCATGACGATACGATGTGGTTACAGGGCAGTAGGGGGATGAGTAATGAGGTGTCGCGATACCTCAATGGGTTACCAGTGACCCCTGAACCTCGGGGCCAGAGAGAACACGGGTACTGAGGAAAACAAGGGTGCATAATATCCATCCCTCTGAACTTAATCTCATGTCTGGCTCTTTAAAACCCTCTAACCCCGTATTTGGGAACAACACAGTAAGGTGTGAGGTTTTCCTGGAAGATGAAGCAAGCGCAGGATGACAAGGGATTTGGAAAGCAAAAGGCTGCTATGCACTTCTGTGTTTTGACATGTCTGCTTGTAAGATGGATCATCCACTCGACCTGCAATGCTGCAGATGCATTTGATAGTGTATAATGCAGTGTATCAGTTTTCTCACATCCATTTATGTACACTAGTCAATGACTGAACACAGGACAACAATCTCTGTTGTCTGCAGGAAAACAAGTTCTGTGATGCACCACATCTGTTTGAGACCTTAAAACGATCTTTTTCAAGATATGTGAACTTTAAACTCGCATAACTGCCTTGACAGTTGATGTAGTTACATATAATTGTAATATTACATTTGAAATACTGCCACTTATGTTTGCAGCACCTGACCTTGAGGAAGACGGCAAAAAGCAGAACCACTTGTCTTGGACATACAGTGTATATGATTAAAGTTGGAAGTATTTTATACAGTTTAGCATGTTGCCATAACTGTCTGGTTCGAGACAGTTGGTCAGTCAGGTGAGGCATGTTTCCTCTGTATCAGAATTTATGAAAGTGTTTCCTTCTTGCATTATTTGTGTGGACTTTGAGATATATATATATATATATTTATAAAGGTAGAAACCACTACAATCAAAGAACATTTGTAATGTTTTCCATGAACCATGTGCAATACAAGGTGCTGTAGACGTTAAAAGTAATAACAGCAAAAAAAAAACACAAAAAAACAATCAAAACCTTTATGACTTACTTGCATCAATTATCCAAACAGATACATTTATTTAAATATAGAGCACCCATAGTCGTAGATTTTTTTAATGACATCCACATTCATTTTCCATTTTCTTTAAGATATAAACAGTAAATCCTGGTTCTCTTAAGCCTAAATAAATAGAATCACAAATAACACCGTGAACATCAAATATCTCTATGGGAGAGTCTCCTTAGAAAGAGTGAAATCTGGGCTGTCCACTAGTGGCCATCTGGTCAATAACTGGCAACCTTTTATTAGAACTACCTCTAACATTATCACTGTCTTTTACTGTTTGAGTCTTAACGAAGAGATGACCTTTTAAACAGTGATAAAACAAGACTAGAGCTGCCTGAGACTTGCACAGTACTGCACATACACCGGCCCACACCAACACACATTAACGCATAACCCCAAAAGATGAAACCAGCACATGTGGGGAAAGCTTTCTTTCGTTTTTAGAGGAAATACTGCAGGGGAGCTGGTTTGGTGGTTTCAGGATCCCATCTGCTTTTTGTAGATGATGTGGCCCTGCTGGTGTCATCATGCTCAAGATCTTCAGCTCTAACTAGTAAGGTTTATAGCCAAGGAGGTGTTTCAGGCATGTCCAACTAAGCTGGGGTCACCCAACAGACCCTGGAAATGCTGGAGAGATGAAATCTCTTGGCTGGTTCGCGAACAGTGTTTCCTCAGAAGAGCATGAGGAGGAGGCCAAGGACAGGGAGGTCTGGGCTTCTCTGGTCAGGTTGCTGGGTCTGTTAAACTCAGATAAGCAGAAGTGGATGGATGGATGGATGGATGGATGGATGGATGGATGGATGGATGGATGGATGGATGGATGGATGGATGGATGGATGGATGGATAACATGGTCTTGAATTTATTTCTAAAAATGTTCATACTTCCCGTGATCCACAGATCTTCAGGTGGCATAGAAGTTGGACAGTCATAATGTTTTCATCTAAAGTAAAGTTGAACCTCTGCAAATGTGCCAATGTTGAGAGAAGGAGAGAATGAAGGAAATAAAGCTCATTTTGAAGAAAAAAGTATATTTCTCTTAGGTTGGACAGTATGTTGCAGAACAACCCCTCACAAGTATGCAAACACCAAACATCCTTGTGAGTCATCTTTCTCCTTCTCTGTCTGTCTTTCACCCTGACCCAGATACTTTAGCTGAACGAGCGAGAGGGGGCAGGGAGTCGTCATCCACACAAAAAGAGCAAGAGGGAATGGATGGCACCATAGCATGAGAATAGGGGAAGACCCATTATTGACTTTAATTTAATTACTTTATTCTTGTTCCATTATATAAAAGAAAGAATCGTGATATATGAAGATGATCCATGATTAATCATGATGTTGTAAGTTAGCTCAGCATCTACATTGGAGGCTGAAATTATGAAAAAATTGAGGTAAAAATAAATAAGATAAAAATAACACAAACGTATAGAAACAAAAACTAAAAATATGTACATGTTCTGAATTTTCTTTCAGTCATCCTCCTCCTTCACCTAATTCTTTTCTTCTTTTTCTTTGTTTCTTCAGATACTGTAAACTCCTCTCGGTTTTTTCAAAAACCTTGAATTAAAATTTTTTTTAAACAATCCATCCATCCATTATCCCTATGCGCGTATTCCTGCTCAGAGGCACAGGGATCTGCTGGAACATATCCCAGCTCACTTCAGGGGAAATGCAGGAGTATGCCCTGGACAGATCACTGGTACTCCACTCGGTGACTTTCATCAAACCATAAATACATACTTGCAATAAAATGAGACAGTTTAAATTCATAGACGAGAAACCAAGCATGATGTTTCTCAATTGTTTAAAGCAATTTTTTAATCTGCCAATGTAGTGAACAAAACTGATACCATCTACCAGTACTGAGTAGGTGTCTTTCATGGGAGCTACACATCTTCAACATTTTGGGGTCTGAACATTGGCCAGATTCCCAAATTGTCTAGGAAGAGACGACGCATCTGATCTTTTGGATCTGGGTTGTGGTGTTGTGGCGTGGTGCCTCTGTGGGCCAGGCTTCTTCTGGCGGTTCCTCAGAAGCTCGATTCCAGTGGGATCCACTGGAAACTGGGTTGTTTGAACTGTGTCACTTATGTTCCTAAAGCCATTCCTACACAGTTTTTGTGATGACGCAGGGTGCATTGTTTTCTTTGAATACGCTTTGTCCGCTACAACATATAACTATTGCAATAACCATTTCATTTTTCAATTTTTTTGTATTTCTATTCTCCCCAAAACACATTATAATGGATTTAATTTTTACAAAGAAACGCTCGCATGGATGCCTGGACCCAGGTTTCCTCCCAAGCGATTATTGCGCTGTAACGAGACAGTCGATGGAATTGACTTCCCCGCCAGTGGGTTTAATGTTGTGGCTGATTGATGTTATATTGAAATAACTACACAAGTTGTAGCTTGACATTTTGTTGTCAGAAGTAAAACATGAAAGCAGGATGGATGTGACGATAGTAGTACTATCTACGATAGTAGAGAAGAAAATATTTAATTGTATACCTTTCACCATTTTCCTCATCATTGCTCTCAGACAAGGAACGTTTAGTTTATTTAATACAGGGGCGTGATGAACAGTGACCCGGAATGACTGTAGTGTATACTAGTAGTGTATATATCTGTCATCGTGAGTTAACCTATGATCTTCCAAGGCTGTGAGATAAAGTCTTATAAAACCTGTAGCTTCTCTGAGATGTGCACATGGTGTTAAAGCTCTGATACACCACCCAAAGCGATATTAAAGAACATTAAATTCACAGTTTTGCTTTTCTCCGCCCCCATCAGGCCCTTCTATAGACGTTTTCAAGAAAAAACACTGCTTTCTTTGGTCCGGCCACTTTAAATCCACTCAATTTCTGCTTACATGTTTGCTTGGCTGCGGCTCTGACACGCAGTTTGGTTAGGTTTAGGCATAAAAATCTGCTTGGTTGTGTTAAGGAGCACAAGTTTCACCAGAATCACATTTTCTGTGATGGCTGCCTCATTCATTCTTACAAGTGAATGAGAAGAATGTAAAACATTCCTAATGATGGGATTACACGAGACCTTGGGATCCCGACAAAATGACCATGAGAGGCGGTGGCGGTATCTTTTTCTTTCAGTTAAGAATCTTTGAGAAGCACACGACCGCCTGGCTGAACTCACGACTCGGTAATAATTGTGTGACAAATATTCAGCTGAAACCAGATAAAATTAAATAATTGCTTCTTTTTTTTTAAATTTTGTGTGGGTTTCATTGATTCTTCTTCACATCGTCCTTGCATGCTTTTGTCCTTTCACCTTTGATGTCCCTTTCATTTCCTCTCCTCTCTGTCCTCATTTCTTTTGTTCTCGTCTATCCTCGTGAGTCATCCGGCTAAGAGATGATGCTCTCTTTCTAACTCTCCCTGTCTCCCTGCATTATTGATCTGAGTAATCTGTGCAGCACACATGGTGTTTATGTGTGTGCATGTATGACAGTAGCACATGCGCACACCCCCACAGAGTGCTTTGAATCACCTCCTCTCCTCGTTGATTTTTGTTAGATAAGACCATTAAGTGAACAGAGAAAGATGAAAAAAAAAAACAAAGCGTAAGAGGTTCTCCGTGTACGGAGAAACACCACCTTGCCATTTGATGTGTGCAGGTGTATAGTTGTGTATTTGTGCAGCCGTTAGTAGAAACTAAACCTGACTGAAGTCTATAATTCAGTTCTATATAGTATCTAGGACTGTTTCAAACATTTTCAGAAGAAAGGGAGAATATCAGTTTCATCATACATCTTATCTTGGACATTCTCAGCCTATGTGAGGGATTAGAATCTGGAACGAGGAAATAATGCCAGTAGTCTCTGTTACCTAACAGCATGCCAGCTTGTTTTCTGTCATTTACCAGATGGTTGATGTTAACTTGGCTCTTTGGGCTCGGCCGACAGACTGGCCCAGCCCATACTCGGGTTGTGCTGAGGATGACGGTGGGAGGAGGATGCTTAACCAAGGTGGGAGCAGTCATGTCAGTTTTTTTTCTTCTTTTTATATCTTAAACGTAAAACATCTATCAACTCCTCGCAACTTAAAGACAGTTTGTACCATTGACTGAGAGACATCATCAAATCTTAACTGATATTCAGAGCCACCAGGTTTGTCAGGTGTTGTTTTGAAACTGTTCCTGATCATTGCCCTACAGCTTTGACTCTGTATGTCTGGTTTGAATTCAGACTTTGCACAGCTCAAGATATTTGTAATCACAGTTTCCCAGACTGCGCTAACTGATTCAGCTCTGGTAACGTGTGAACCACACTGCTTCCAGTGTGAACCTACCATCGCTGTAGGCGTGTTTTTTAAATTGGTTAAATGGTGCTCTCTGGTGGGACTCCTGCCAGTCAGGACGGAGGCAGCTGGCTGCAGAAACAATAAAACCACAGAAGCTGAGCTCACTTTGGCTTTTCACCACAAATCAAAAATGCATTAGTCACAAAAAACTCTCAACTGATTAAACACAGGTGCTCCCAAAACAAAGCATCATGATTGGAAGTTTATTTATTTATTATTTTTCATTAACATTGAATAAAACTCTCTATCTGTCAGCAAAGCCTTAAAGTGGGCGTTACGTTGGGTCCGAGATTGTGGCTCTAAGCTCCAGCATAGGAGAGATAATATTGTGCTGCATTTAAGAAAATAGTGTCTACACTCAAACCACTTCGCCATGCTTTTAAATTTTCACCAAGTCAGTCAAAAATGGTTTGATATGTTTAAGATGAATATACAAATGTGTTATACACATTCTTATAACGCATTCTTTGCCAGAATATGTTATGCCATCATTTAGGTCTGCTGATGCAATGATTATATGGTAAAATGCATGGCTTGGGGTCACTCCGCCTATTTTGTTATGTTGGTGGTGGATTTATGACAATCAGGCGGCGACAAACTTTCAGGAGACAGATGAATGGGGGGCTGAGAAGGGATTCACTTTTCTTCACATTCAGCAAATCTTGCAAACACTGAAACAAATGTTTTTAGAGCACTATATGAAATTTCAAGTCTTAATTTTGAGGCACATTTACCATTTTTAGACCCTGTGTTCACTATTAATAACGTTTATATTCAGAGTTCTGGATTGACGGTTGTTCAGAGCTGCCAGAAGAGTTTTCTTAAAAAAAAAAAATGACTAGAAAGTAGTTGCCATTTCAAGCGTTTTCTAGGTGTATAAATCAAATTTATGTCTGATCTGATTAATACCTTATTTAGGCAGGCTTGATTGCTGGAACATGAGCTACTTAATCAACTGACAAAGGAAACAATGAAGGATTTGAAGTAGGCTACTTTTAAATATGCAAAAATGCTCTATTATGATACATGTAGACTGCTGCAAAATGTGGTTTACATTCTGTGTTATGTAAAAGGGGATTTTGTAATTCATGTTGACATGGACATAATTAGGTTTCATAACATTAATGAACAGATTTTCAAGGTGCAGCCAAAAGAGTCCACTTTCATTCTCCCTTTGCTTTTCATGGATGTTGTGGTCCTCCTGGTACTATCAACTTTCAGCTGGCAGCTGAGCGTGAAGTGGTGGAGATGAGAATCAGCATCTCCAAATCTTAGAAAACGGTCCACACTCAGAAAAGAGTGGAAATCCTTCTCCGGTTGGAGTGAGGCGCTACACCAGGTGGAAGAGTTTCCTCTGCTAGGTGGCTGGGCCCTCCCTTAGATATATGGCATTACGTCGTTTGGGAGACACGCTTAAGAAATGATATCTCTCAGATGGTTTTGGACCATCACAGTATCACCCCAGAAGGGCAGCAGGAGTCTGCCCAGGAGCACGAGGTCCGCGCCTCCCTGCTTAGGCTGCTGTCCTGTGACCTAAACACGCAGAATTTGACAGGTAGATGGATGTGTCTTGATATATTGTTTTCCATCCTTAATCAGCGGGTGTGCTACTGCTTGCACAGACATCTGTGGCGTGATCTATATTGTGCGTGTGGAGACTATCAATTTTGCAGGGAACCTAACTGGTGTACAGCATGATGACCTCTGAGCAGGTACTGCACGACCATTGTGCCTCCAGTTGTGCGTGTGCACGCCTGAAATCAAGAACAAGCAGGTGTGAGCTATGTGACAACATAAGAAAATTATAGTGATAACACATTTCAGGGTCAATTGTGACATGTGGATGACAAAGCAGATACGTGCACCAAAGGTCAGACTAGCAGCATGACACACATACACAATGCAGGAGAAATTACAATCGGCCACAGTGGCTGATGTGGTATCCACATAAGGTCATTGTCCCTTAGTGGATTTCTCCGGTCTGATGTGGATACCCACATGAATACATTTAGGCTGGGAAGCAGTTATTTTTAAGAGTTGATCCTCTAACCCACATGAAAGCAGATGATAAAGTCTTCCCTACAGTATAACTAAATCTCTTCATACACCAATTCTTAGACTTCCTTTTCACATCACTTCCCTCCTCCCACTCTCATTTTTCTTTATTCCCTTATCCCTACAGTCCTGTGTCTCCTTCATCTGTCTTTTATCTTTCCTTCTTCTCCCATATGCCCTCTCTGTTGTGTTGCACTTTGCGTCCTTCTCTTCTTTATTATCCCTCAGCATCGTCCTCTGATCATCCCTCTCTTTGTACTGCCCTCTTGCAGCCCCTCACCCACTCCTACTTTCTTTTCTGTCTCTTCCTTCCTCATCCCTTCTCTGTAGGGTGCTGAAGGCTGCCAGTCTGTCACACATGTACATACTTGAACAAACACACTTCACCAGGGTGCATTGGACATCAGTCTGTCCTGCTGTGGTACCGATCTGCTCACCAAGGTGAGGGGGCGTCCGTCCACATTTCATCATCTTGCCTGTTCATCTGAGAGGGTGAGAGGGTGAAGTTATGGCTTGGTCATTACCATTCTTAGGTAATTAATCTTAGTAAAAATAATGACAAATTAGAACTTCACATTAATGACTGTTGTATGTACAGCGCTGTGATCCCTTTAATGTTTTTTAATGTTTACTTGTTACGTATTTTAATGTGATAACTAGCATTAACCACAGCTGAGGTTGATATTCCTATTTTAAATATGAAACCAAAGTATAAGAAAAACAGACATTTTAAGAAGCCAAGGGATCCTCAGAACGATGTCAGCGCAATCAGTTCACTTTTAAAATAAAAAGAATTTTTGTAAACTTCTTCAGAGTCAAGGGACTCGCTGTCTCGGGTGAATACTTTGGCATGGCCTGGAAAAACTGCTAGGTGGGGGGTGGTGGTTTTGACCTAGTGTTGACTGGTTATGCTGTTGGCTCTTGGTTTAGGTACAGCCAAATTGTCATTGTCTCAGTTGTAGTGAAAGCTTTTACACATAATGAACTGGACTGTAGTTAACCACCGAAAGATGTGTTCAGGTAAGCAGACAATGAAAGATGCCTGTCAAAAAGAAACAAGCGTGCACTAGTTGCCTGTGAATGACTGTTGCTTGGATACGGCGCCTGCAAGACGCATGTCGATGGAAGGTGATGTGGAAAGAGATGACACATCTGATTCTGAACAGGGGAAAATCAAGGGATTTGACAACGGAAATGGTGACGACTGTACAAATGACCCTGCCAGAGCTGTTTGACTTCTCATGTCCTGCAGGATGGCTTAGTGGATCAGATGATTCAAGAGGATTCATATGGCTACAGCTCTAGACCAAGCAATCAGAGGAATATCCGATGAAGTGACTCCTGTACGTTATGGGAAATGCTGCTGCTGATGTTTTGGCTGTTTCATAATTGAATGAAGCAGATAAAAAGACAAATGGGAAAATTAAAAGCAGGGTTTGAACAGCACTTTGTAGGAAAACACAATGTGGTCTTTAAAAGAGCACAGTTCAAGAGACAGAGCTGTGGTTGGAATAAAAGACAAAATGTTGTCTGAATAGTTAACAATGAACTCTGAGTTAACTCACAAAAGCCATACAAAAAGTCAAGCAAAGTAAATCAGTGAGGAAACAACAGACAATTTTGCACAGCAAAGGGACAACATATCAAACATGAAACATAAAAAAAGCAAAGACACAGACATGGTAAGAGCCAAAGAAAACACAAACTAGATAAGCTGGATGAAAAAAGGTGGTAAAAAGGTAAACATTCATGGAAAGACTACCCGGCTACAGACACACAGTGTTGAAAGCCTCAGAAAAAGGAGCATTTTGCTTTAGTTTGTCGATCAGGCAAAGCAGCAGGGCTACATGAGTTCATATAATAGGATAATATTGGCAGAGACGAATGTGTGTTCCTAAGGGGAAATACAGACAGAGAGGTCAGAACCGTGGATAGAAAAAGTCAAGCGAAATGGGGAAGATTTGAACCCAATACAGGGGCAGATGTCACGTACAAGCCAGGCTGTACAAGCCTGAACGAGATGTCAAAGAGTATCTACCTTGAGTCAGGCTTAGTAAGAGCACTGAAGAAGAACAGGGAGCTACACCTGTTCCTCTCTCAGCCGCCTGACAGGTACCTCCCCCTAAAGAGATGCAGTGCGAGGAGATTTGAACAGAATGGAAGGGATGGGAGTGATCTCTAAAGTCACTGACCCCATGGCATGGTTTTCAGGTACAGCTGTCATCCCCCAAACCAGGGAAAAAGCCACCTGGGATATGCATAGACCTTAACCCTTAATGCAGCAGTTAAAAGGGATTACCATATCCTCCCTGCTGTGGATCAAACACTAACAGTGATGAGAGAGACAGACAGGGACGTGACCAGAGGCTGCATTGGATGATCCAGGAGTTTCAAAAGGAAGGTCTCACTGAATGAAAAGTGGGAGTCTACAAAGACAGAAATCATGTTTGTGGGGCACAAAGTTTGGGCAAATGGCATTCAGCCCTACCCAAATAAAGTAGCCGAGGTGTGGAGAGGATGTACGGCGTCTCATGGCATGGCCAACTATCTATAAAAGGTTGTGCCCCAGCTGAGCACATTAAAAATGCTACTGAAAGAGCGACAGAAAGAGAAAAATGACTGGACATGGGTGGAGCCCCAGGAAGCAGCTTTTCAGTAGTTGAACAAAAGCGCTCCAGTATCCCAGTAGGGCAGACTCAAGGCTTTCTGCTGAGGCATCACCACATGGTATATGAGCTGTACTTACACAGGAACACAGCGATGGTTCGTGGAGATGGTGACATATATATCAAATGTACTAACAGACACTGAAAGATGCTACGTGCAAATTGAAAAGAGGGCTGTAGCAGTAAAGTGGGCATGCAAGACCCTCATCATGGAGGGTTTTATAGACTATGTTGTGACCTGTCTCCCAGCCACAGAAAGAGGCTGGAGGAGATAAAGACAGCGCAGTATAAGGATGGAATATGCAAAAAACAAACAAAAAAAAAAGCAACAGATTACTGAAATTAAAACTGCACCGAGATATTAAACCATACTGGCAGCACAGAATGGATTTTTATCTCTTACATAGCCTTCTCATGAAGGGAGAGGGACGTGATACCAAACCCCCTAGAGCAGATGTCCTTCAGCACCTGCATGAAGGCCACCAGGGAATTTCAAAATGCAGGGCCACAGCTAGAGTCAGTGTGCCAACCCAGTAACACAGCACAGATACTATATATCAAAGGGTGTACAGGTGCGAAACATGTCAAAAACACAGGACACAGAACTGAAAACCATCGTTATCAACTCCAGTCCCACACCGCCTGTGGCAGAAGGTCACTGCGGGTTTGTTTGAGAGCTCATGAATACAGACTTTTTTCTCAAGGCATATTGAGATAGCATAGCTCAAGAAGCAGCGTAGTCCCCGAGCCGATGAAAAGCCGACCATCCGGTTTGGACTATTAAAGACGAACTATTAAGGAGAATGATCACAGCTGCACACATACAGAGCCACTCCACTAGAACACCAGCTCAACCTACCTCATCTGACCGCCAAGCTGGATCCGGAGTGGCCAGATTTACAGGCTTTTCGCACGAAGGATGAGGAGGGAAGGCCTCAGCAGGTAAAACCCTACAACCACAGACACCTCCCTCGACCTTCTCCAGGACTCACATCTGGACAGAAAGTCTGTATTACCGCAGAAGGAACTACTGGGTCAGTTTTCAGGGACTGCCACACGGTCTGGTCGAGTGGCCAAGCCACCTGACAGAATGGACTTGTGAGTAAAAGAGACAAGTTCATGAAGAAAAAAATTATATTACAGTGATAAGTGTTGGTTCATGTAATAAGATCATAATATGGTTGGACGTGTTACTTCAAAGGCACAAAGAGGTTCAGGCTACAAAAGAAAAATAAGAGAGAAGTGCTTTGTCAAGAAAAGTAACAAAGCAGTTAAGATTCAAAAGTATGCACCAGATTTTTATTTATTCGAGATGCTAAATTATTTAATTTTAATCTATAAGAAAAAAAAACATATGACTTTGGCTTGTGGGACAAAGTGTATCAATAGGACTACTGTTCCCATGATGCTCTACTCCCCACAAGGCTACAGGGTTGTTCTTGTGATCCAGGGGGTGGAAGAAGTCTTTGACACAATCTGTTACAACCATTTTTATCACATAAAATGCAAAAAGATAAATTGACATAGATGCTGGTATAAGCCAGGAATGGAATTAAGAAAACAGGGCCAACCCAGGTTCCAGGGACAGTTTTTGGAGTCATGATTGTTTTTATTTGACATGAGTGTTACTGAGTGGCAGTGTGTGTGTGTGTGTGTGTGTGTGTGTGTGTGTGTGTGTGTGTGTGTGTGTGTTTACGGTTTAGAGCTTTAATTTGGATTCTTTATTTAGATAGCAATAAATCTAAGATAGAATTTGTGCACAAAGCATCACTGACTGTATTGAAATCATTCTGATCAATGTAAAGACATCCAGGCCTTTGCAGAGGTGATTTAGCCTTTATTCTCTGAAGTGTCTGCAACCTCACCCTCATTAGAGAAGACTGACACTCATTTATTGTCTCATTTATAATAGCTAAAATTATCAAGGATCATAAATCACGCTAAAGCTGAATTCTTAATTGGCCCATATTTCATTTTAAATAATACAAAATTATCACGTGTACTTTATTATTTCTTTATCCACCTCCCACTAAACGTAACAGTGTTTTCCAAGCCTTTACCGTTATTACCATCCCTTTGTTCAAGCACTGCTGTTTTTGGTGCCCACTAATTATGGCCTCTCTCGTTTTCTCATTTTTGTGATGCTGAAATAGATCATGGCCACAAATGAGACAAGAGACAGAGGAAAACAGCTAGTATGGCACTCGAGTCTCAATCTACCGTCTTCCTCCGAATGCCCAGCTCCATTGGGGTTACACTCCACCACCCCACACTGACTCACCATGCTGAATCCACATGCACTGTGGAAATCTGCAGCTGCTGTGAGGGTTCAAGGCGGATGAGTCTGCTTTCTCAACCATCATTTTAATCTAATCTTTGTACTTTGACAGTACACACAGTACTGCCACTATTTTTACTTGTTGTGCCGCTGCTTTGGGTGGGGATTGAATAAGGGCCTTGAGTACAGTGTTTGTTCATGTAAGGTCTAAGGTACAGTCCCTAAAAAGCCCTGAACTGACTCAAAATGCAGTCACCTAATGGAGAGCACGGGAACAACAGCCTGGCACAAGATCATGCACATTTGCTGCACAGAGCTGAAAAAGCAGTAAACTCAACACACACACACATAAACGTGCATACACTGGCAACAAAGCACATGGTTAAAAATGAAAAAGATCAACAAACCCGTCACAAAATAAGAGCTCAGCACCCTGACACAGCAGCAAACAAAGCACATATGCTCTCCAATGCTGCGTGTGCAGAGAAACCGCTAAATCAAATGTGGACTTAAACATACAACTAAAACAGGAAATGCATTTGGGACAAAGTCAGTAAATACCGTTTCTGGCGTGATTTTTTTAATATTCCAGAGTTTTTCCTACTTTGTTAAGTGTTTTTAGCTTCTTTTTTTTTCTTATTTAGCATGGGAAAATAAACTGCCAGAAATGGTAAAAAAAAAAATATTCACATCATATTCAGATCTGTTGTTACATTTAATTTATCAAACATCCTCAGTCAGTCTGTGGTCATTGTCTGCGAGTTTGACAGTGGTGTTTAATCTTGAGTGCATGTCCAAAGGAAAGCTGCCTCCTCAGTCGTGTGTCATTGCTGTAGAATAAAAGGCTGCATCTATTATCATTTCTGGCTTCAGAGCAAAAACAAACAATTACACTTTTTAGTTCTTTTTTAACAACAGATCAAACCCAATTGTAAATTTAAAAGAACGTCTATTGACTTGTACAAAAGGAATCCCTTTCAGCCATCACTAATGACATTCTAGAAATGTGTGGCGGTGTGTTTCTCTCCAGAAAAGCTGCAATTTGCCTTTAGTTTCTTTTTGTTTACTTGTGTTGTGTATTTACCTGGAAAGGAGGGACAAAGATTTCCAGATGAATGCGTTGACAGCAGTGTAGTATGATTTTAATCCAGTCATAGTTTTGTTTAGTGGCGCTAAACCCACAATACAGAAACATATGCAAAAAGCATGTTCAAATAGAACCAGTCTATCAAAAGTAGTAGGTAAATAGCTGAAGGTAAAGAAAACAGAATTGGCCAATCAACCAACAAACTGACATCTATTGATCAGAGTACACAAGTAGCTGATTGATTTATTTTTATATTGGCTCACTGAAAACAGGCAAAAAAAATATGATAAAAATTAAAAAACAAAACGCCTCCTGAGGTGTATTTCTTCCTTCCCCTCAACTCGGCTTCAGGCAATAACATGCCACACATTTACATTGCCCAGCACTCCTTACACATGTTTTCATCATCCAGGGTCAATAACGGGGTCTAATCTAAAAACACAAACTGATATCATCTCACTGTCTCCGAGACATCCATCCATCTGTCCATCTTTTACCGCTCTTCACGGTCAGTTCTGTGGGGTGGGGGTTGGGGGTGGGGCGGCGGGGTGGTACCAGTAGCCCCAACAGTGAACCACAGCTGCTGCCATATCATACCTAGATACCATGTGTTAAGACACACCAGTGGAGCAAATTGATTTGGAAAAGATACAAACATTTTTAGCACAAGACTTTTTCAGTGTCTTTACTAATTTTCATGTATATTTGTCCTGCTGTGATGTCTTTTCTCAGTCTGGACTCTTGAATCACGTCCTTACGTTACACATGCTCTGTTGGCAGACATTCACTCTGCATGTCATGAGGGATGTGCGCACCATGAAGTATGGATGCAGCACATTGGATTTTAGTAAAAAGAAAATCTGAAATAGGAGCTTCAAGTAACTAAGTAAGTAAATTTATTTTGTATAGCACCTTTCACTATGAGTGAATAGTTTCACAAATAAAAACAGAAACCATAAAATACAAGGACGGCAACATACAGGACTTTCAAAAATCATTAATTTACAAATCTTTCCTAAAAGCCTGCCTGTACAGGTGTGCTTTAAGATGTTTTTTAAAAATATCCACAGTGGCTGAGTCTCTCAGGTTCTGGGAAGAGCAGTCCACAGCCTGGGAGCAACACTCTGAAAGGCTCCGTCTCCGTTTGGTCCGAGGCACAACCAGAAGACCCTGGTCGGCAGACCTGAGAGACCTACTGGGTACATGGGCATGAAGCAGGTCAGACACATAATCAGGTGCCTGACTGTGGAGAGCTCTGAAAGTTAAAAGTAAAACTTTAAAATGAATCCTGTAACTGACAGGAAGCCAGTGCAGTGAGGCCAGGACTGGAGTCATATGGGAACTCCTCCTGGCCTTGTCAGCAGCCTGGCTGCAGCAGTTTGTACCAACTGTAGGTGATTAATGGCTGCCCTATTGAGACTTGTAAATAAAGACTTGCAGTAGTCGAGCCGTGATGATACAAATGTTTGTATAATCGTCTCCAGATCAGCATGCGACACAATGGTTCTCAGTTTCGTGATATTTTGGAGGTGAAAAAAGCAAGTGAGAGACAGAGTTTGAACGTGTTTGTCAAAGCACAAAAGAAACCAGAAACATCAGGGGCAATAATGATCACAAGTTTTTTTAGTGATCCGCTGATGGTAGCTGTTGGCCAACCAGACCCCTTTAGCTGAAAAACAATTGTGCAGTAAATTTAGAAAATTGGTTCCATCAGGGTTAAAAAAAATACTGTAACTTAATGTCATCAGCGTACATGTGATAAGAAATGCCCAGGAACTGAATTAAGATTTCACCGAGAGGAAGCATATACAATGAAAACAAAATTGGTCCCAAATTTGAACCCTGAGGTACCCCACAGGATAGGGGGTCAGACACAGACATAAACGGACCAACAGATACAGAGAAGGTTTTGTCAGAGAGATACGAGGCAAACCAGTCAAGGGCATTGCCTGAAATGCCAACATGATCTCTGAGTCGGTCTAGTAAAAAGCATCTGGTGATGGAGATAGACTTTACAAGTTTATATGCCAAGCTGTCTAATTTAATGTGCATTTTAAATAAATGCCTGTTTAATCACTTTTTATTAAAGGAAGATCATCACACCAGGTAGCATCTGATTTCAGTGTTTTCTTTTTTCTAGACCTCAGCAATGTTTGAAAACATGGCTCAGATAGCACTTTTTGGTCCACAAACTGCAACCTTGCATTTCAGGTGTAACTCTTTACTGTTTTTTTTTGGGAGATAATGGGATAGGCTGTGCACCTGTGCAAGGAGTAGTCATGTTGCAGTGTGGGGTTGGGTTGCACAGCGATGATGTCAGCACAAGAGTGACTAGAGATAGTTGTTTTAGGCAGAACACAAAAGAGACAAGGGATGTTTTGACACATGAGGGGCTGGGACAGTTTGACTGGTGCTGAGGAAAATAAAAGGTTGGGTGGTTAATGAGGAATGAGCACTGGGTGCAGGGTGACATATGGTGATGGGGTGACTTCCTCAGCTGGATGTATTTGACCAGTAGCTCTCCTCCTGAGAGAAATCCCAGAGAAAGTGTGTGTGTGTGTGTGTGTGTGTGTGTGTGTGTGTGTGTGTGGTTTATGTCCTCATGCACACATGCAAAATGTCCTCATCTTTAATTTACACTTCTAATGTCGGGGCACATAAATTTGCCCTAGGACTGCTGTCTTACTGTGTCTTTTATTTTCCCCTTTGCCTCCAGTTTCACAGAGCTGTGGGCAGCTCATCATTAAAGCTTCTGTATGAAAACCTCGTATTGCTTGACCTTCAAAAGAAGCTGGATTCTGATGTTTATTTCTTTGTATTTTTCAGCACAGCACTTTCAGAGTCTCATGAACAAAAAAACATGGAAACAAGAATGACCAGCAACAAAAAGCAAGAAAAGAACAAGAGGGGAAAAAAAACACAACAAGGGATGTGAAATATGAGAAAACAGTGATTGCATTTGTGAGCCTGCTGCTCAGGGAGCGATTAAAATACAGCTTTGCGTAGAGTGAGAGGATTGCTCATGCAGACACATTTCTGCACTCACACTTTGATATCCGTCCCACCCTTTCCTTTTGTCCTCATTGTAGTTTGGTCGTTTCTCGTCCATGTCATCCTCCAGTGATTTTTATGACTCACGACAATCTGCAGACCAGATGGATGAGCATCACTCATCCCCCTTGTTTTTGTACGTCTGCTATCACCACACCATATGGGGGTGGAGGAAGGGAGGTGGATCACATTTGCTTTCATATCTATGCGTAAACATATATATGACATATATATCTATATAGATATATATATATATACATCTATTGCTCTCTTTCTCTCTCTCTCTCTTTATATATATATATATATATATATATATATATATATATATATATATATATATATATATATATATATATAGGTTCCTCTACCTGTTCTCCCGTAGCCTCCTGAAGTCCACTATCATCTCTGTGGTTTTTCTGATGTTCAGAGGTTTTTTTCCTAACACCAGCAGGCTAGTATGTTCACCTCATCCCTGTCATTATTAGTGATGAGTTCAAAGATGGTTGTGTCATCAGCAAACTTAAAGATGGCCTTCGAGCTGTGCTTGGTGGTACAGTCATGCATGAACAGGGAGTAGAGAAGTGGGCAAAGGACAGTGCCCTGTGGTATTCCGGTGTTGAGGATTATTGTGTGGAGGAGATGTGGTTGCTGATTCTCACTGCTTTTGGTTTGTTGGTCAGGAAGTCAAATATTCAGCTGCAGATAGAATTCGTTGGGCCCAGATTAGTGACCTTCGAGACCAGTCTCGAGGGAATTATGGTGTTGAATGGAGAGCTGTAATCGATTAAGAGCATTCTAACATATCTATTAGCTTTGTGCAGGTGGTTAAGAGCAGTGTGTACGGCTAGAGCAATCGAATCATCTGTGGCCCTGTTTACTCTGTAAGTAAACTGTAGAGGATCCAGGGTGTCAGGAAGGGAGGCACAGATGTGGGTTTTGACTATTTGCTCGAAGCATTTCATGATGACAGATGTGAGTACTACAGGGCGAAAGCCATCGAGGCAGGAAGCTGTGGGTAATTTTGGGACAGGCACAATGGCTGAGGTTTTGAAGATGATAGGGACTGTGGATTTGGTTGATTTGATTTGGTTAGAGACTGGTTAAAGATATGGTTAAATGCCCAAGCCAGTTCTTCAGCACATGCTTTCAAGGCTCATCCTGGCATGCTGTCTGGTGCTTCTTCTGCTGCAATCTTTCTGAATGCTTTTCTTACTGCAGCTGTGTCTAGGGTGAGTATGGGGTCCTCCCTATCCACATGGGGTCTGATTGCAGGTACAGTATTCTCTGCATCAAATTGGGCGTAAAAATATTTGGCCCATCCAGGAGCTTTGTAGTGACCACTTCTATTGACCTGTTTTTTTTCCCCTTATGGTCTATGATACAGAGTAACTCATTTCACAGACTTTGCGGGTAACAGCTGTGGTGCATAGCCTACACTTTCTCCTTGTAGTCCTTCTTGGCACACCTGATGGCTTTCAGTAGGTCATATTTAGCTCCTTTGTAGGCTTCAGGGTTCCCTGAATTGTGGGCAATGGTGCAAGATTTAAATTTTGCTCCAGTTCCAGGTCCAAGGAAGGAGGAAGGATATGTTTGTAGCTGTCCTTGAATGGAGTGTAACTGATCATCATGGCTCTGTTTGAATCCTCCACAGTTAAAAATACGGCATCAGGGTTTTGGTTCTCACGTCCGTTTATTATCTTATACAATATATACAATATACAACTCCAGACCCTGTGATTCATCAGCTTGGAGAGGGATGTAAACTCAGATGATAACTGAGCTGAATATTCCGGGCATGTAAAGGGGTTTTGGCAATGGTAGTGAGTTTTTAAAACTCAAATGTCTGTGGCCTATGCAGAGTTCATCATACAGCATAGCCCTCCTCCCTTTGACTTGCCTGGATACTGTGTTCTGTCCTGCTGGTAGATAGAAAAGTTGTCAAGACTTATGACGCAATCAAGAATACATCACTTTCCACCAGACCAGTCAGGTGTCCATGAACGGCAAAACACAACAGCTCCATGTGTCTTGCTCGTATTTCATCCATGCACGATTATCCAGTTTATTATTCAGCGATTGGTCTGTTGTGCATCTGATGAGCTCTCCATACCACTCCAGGTCACTTCCGTCTTCTAGCTTTCATCAATCGGTGGCCAAGCAAGCAAAGGATCCCGGGGAGAATGTAGGCAACAGAGTCCTTAAAAGTTGGCTTCATGTCCAAGCTCACTGACGGATGCAGCTCTGAGAGCACGTCGATCATAATGAATGTTGGAGAGTGTAAACAATAACTAAAACAATTCAAAACACAAATTTAGTGAGTTGGCACAGTGCTCTCGCCAGTGCCACAGTCTTACCGGCACACAGTCGAAGGTTAATTTGTTAGTAACCTCGAATCTTCTTCTTATAGCTGCTTGTTAGATCCCTCTTCAGAACCTTAAAAGGGGTGTGGTCACTTTGCTATGATAATCTGCTTTGTTGACTACTACTGTGCATCTTCCCTTGTCTGTTGGTAAAATTGTTTTGTTTTTGTCTCTACCTACTTTCATATCTGCAGTGTCAAGGTGGATGGAGGAGCTTTTGCACTGGTAATTGATCCTGTTACCGTGTTACCAGCGATGCTGCTGTTCCTCATTGCTGGTTTAGTCGCAATGATCAGGTTGAGCATCAGTAGTTGTGGAGAGATGGCAAAGTTGATTAATAGGCACCCTCGTTAGACTGGGTGAGCTCCGTGTCTGGTTTTTCACCTACTGGTGCTGGATTATTTATTTTTTTGATGATTGATTCTCTTCATGGAAATTCAGTTTACATTTAAAACTCTACCATTTTTACAGCTGACTGAGCTGTAAAGCTGTAGTTTGCTTACAGAATGGGACCAAAGGCCTGACACTGCAATTTAAATTTGCTCCATTTGGCCAGTGGGCTGAGGATTTGCTTCGTGAGATCAAATAGTGTGTGATCAAATACCACTGACTACAAGTATAATATCAGTGGCACATTTTTAGGGGGAAAGCACGAACACCAAAGACTCCGTTTTGTTAGTGATTTTGTCATATTCGTCTTGTACACAGGAGGAGATGAAACAAACGTCTGTCTCAAGAACGCTTTGAATTATTTATTGACACATGTTGCACGTATAAAAAAGAGGCCTAAAATGTCTCTAAAATCATGTCTTCATCATTCATGGCGTGGAGGAATTTGAATAAGCAAGGACAATCATCAGGGTGAAAAAATGAATCCTGTAAAGTGAAGACCAGCTCTGTAAATTACTTTTTTCTGCTCTCCTCCTGCCATTTTCCTCCTCGCTCTTCCCCACTTTGAAAGTTCAAAGTGAATCTTAAGAACCCTTCTTCACCCATGTTTGCCTGGGTTTCTTTGATCTCTTTCTCTCTTTCACACGTACACATAGATAGACACAGATTTAAACATGCTCAAATATCCACCAATTCAAAAGGTGCATCACTCACACAGGTTCATTCATTCACTCAGAAAAAAAAAACCCCAAAACACATAGAACAATGCATTATTCATAGAAAGCAGACTTTACATTATTCATGTTTTGATGTATCATTATATAAGTCTCTATTTTTGTTTTCCTCACCCTGCCACTTTTATGTCCCTGTGTCTGTTGTTGTTCTTTTACCCTGTCTTATCTACATTTGTCAGGCCATGTGTTCCAACAAATCCTCTGCCTCACGCCTTCTTGCATGAGACTATCGTCTCATAAAAAAAAAAAAAAAAAAAAAAAAAAGCAGAAAAAAAAAGCATAATGGGTTATTTGTGCAAGTGGTTCAATGTGACCCTGGCTGTTGTTACTAGGAGTGGGAATCACAGGGATTTAGAGTATAATTCATGATACATAACACATGACCCACGATACAATAAAGCAGTTGTGTGATAATCACTGCAATATAAGACCGGTTTAGTGTTTTGGAGCAAAGCCAACCGGTACCAGTTAAAAATGTACATATTTTCTACATAAATCATTCAAAGAACAAACTTTAAACTAGAGTTGTTGGGCTTCAAGTTCTTAGTTTTAGGCCAAAACCCCAAGAATGAGCGTTCAACACTCCATCCAGTCATCCGAGTTTCCGGGTTTCTTGTACCGTCGTGTGTTTTTGTGTTGTCATTAGCACTGCTGTGGACCAAATTTCCCAGGAGGGACAATAAAGGTCTGAAGTGGACAGATTGCTTTAATTGTTTTGTCATCCATTTAAGACCACCTTGCAGTTTGACACCAACACAGCGCTTATGTTTGAATCAGACTGCATGGTTGTACACCGTCCTCTCTACTGGGACCGTTGTGGCAGAAGGAGAAACTCCAAAGAACTTAGCTCGAGACTCAGCTCAAGACGAAGATGTGTGTTGTTTTTTTTTGTTTTTTCTTTTTAATATAAGGGTCTTAATCCCTATACACAACCAGTTCACAAAAAACAAATCAGATTTTGGGCAGGAACCCCAAAATTAGGTGAGGAAGTATGGTTTCCATCAGAGATAGAGAGGGGAAAAAAATGAAATTAGAGATCTGTTATAACCCTAACGCAGAGAAAGTAAACATCTACAACTCTTTGACAAGTTCTTTTGGAGAAATGACGACGTTTTGTAAATCTGATTGGTTGAATTTTGTTTGTAGTTGATATTTATGGGCAGATGCCTTTTCCAGTCGCTTGGCTTTTCAGTCAAGTGAGACTGAAAGAAAAACTAAGATGATATTGATAAGTCTGTAATGTGGTCTACACACACAGTTTTCACTGCTGGTAGGGATTGCATGTACATCTGGTAGTATAGGACCTATCAGATAATAAATGTGTGGCTGTTAAGGTTAGAAGTCTTGTGAAGGCATAATGCGTTAAATGTTCTTTTAAGCCAGCCAACGTGTTGGCTTTGTCAGTCGGCTGTGCATTAATATGCTGAGCACGTGGACGCAGTCATGAATTTGTACCCCGGCTTGTTGGTTAAAATGCATGCGCATATGTGTTTGTGTGACGGTGGCTTCATTAAACAGGAAGTTGACTTCATTATTAATTTCCTGTCCGAATGTCAGGAAGATGGATGAGGATGGCTAGGTGCTGCAGAGACAAACGCAACAAAGCAGACACCAGAAGATTTTTCTTTCTTTTGCAAAACTGCCTTGAGTAGATACTTCACTCCAGGGACTCGGCTGTCTTCAGCTAATGTCTTCAACACATTTTCCATGTAAATTGCAGCAATAAGCAGACGCACGTGAAGAAGAACATATGGGCAGCATCGTGAAATCAACTAGATATTAAAATAAATCAGATTAGTGGGTGATCGCAGGAACAGAAACAATCCATAACATGCATGAAATATTAATGACAATGTGACACCATGTACTCACCAGGGTTCGTTTATGCCAAAAACAAAAGTTAACCCTTGACATTCCAATACAATCAGATTTAAAGGGTTTATCTCCTCAGATACATTTTGTTCGTTTGTTTTCTTATTGATTGCCATGCTATGTTTAAGTAAAATAAAACCAAACTGATTACTTTTTTATTTCATTCCTTTATTTTTTCACATCTTAGAGCTTCCTCTGACGACGAGGAGGGCTCTCATGGTCCCTGTCTACAGAGGCACCTGCAATTGGAAAATCATGTTAGAAAAATAGGTTTTAATTTGTAATTGATGCAGGAAATAGCTCTTTAATCAGCTCAGAAGACATATCCTGCGATCATAAAATCGTATATTTGACATCATAAGTTTATTAAAACAATGCCACGGTGAATAATGAAGTTAAAAGTAATCCATAGAAATATTAGACCATGTGGCTATTTCTTATAGGCCACATAGTTCAGTATTTTGGTAAATATATCAAAATAATAAAATGCAACTTTCACTGCAGCATTTTCTGCATGTATTAGAGTTAAAGGATGTTTCCAGCAGCACAATAACAAAGCAAATATTCAACACTGCAAACATTCAGTGCACACTTAGTAACAGAATTTGTGCACACAAACCCAGATAGCGCCCTCCTCTCCCAACATCAAGAGGACACAGGGGCTGCAAAAATCCCAACCAAGCACAACACCCCATCTCTTTGTGTTTACCTTCCCTCCATGTTCACCTCCTCTTTTTCATTTCCTCCCTCCCTTATTTTCTGCTGTTTATTTGGCACAAATAGACATGTAGATCTTTCTGTTGTGCAGGGCAAAGCTGCAGTACTGTCCATCTCACCTGGAGTTGAGCCAGTCGCTCCTGCAGAATGCAGCGTTTGCTCACGGTCCAAGTTCTGACTCATTACCTGTTTGTGTATTTCTGCAGGTGCGATGCATGCTTTTGTTCTTTGCATAAATCTCTCAGTGACATCCACAACTTTTTTTCTCCCCCTCCTTCTTGATCTGACTGGGCAGATGTTTTGAAGGTTACAGATGCACCCTGAACACAAAAGTTTTCAAATCAACACACCTGCAGAGTTTAAGAGAAACAGTATGCAGTATAGCCGGCATATGCCAGTGAAAAGTAAATCATAATATCTGCATTACTGCATGTTATATTATGGATACAGATGTACATGTGAATTGACCACTAAAACGTCTTTTGTTTTTAAAAATAATTCCAGTCTCATTAAGTGTTGCATACAAGCATGTCAGTCTGTAAATAGGCTGAAGTGGTGTTGGCTCATTGTAAAGATTATTCTCTAATTTGAATGAAAAAAAAGTAAATAAAGAAAGTAAATCTGCTGTTTTCCTGCAGAATAGCATCCTCTGAGGACATTATTGTTCTGGGAAACAGCTTAAAAATATTATTGATTAAAATACATGTTGTAATAAACCAACAAAAATGGATTCAAACTGAAAAATGCGTTACCTTGTTTGTAACTGTTTTGCTATAGTTTGGGGGTTATGTTTTGTTGTATGTTCTGGATTTCTTTTTTTCTTTCTTGTGACGGCTCTACTCTGGGTTTAGTTCAATAATCATCCTAATTCCTGCTTTTCTTTCAAAGTTATCACCCTTGTACATAATGTCCTCTTCACCTCCTTTTCTGCTCTGGTCTCAGTCTTCCACAACTGTCTCTCCATCTGTTTTGATACCCCGTCATGGTCTTGTGCTCTTTTTGTTATTTCTCCTAATGCTTAGTTTTGTTCAACTTCTGGAACACCTGCACTTGCATGGCTTTTTGTTTTGAAAAAAGAAGGACTTTTTCTTGTTATACCTGCCTCCTCCTAACACTTTATGACTATAATACATTGAAAGCAAATCCATTAATGTAGGTTGGATGTCCATATTCTTAAGTATTGCCCATACGGAAGCTTTTAAAACAACAAGTATGGCTTTTTCTTCAAAAAGTGCCACAAATTTATAGATGAGAGTAGATGAGTGGACCATTAAATAAAGCTCTGTTTCAGTTGGATGCCACCGCAAAAATAAAGGTTTGAAACGTTTTTTTTACGACCAGGAAAAAATCATGGTTCATTTAGATTTAAGCCGATTCTTGAACAACACCAATCATGGTTCCATGGTTATAAGATGGCACTTTTAAGGTTGTCTGGGTAATGCATCTGCAGGGGATTTCCTATATGCTTGCTCCTACTCTGCGAGGGATTGCTTCTCTTTGAAATGCAAATGTAGGTCATGATACCTGCTTGAATAAAAGCTGTCTTTTTCATTTTCCCAATGTTGCCAACAAAGCCTACTATATAACATTTTAGAAGAAGTTGCTTCATGGCTGAAAGTAAACATCATTAAAAATAACTCAAGCAACGAAATGTTTAAAAAGTACCTATAATGATGAAAGTAATTAAATGTATGTAAAATGAATAATATGGAGTTGATTTGCATCTTAATCGTTTTCATTCCTGACAAGCCTGTAAAAGTGTGATCATGAGGAGCATGAGATGGGGAGAGGCGTTTATGTGAGGCAATAGTGACATGAACACAAAAAATATATGCTTGTCAGTCTACATGTTTATAGTTGTCATGGCAGCCACATGTATTGCAGTCATGTGTGAAATGAGAACGAAAAGAGGGTCAGAGTTAGGAAAGATATGAAGGGAAAAGACAGCAATGAATGAAACTATTTGCAGTGTCTGGCTCAACTCTGAAAGGAAAGGGTGAATAAATAGGAAGAAAGCAAACAGGAGAAAGACTAGACATCAGAGACGGTGGGGGAGGATGAGACGAGGAGGAGGCTCATGATCCATCTTCTGGCACCTGACATCAGATCAATACTTAGTGAACTAGGGCAACGCGTCCTCATCTCTCTGCATCCCCCCTCCTTTGCCTCGAGCTCAACATCTTGATCTTGCCTTATTTATCTACCATCGGTAGCTTCATCTCTTCCTGCCTATGGCCTCCCTTGTTCTTTCCAAACAGACCATTAAGCCAAAATCAAATATTCTGCATCAAGTTCATTTAATTTGTCAATCAACCATTTTGGCTTAATCCCTCTTGGATGGGTCAACACAGCGGATTATAGTCCACACCTTGATTTATTTTGTCAATTTGCGTCTGTTTTTACAATTTGGTGGAAACAAAATTGATTCAGGGGCAATTTAGTAATAGTAAAGGTGTGAAAGAAACAAAGTCATGAGAGATGGAAAGAAAAAACAGCAGATGCCAGCAGCTGTCTATATTAAGTGTTTAGTTCAAGGGTTTAGGACCGAAGACGGGTAGAAGATCTCAACTGTCTCAACAAATCTTGACAATGCACAAAAAGTCTGGAAGGGGTTTGCATAGTTTTCATTCTATTGTGTATTGTGTCCTTGAAGAAACATTTTTCATTAATATCACTATTGCCATTCACAAATATCATTTAAAAATGAAAAATAAGTCTGATGATGGCCTTGTCCAGTGGCTGAATCAATGTCTCCAGACTTGCACACATCTGGGGTGTACCATCACACAGTGCAAATATATGTTGTGGTCAGATGTGATCAGTACCCTAGTCCAGATTTTTTTTTTTTTTTTGCAAGAAATGGGCACCACGCACTCTGGAAAAACAAACAAAGCAAAACAAAAGGCCCATCCACACTGTTACTGGCAACAACTCGGTAAAAACGTCACTTGTCGTGCGGAAGAAGGATGAGTAAAATCACAAGAACATCATTACAACTGTGTAGTTAAGGGGTGGAAACATCACGCTTTGGGGGTGCTTTTCTGCAAAGGGGACATGACGACTGCATCGTATTGAGGGGAGGATGGATGGGGCCATGCATCATGAGATTTTGGGCAACAACCTCCTTCCCTCAGTAAGAGCATTGAAGATAGGTTGTGGCTGGGTCTTACAGCACGATAGTGACCCGAAACACAGCCAGGGCAGCTAAGGAGTAGTTCTGTAAGAAGCATCTCAAGGTCCTGGAGTGGCTCCAGACCTGAACCCAATAGAAAATCTTTGAATGGAGCTAAAACTCTGTGTTGCACCAGAACCTGAAAGATCTGGTGATGAGCATATGGAGGAGTGGGTCAAAATCCCTGCTGCAGTGTGTGCAAACCTGCTCAAGAACTACAGGAAACATCTGACCTCTAATTGTAAACAGGTTTCTGTACCAAATATGAATTTCTATTATCTATTGTATCAAATACTTATTTCATACAGTAAAATACCAATTATTTAAAAATTATACACTGTATTCACAATGTCAGAACACCTTTAAAGTGTTGCAAGATTGCAAAGTGGGTAAAAACTTAACTGCCCTTCTTTGACATAAATCCTAAATGTGAGGATCGGCAAAGACCTCAGGTCTTCTGACAGCTGCGCTACATAACATCGTGAAAGGATTCAGGCAGACTGGAAAGATTTTAGTCCAGTGCAACTCCTTGGCATGAGAAATCGTCATTTCACTGTGATCAATCCAGCTACAAAGGCTCTGGAAGATTTTAGAAACAAAGTCTGCCACTGCATTAAGAAATGTGACCTGAAATAGTATAAAACTGGAGGAAGTTGTATATCCATCTCAGATGGACAGAACGATAGAGCTAACGTGATCTGGGATTAAAAGTTTCAAAATGAAAAATGAAAAAAAGAAAAAGAAAAAAGCAGACACTGAGATATACGTATGTGCCAAAGATGATAAAGAACATCCAGGCTGTTATCAGAGCAAGGTGCGAAATCCAGCATCTGTGATATGGGGGTACATCAGTCTCCAGGCACGTACATGGGTGACTTGCATATCTATGATAGCACCATTGTAGCAGAGGTGTATAATGGAATTTTGTAGAGATGCACGTACCATGAAAGACACATGCTTCCAGACCTGTCGCGTAATAAAAATATGACACATCAAGAAAAGGAGCAGAGATCCCAGAGCCTCTCTCTCTTCACACACAGCTCTTTGTCTCAGCAGACAACCTGACCAGATGTCCAAAATACCTCACTTGGTTTCTTGGATGTGGAGGCAAAGTGATTCTGCTGCGCCTCCTTGATGACTGAGCTCTTCAACCTGTCCCTTTTGGCAGCTCGTGTCCGCAGTCTCATTCTTTGTGACTGCTATGTAGATGGACTGGTAAATAGAGAGCTTTGCCTTTCCATCCCACCTTGACTTCTGAACAAAAACCAAATGTAATCCACCCGTTTCCCATTGAGGACCCTGTTCAAAGCCTTAATCCCAGTCAGAGCCCTCCAGGTTTTAGTTTCATCATCATCATCATCATCATCATCATCATCATCATCAAGTGTACCTATGGGACTCTGCTCCCAGCCCAAATACATGTCTAATGCATGTGTTATTAGTAGTCATTAATTTTTCAAAACTATTTAGTGAAGCCAGTTCATGAAGGCACTAGCTATTATTTATTTTGTTCTTGTGTCTGTCCATAGGAAGGTTCAAATACATTTACAAATGACAAATTCAAATCTTTGGTACTTTCTAGACAACATCCCAACTTTTTAGAAACAGGGTTTACATAAACAAAAAAGCTCTGGTCTAGTATACATTTTAATGCTTGAAAGACATAAAAATTTGTTGTATAGAGATATTTACAAAGCTCTGTGAGTATCATGCCTGTATATAGTCAGTAAACTTTTGTATTTTTAATTGAATATTTTCTGGAGTAATGCAAGCAACAATACAGAACACAGTTGATAGGATTGAGCCTATTAAAGGCTGATGCGGGCCTATAAACTGTGTACTGTACTCCAATTATTCCACAAAGCAGTGCTCAGTAGGGATACAACAAATTCTAATCAACCACGAAAAATTGTGAGAATCAGTCAGAGGAGAGGAATCCATCTACATACATTTTTATTCAGTCAGTTGTGATGAAGTGGAGGGTTTACGACATGGCACAGATCTTTGTAAATATGAAAAAGCAACCAGCTGTTCATCGTCACTGTATGCCAAGACCCAACGACCTCCATTATACTTGTCGGAAGAGGTTTTAAATCTCATCTACTCTGCTACCAAATTCAAGTGACCAGGTGGATAGTTGGATTAAGAAAGATGTCTGTTCTGTAGTCTATCACAGCGGGTACTCCCGCATTCTGACAGAGTGATGACTAGAGAGAGAACAGAAAAGGAGGACAGACAAGATGGGGTACAAATAGGATATGAAGGCATGGTACAACAGGATCTGGCCACTTACATCATTTCAAAACAACACAGCAGATCCAACATTAAATTCAATTAATGGCTTGGGGCCATCTCAATGATGCTGGCTTGGCCTGACCAACATGACATCAGGGAATATGAAATTTATTCTCTTTAAAATCTCCGTAATATTTTCATTCATCTCAAATGGATCCCTGCCACTTCCATCGCTCAGATCCCAGTGGTAATAGACTGGAATCGTCTAGCAAAGATTGATTATAAAAAACAATAGAAGTAGATCATTCAATTATTAGTGGCAACCCCCCTGAGAACGCAATTATTTCAAACACATTAGGAGCACTTCGCAAAATTGATAATCTAATGACAGATAACGAGTTAATAATCTGAATCTTTGAAAAAGTACAACAGTGTGCAGATCTAATTTCTGTTCCATTAGTCAAACAGAAATCAGTGTCCACGGCAGGACACTGATAGCGAAAGCTATTTGGCTGTTTCAGCTGCTCGTACTCCAACCAGGAGGATTTTCTCTCTTCCTAGGAGTGCTGTCACATGGCAGTGGGCAAGTCTTGATCAAGCGCCAGCATCCTAACTATAGAGTTGAGTTTTTTTGTATAACATCAGGTAAAGTAATATAAAAGCAACACATTTATGGGTGTGGACTTTTGATTGGCAGCTGGCAAAGCCAATGGGAAGTTGAATTGAACTGAATTTCCTTCCAAGCATAGCTTCTGTGCATGAAGACCTACCGGAGCATGATTGCATACATTTGAAAGAATATCTGTTTTGTCGTGCTGTTAATTTTACCACCAGACCGCTGTGGTGGGCTGTTTGTTGGCCAGTCTTAAAAAAACCTGTGGGTGATGTCACCAGGGGTTTGTCCAGTGCTTCTTATACAGTCTATGGTCGTCGTCCTCCCCCACACTGATGCCTTTACTTTTTACATGCAACAAGGATCAATAATCAAACAATGATCTTAAGTGAACATTGTTTTCCTTCACTTCTATTATACCGTCATTACTATAATTAGGTCTAAAGTGTTGTGACTGAAGCTCTATAGACTCTAAAATGTGCCTCTCATTGTTTGCCTTTTTAATTCATTTATATCATTTTTACATCTTTCTGTTTTGCATATATGACACTGGAGATGTGTGCAGGCTGCATTAAGGGAACTTAATAAAGCTCGTTGATTGTTGACAGTAATAAAACTGTCTTGTGTTTTTAATGACATCATCAGCAGTTAGTCAAAGCTGACATAGCTTTCATCAAATGTTAGTTGATTGAAAACGTTTCAGTCATGCAACCACTTGTAGCTCATCTGGTCCAGTATATGTGATGAATAAATCATATTACACTGATCCAATTGGTTTTCAATAGAAACACAGAGGCATAGTCAATACCTATGCTAAGCATCTTGGGGAGGCAGGCGAGCACATTGAAAAGCAGGGCTCAACTTTATGCAAATAAATGTTTCCAATTGTTCTCCTGTGTCACTTTGTTCAATAAACCAGGAAAGTGTCAGTGCATGCCTCTATGCATCAAAATTGGGGGAGCGATATGTCTGTATGTAAAATAGCTGGTAGTCTATTGGACACACAGTTGAAGAGATGACTGTTTGAGTAGGTGGAATGCTGGTAGAGCTGGCAGAAGACTGACAATAACCAATTTAAAAAAAGACAAAGCACCAAAAACAACAAAATGGTGCAGGACATTCACAGACAATAGCCACACTAGACGGTGTTCATCTTTTTAACACTTAGTTTCACTTTACCAAAATGCAGATCTTTGTCCATAAGGACTACCTTCTACAGAACAAAGATGAAGGACCAACCACAATACTCTCAGACCAACCAAAGATGAAGCACATCCAAGAGTAGATCACTTCTCGTGTTGCTCCTCATATTGCTGACACTGCCACCAAGTGGCAGCAACGTGTTACAACATGTAGATGTGGGTTTATTGAGCTCCAGTGCAGAGGTTGGAGTAGTGTGTTCAAGTCCTAAAAGGAGCCAAGCTATTATGGAGCAATTTAGACCCATGTCCTCATTCTGATGTGGAATGGAGATAATAGTAAGAATATATTAAAGAATATATTGAAGAAATAGATTGTAATATTTTCAAATGTCAGAAGAAATAGCTGATTTCAAGAAAAGATTGAATCAAACCAGCAGCACATGGCTTCAAGTGCAATGCAGAAGGGGGCAAAAAGGCGAGGGGTGGAGTCTGATGGAGAAGAGCAAGCCAGCTGCTCTACAAGACTGAAGAAGGGGAGATGAGTTCAGTGACAGGATGGGACCAAAGGTCAGCGTGACAATGTCACCAAACCCCCCCTGTCCGATGCCTCAGGAATGTTGTGGGGGGAGGGATGATGTTTCCGTCTCAGGGGAAAAGATGTGAATTGGCTGACAGTTAAAGATGCTATGATGCATCAGCTGCACGCATCTGTTAGCAGAGATGTGTAGTGACATGGAAAATTGAATTACCAACATATTGCTTTTACAGGAAAAGAAAAATTAGAAAATGAAATACAGTAAGAACATAAACAAATTACCTCATCTATCGTACATTAAAATCATCTTTGTCTTGCAGATGATGACAATCTGTCGCAGCTGGATATGAAGCTTTGTTTTTATAATGAATCTTGCTTTTGGATGTGTGGGTCCCGTCTCTTGTGGTCTATTAAGTTAAAGTAATACAGCCTTCATATAACAGTTGTCCATTAAGGCAGTTATTTAGTTCTCATTTGTTTGTTTGTTTGTTGTTTTTTTTAGAATAAAAGTTGTCAGGTCATGACTGTAATCATGGTTTTGCTTTGAAAATCACTTTCAGACTTCAGCATGTTTATGATATAGAGTCATTTGGGAATAAGAGTGGTCTGTTTATGTACATATTTCTGATTTGCAGAAAAAATAAATAAAATAAAAAGCTGGGAGGAAAGTCTATTTTAGCTGAATTGTAAGTATGGACTAAAATCCATATGCAAAGCTTCTCCACTCAATAATTGTTGTAAAAATTGGCAACATTAATTTTGAAGAAATCATTTTTTTAACTAACTCAAACTTGTGTTTCTGGACTCGGTTGTTTTGCTTCGTTACTAAGCCAGTGGTACAGTAAAGCGGGTTTTCATCTTTTCTTTTCCAAGACTCCACCAACAGCTCTACCATCATAACTTCATTTCACATTACATCTCAGACTGTTCCTTTTATTACCACAGTTGTCGTACTCCTTTTAACATCAGAGGAACTACAGCCTGTGAATGACTCACAGTTTTCTGAAAGCGCTCTACATGGGTACAAGACTTGCTGCACCTACACTACCACTGATTTTAGGTTTGAGATAGATATAAATGAGGTATTTATTTTTACCATGTTTGCATGGAATAACAGCCGTAATACATGTTCACGGGTTTTTTTAAAGGGAAAATAGGTGGAGCATCATGAAACTCTTGAGACTGGCTGTTTTCTCTTGTAAGTTATACCACCTCAATTGCAACACTCAAGCTCATGTTTCACTCGAATATGAGTCAGAGAGCACACAAGCACAGACCTGCAAAAACACGCAAAATGAAAACAACGATGTGCACACATGTTTGCCATTTACTGAATAATGTACCTGCTCAAGCATGTCTGCTTTGGTGTTACTCTGACAGATGCTCACCAGCCACATCCAGGCACTCCACTCTCCACACACTTCTTATATATGTCCAGAGGTTATACAAGGGCACGGTTGTCATGATGTCAGCGTTGGGGTGACCCAAATACAGGAGACAATGAAGGTAAGAGGAATCAAAATAAAATCCACAATTTACCAAAAACAAAAACAAAGTCTCGCAGGAAAGGGAAAAAAGACAAACAAACAGTTGTTTCTGGGGAGGGGGCTGGCAGGTCTGGCTGGCTCCTCATGGACTGAAGAGGAAGTCCAGTGCACTGGCCCTGCTGGATGATGCTCACCCAACACACCAGTACCGACTGTGATTCAACCTGAAACGCTGGTTGTTGCTGAACTAGCATTGGAAACCAACATCACTGCTTAATGACTCTCTGCTGGACTGTTTTAGCTCTGTATGTATCAGGGGATTCAAATCTAACATTACAACCTAACCACACAACTATCATAGAGGCATTTACGTCCAACACACCACGCTACGCAAACACCGATCACACAACAGACAGCACATCCATCATGGCCTTCTGTCTCAGGTTCCAATCAAGTTTGTTTGATCAAGCTGTCTAAAGACTGGTGAAGGACACATTCACCCTCACTCACATATGCTCATGAAAATTTACATCTGCTGCAAGATCAAACTGCATATAACAAAAGGGCTGGGTTTTTCTTCTTGGTTTTTTCAAATCTTGGCACTAACTCTTTATATATAAGTAGAATGTTGTACAATAATAATAATAATAATAATAATATGTGTAGCCAAACAACTCCTACCAATCAAATTTCTTACCTGTTGCTAAACAAGTAAGCTGCATGCTTTGAAAAAGTCCCGCCCCAATATAATATTACACTGGCGAGCTTCAATACGATTGGCTATTCAACTGTATTAGGTTCTTTGAAACTTGAGAATCTGTGAAATGATGCACTGTCGAGGTAGTAACATGCAAATTCCTTTAAAATTTTCCTTTTGGGACATTGTTTATAAGCATTTCAAAGTGGAGATCCTCTGTCCAATCAGCTGACATTAACTAAAAGGAGTGCTGCCGGAGCTGACGCAGCTCTACCAGTCCTGCTGGGTCGTTGAGAAGATGAGTGTCCTGGATGTGGGTGCAGGAGCTCTCTCCTCTGTGTCACCCGCTTCTGTGTGACTCTTCTCGGCGTAGTCATGATGTAGCAAATGTTTTTTTCCCGTTTCCAGTATTTCACAGTCACCATCGTGAGATAAATCTTGGTAAATGTTGGTGCACCAAGTTTACAAAGCCAAGAAAAAAGAAATTGTGCATTCATAAAGCACATTTGCTGCTGTCGTTGAAGAACAGTCTTTATCTCACTTCCACGGACACATTCGGTCTTCAAATACAGCCTTGGAAGGATGCAACTGAACTGGGACAGAGCTACAGACACTCAACCAGTCAGAAGACCAACCGCTTTAAAACTAGACACTAGAATGTTGGGGAAAAAAGAGGTTCAGTAGCTAACAGTTACTGATAACTGTCCCAAGACAATATTAAAAGCTCATTCAATTAGTTGATGAAAACAAAGAAACCAGACAGCCACAAAACAGCAAGAGCAGTGTGTTTTATTTCTGGATTACAGTATGTCTGTACAAGGATTTCAGTGAGACAGGTGAACAACAGACTTTAGACAGACCAACAGAAGCAGGGCAGGAGAGCTTGCAGTGCGTGTTGACAACAGATGGTGTAATTCTACTGTAAAGGAGCATCACTGCACCCAAGATGGTGAACGACTGTGTTTTTGTGTACTGAGAGAGGTCACGTATGTTTTCTGCCAATGCTGCAGGGGACAGTGTCAGCACAGTTGTTGCTAGGCGACAAAACAACATTCCATTCCATCTATGATGACATCATCACATGGCACAAGTGTTTTGTCATGACAACATTGCATCATAAGACCTGATGACATCACAGGGGTTCTCTATATTATAACAGGGAGAACTGAGGGCAGTCATCTCACTTGCAGTCCTTGCAACACACACCGCTGGTCACTGAGCACACTTCAGGACTTACTTCAAACATCCAACATACAACGCAGGTAAACAGTAGCTAATAACAGTATTGAAACAACAACCAAAACAATGAGTCAATCAAGTGAAACAATTTCACCTAAACTTCTGTGGGGCGACATGGTGGATGATGATGATCAATTTGAAAGCGAATTTGGAGGATGTGTTAACTTTGCTTGTAGTAATGGGAATGAAAACAAGGATGAGAAAGTGAAAACGATGGATGATAATAAATTTGAAAGAGAATTTGGAGGATGCATTAACTTTGCTTACAGTGATGGGAATAAAAACAAGGATGAGAAGCCCCAAACGCCACCTCTCAGATATAAAAAGCAGTCGTATAAAGAGGAAGTCCAGCTCTCTGCTCCCCCACCGGATGATGACAGAGAGCAGATCTACTACTTTACAAATCAACTGCATATCATGAAAAAACGGCTGCAAAGAAACAGTTTGTTGTATTCTCAAGAAAGAAATAAGAGCGCTACAGCAGAATATTACGTAAACTCCTATCGTCAAAAAATCCAAGACATGGAAACTGCTTTGAAGAACGAAAGAAAACTTAGACTAGCCAGTGAAAATGAGCTCAGCCAGTGCAAAAGCATTATTGCAGATTTGCAGTCTTCCAAAACCTCTGAAGGGCACAGTGATGAAGTGAAAACCTTAAAGAGGGAGCTGCAAGAACAGAGCAGTTATATTCAGGAACTGACTGCTAGACTGAGAGCACAAGAAGAGCTCACCAAGAGTTTTGAGAGAAAGGTGGCCGAGTTCGCAGACAAAGTACCACAACTGGTAACTGTTACAAAAATCGATGCTGTCACACAAACTGAAGTTATTGGAAAAATGTCCACGCCAAAAGACCACGTGGACCCAGGAAAGATGTCAGTACAACATGAAGCATCAGAACCCGATGAGGTCCCTGAGGTGACGGGGACCAGTGAAACAAAATTGGCCTCCAAACCAGAAGTGGTCTCTCAACAAAAAACAAAACAGAAGCAGAGACACAGTAAAAATATCAAGGAAGATAATTTGCCTGCAACCAAGTACCAAAATGATGTCATCGACGGATTCACTCAACCTCAGGAACTTATTCCAACAGAAGAGTCGTTTGTAGCCAACATGTCCGGTACAAACACAGTAGTTTCTGACCAGCCGGAGATAAAAGAAGTAAAGCTGGACAGCAAAGCAGATGATATTTATTACAAAACAAAAAAGAAGCGCAGATGCAGTAAAAATAAAAACGAAGATAAATTGTCTGCAACCAACTACCAAAGTGATGTCATCAACGAATTTGTTCAACCTCAGGAAGTTATTCCAAAAGAAGAGTCATTTGTACCGGACATGTTGACTGCAAAAACAGGCGTCTCTGACCTGCCGGAGATAAAAGATAAAGAGCTGGACAGCAAACCAGATGATATTTCTTATTACAAAACAAAAAAGAAGCGCAGGCACAAGAAAAAGGAAAAAGAAGAACTCTCCTTTAATAACAACCAAAGTAACGTTGAAAAAATCATTCAATTACTGTAAGTTTTTAAGCAGTTGACATACAGTAGGATTTAAATGTTTGGACACACTTATTCATTCAAAATGGATATAGTCTGTCCAAATGTCTGAGTGGTACTGATGTTGTTCTGTCTTAGTCGGGTTTTCTCCAGGTACTCTGGTTTCATCCCAAAATGAAAAATTCTTACATAAAAACATGCTGTCCACATCTGAATGAACAACTAAATAGATATAACTTATAAACGTATAACTTAACTGAAACTTAACTTAGTGGTTAGCACTGTTGCCTCACAGCAAGAAGGTTCCTGGTTCGATTCCCGTCCCGGTAGGTCTTTCTGTGTTGAGTTTGCATGTTCTCCCCGTGCTTGCGTGGGTTTCCTCCGGGTACTCCGGCTTCCTTCCACAGTCCAAAAACATGCATACTAGGTTAACTGATCTTTCTAAATTTCCCGTAGGTGTGAATGTGAGTGTGCTTGTTTGTCCGTCTTTGTATGTGGCCCTCGATGGACTGGCGACCTGTCCAGGTGGACCCCTGCCTTTCGCCTGCTATGCGTCGGGATAGGCTCCGGCAGACCCCTGTGACCCGGAGAAGGAGTAAGCAGGTATAGATAATGGATGGATTTACACTGTGCACAACTGAAACTCTAATAAATTAATAACAAAATATATCTACACTGTAAATGTGAACTCTAATAAGTTGTCTGTTTTTTTAATACTTTTGTGTTGTACTAGCTGAATGTTACTTGTCACAACTGTCATGCTATTATTTAAAACTTATTTAACAGCATCATATCGTTCAAATATTGAAAAGAATAAAAGCAAAATATTAAACAATCTATTTGTATAAATCTTTCAGTGTTTGCTAAAACAAACTAAAAGTTGTAACAGAGAAATGTCCCTCAGTGATTATGTACCAGTACAGATGCATTCAGGGGATTCAATTTATTAGACCGTCTGACAAACAGCACTCAAGCTGCAGTGGACGACAGTCAGTCCTCATAAGTCCGGCCACGCTGGAAACGTCTCTGACTGGACAAAGACCTCCAGTGTGATGCTCCTTTTACACCTTTTTTGTTGCTCTGTGACTGATGCGATGAAGTATAGCTGAAATGTTTGTTCAGCCTCAAACTTGATCCAGTAACGGTCAATATGCCATATTAAAAATAAAACATTAAAACCTTGACACAAGATATAAGGTTTTCTGTGAAGTACACTGAATTATACATTTTGGTGTGGATGAAATCTGAACCATAGAAGATACTCCATAAAGATTCTGAACCCAATAAATGTAACTTGTTTTGAGACACTTTAATTAAATGTGGCAGTGGCCCACCCCTTTCATCACTATGGCAACTGATTTCGCACTGAGCATCACCTGTTGGTGATCAGGAGCGCAGGTATAAAATTGGAAGTCCTTCGTGCTTGCCTGCTCCTGTGATATGATGCTCAGGTGTTTGTGTATCAGAGTCAGAGTCAGAGTCAGAGTCAGAGTCAGAGTCAGAGTCAGAGTCAGAGTCAGAGTCAGAGTCAAGTTTATTGTCAATTCTACTACATGTGAGATACATACAGAGAATCGAAATTACGTTACTCTCAAACCCTCGGTGCTACACAATAAATAAATTTTAAACACAAAGTGCAAATTAAAAAGAAACAAGTTATGGTATGACGTTTGGTTTAAGTGTACAACAGTTTTTCGGTCTGATTAAAGTGACCTGGTGCAAAGTAGAAAAATGTGCATGTGTATGTGTGCATCTACGGTTTTTCTGCTGGCTTGTTTGTCGTTGGTCCAGCATGCTCCATGCCTTTTGTGCTGGGGAACCATAGGCTTGCCAATAATTGGCTTTGCCTGAAACTGTGTTGCCTGATGGTGCTTTGCCCAGCCAGATGTAGCCGTGCAGGCCATCAGGCACTGCAACATTATGCTGGTTTTGTGTGTGTGCGTGCGTTTTTACATTTTTTTTTATCTTAAGGTGTGCAGCAGTATGGGTCACCACATATCCTACTACTCTTTAAGGGTCAGACTTTGAGTTGAGTTGAAGACTTGAGAACAATGATGTAACTAATAAACCATTGTTTCCAATTGACAGTCATCGGTATGCTGCATGCACAGTGTCAGCACAGTTGTTGCTAGGCGACACAACAACATTCCATTCCATCTATGATGACATCATCACATGGCACAAGTGTTTTGTCATGACAACATTGCATCATAAGACCTGATGACATCACAGGGGTTCTCTATATTATAATAGGGAGAACTGAGGGCAGTCATCTCACTTGCAGTCCTTGCAACACACATCGCTGCTCACTGAGCACACTTCAGGACTTACTTCAAACATCCAACATACAACGCAGGTAAAAAGTAGCTAATACCAGTATTGAAACAACAACCAAAACAATGAGTCAATCAAGTGAAACAACTTCACCTAAACGTCTGTGGGGCGACATGGTGGATGATGATGATCAATTTGAAAGAGAATTAGGAGGATGCGTTAACATTGCTTACAGTGATGGGAATAAAAACAAGGATGAGAAGCCCCAAACGCCACCTCTCAGATATGAAAAGCAGTCGTATAAAGAGGAAGTCCAGCTCTCTGCTCCCCCACCGGATGATGGCAGAGAGCAGATCTACTACTTTACAAATCAACTGCATATTATGAAAAAAACGGCTGCAAAGAAACAGTTTGTTGTATTCTCAAGAAAGAAATAAGAGCGCTACAGCAGAATATTACGTAAACTCCTACCGTCAAAAAATCCAAGACATGGAAACTGCTTTGAAGAACGAAAGAAAGCTTAGACTAGCCAGTGAAAATGAGCTCAGCCAGTGCAAAAGCATTATTGCAGATTTGCAGTCTTCCAAAACCTCTGAAGGGCACAGTGATGAAGTGAAAACCTTAAAGAGGGAGCTGCAAGAACAGAGCAGTTATATTCAGGAACTGACTGCTAGACTGAGAGCACAAGAAGAGCTCACCAAGAGTTTTGAGAGAAAGGTGGCCGAGTTCGCAGACAAAGTACCACAACTGGTAACTGTTACACAAACTGAAGTTATTGGAAAAATGTCCACGCCAAAAGACCACGTGGACCCAGGAAAGATGTCAGTACAACATGAAGCATCAGAACCCGATGAGGTCCCTGAGGTGATGGGGACCAGTGAAACAAAATTGGCCTCCAAACCAGAAGTGGTCTCTCAACAAAAAACAAAACGGAAGCAGAGACACAGTAAAAATATTAAGGAAGATAATTTGTCTGCGACCAAGTACCAAAATGATGTCATCGACGGATTCACTCAACCTCAGGAACTTATTCCAACAGAAGAGTCGTTTGTAGCCAACATGTCCCGTACAAACACAGTAGTTTCTGACCAGCCGGAGATAAAAGAAGTAAAGCTGGACAGCAAACCAGATGATATTTATTACAAAACAAAAAAGAAGCGCAGATGCAGTAAAAATAAAAAGGAAGATAAATTGCCTGCAACCAACTACCAAAGTGATGTCATCAACGAATTTGTTCAACCTCAGGAAGTTATTCCAAAAGAAGAGTCATTTGTACCGGACATGTTGACTGCAAAAACAGGAGTCTCTGACCTGCCGGAGATAAAAGATAAAGAGCTGGACAGCAAACCAGATGATATTTCTTATTACAAAACAAAAAAGAAGCGCAGGCACAAGAAAAAGGAAAAAGAAGAACTCTCCTTTAATAACAACCAAAGTAACGTTGTAAAAATCATTCAATTACCGTAAGTTTTTAAGCAGTTGACATACAGTAGGATTTAAATGTTTGGACACACTTATTCATTCAAAATGGATATAGTCTGTCCAAATGTCTGAGTGGTACTGATGTTGTTCTGTCTTAGTCGGGTTTTCTCCAGGTACTCTGGTTTCATCCCAAAATGAAAAATTCTTACATAAAAACAAGCTGTCCACATCTGAATGAACAACTAAATAGATATAACTTATAAACGTATAACTTAACTGAAACTTAACTTAGTGGTTAGCACTGTTGCCTCACAGCAAGAAGGTTCCTGGTCGATTCCCGTCCCGGTAGGTCTTTCTGTGTTGAGTTTGCATGTTCTCCCCGTGCTTGCGTGGGTTTCCTCCGGGTACTCCGGCTTCCTTCCACAGTCCAAAAACATGCATACTAGGTTAACTGATCTTTCTAAATTGCCCTATAGGTGTGAATGTGAGTGTGCTTGTTTGTCCGTCTTTGTATGTGGCCCTCGATGGACTGGCGACCTGTCCAGGTGGACCCCTGCCTTTCGCCTGCTATGCGTCGGGATAGGCTCCGGCAGACCCCCGTGACCCGGAGAAGGAGTAAGCAGGTATAGATAATGGATGGATTTACACTGTGCACAACTGAAACTCTAATAAATTAATAACAAAATATATCTACACTGTAAATGTGAACTCTAATAAGTTGTCTGTTTTTTTTATACTTTTGTGTTGTACTAGCTGAATGTTACTTGTCACAACTGTCATGCTATTATTTAAAACTTATTTAACAGCATCATATCGTTCAAATATTGAAAAGAATAAAAGCAAAATATTAAACAATCTATTTGTATAAATTCTTTCAGTGTTTGCTAAAACAAACTAAAAGCTTGTAACAGAAAAATGTCCCTCAGTGATTATGTACCAGTACAGATGCATTCAGGGGATTCAATTTATTAGACCGTCTGACAAACAGCACTCAAGCTGCAGTGGACGACAGTCAGTCCTCATAAGTCCGGCCACGCTGGAAACGTCTCTGACTGGACAAAGACCTCCAGTGTGATGCTCCTTTTACACCTTTTTTGTTGCTCTGTGACTGATGCGATGAAGTATAGCTGAAATGTTTGTTCAGCCTCAAACTTGATCCAGTAACGGTCAATATGCCATATTAAAAATAAAACATTAATACCTTGACACAAGATATAAGGTTTTCTGTGAAGTACACTGAATTATACATTTTGGTGTGGATGAAATCTGAACCATAGAAGATACTCCATAAAGATTCTGAACTCAATAAATGTAACTTGTTTCGAGACACTTTAATTAAATGTGGCAGTGGCCCACCCCTTTCATCACTATGGCAACTGATTTCGCACTGAGCATCACCTGTTGGTGATCAGGAGCGCAGGTATAAAATAGGAAGTCCTTCGTGCTTGCCTGCTCCTGTGATATGATGCTCAGGTGTTTGTGAGTCAGAGTCAGAGTCAGAGTCAGAGTCAGAGTCGGAGTCAGAGTCAGAGTCAGAGTCAAGTTTATTGTCAATTCTACTACATGTGAGATACATACAGAGAATCGAAATTACGTTACTCTCAAACCCTCGGTGCTACACAATAAATAAATTTTAAACACAAAGTGCAAATTAAAAAGAAACAAGTTATGGTATGACGTTTGGTTTAAGTGTACAACAGTTTTTCGGTCTGATTAAAGTGACCTGGTGCAAAGTAGAAAAATGTGCATGTGTATGTGTGCATCTACGGTTTTTCTGCTGGCTTGTTCGTCGTTGGTCCAGCATGCTCCATGCCTTTTGTGCTGGGGAACCATAGGCTTGCCAATGCTTGGCTTTGCCTGAAACTGTGTTGCCTGATGGTGCTTTGCCCAGCCAGATGTAGCCGTGCAGGCCATCAGGCACTGCAACATTATGCTGGTTTTGTGTGTGTGTGTGCGTGCGTTTTTACATTTTTTTTATCTTAAGGTGTGCAGCAGTATGGGTCACCACATATCCTACTACTCTTTAAGGGTCAGACTTTGAGTTGAGTTGAAGACTTGAGAACAATGATGTAACTAATAAACCATTGTTTCCAATTGACAGTCATCGGTATGCTGCATGCACAGTGTCAGCACAGTTGTTGCTAGGCGACAAAACAACATTCCATTCCATCTATGATGACATCATCACATGGCACAAGTGTTTTGTCATGACAACATTGCATCATAAGACCTGATGACATCACAGGGGTTCTCTATATTATAATAGGGAGAACTGAGGGCAGTCATCTCACTTGCAGTCCTTGCAACACACATCGCTGGTCACTGAGCACACTTCAGGACTTACTTCAAACATCCAACATACAACGCAGGTAAAAAGTAGCTAATAACAGTATTGAAACAACAACCAAAACAATGAGTCAATCAAGTGAAACAACTTCACCTAAACTTCTGTGGGGCGACATGGTGGATGATGATGATCAATTTGAAAGCGAATTTGGAGGATGTGTTAACTTTGCTTGTAGTAATGGGAATGAAAACAAGGATGAGAAAGTGAAAACGATGGATGATAATACATTTGAAAGAGAATTTGGGGGATGCGTTAACTTTGCTTACAGTGATGGGAATGAAAACAAGGATGAGAAGCCCCAAACGCCACCTCTCAGATATGAAAAGCAGTCGTATAAAGAGGAAGTCCAGCTCTCTGCTCCCCCACCGGATGATGGCAGAGAGCAGATCTACTACTTTACAAATCAACTGCATATCATGAAAAAACGGCTGCAAAGAAACAGTTTGTTGTATTCTCAAGAAAGAAATAAGAGCGCTACAGCAGAATATTACGTAAACTCCTACCGTCAAAAAATCCAAGACATGGAAACTGCTTTGAAGAACGAAAGAAAGCTTAGACTAGCCAGTGAAAATGAGCTCAGCCAGTGCAAAAGCATTATTGCAGATTTGCAGTCTTCCAAAACCTCTGAAGGGCACAGTGATGAAGTGAAAACCTTAAAGAGGGAGCTGCAAGAACAGAGCAGTTATATTCAGGAACTGACTGCTAGACTGAGAGCACAAGAAGAGCTCACCAAGAGTTTTGAGAGAAAGGTGGCCGAGTTCGCAGACAAAGTACCACAACTGGTAACTGTTACACAAACTGAAGTTATTGGAAAAATGTCCACGCCAAAAGACCACGTGGACCCAGGAAAGATGTCAGTACAACATGAAGCATCAGAACCCGATGAGGTCCCTGAGGTGACGGGGACCAGTGAAACAAAATTGGCCTCCAAACCAGAAGTGGTCTCTCAACAAAAAACAAAACAGAAAAAGAGACACAGTAAAAATATTAAGGAAGATAAATTGCCTGCAACCAAGTACCAAAATGATGTCATCGACGGATTCACTCAACCTCAGGAACTTATTCCAACAGAAGAGTCGTTTGTAGCCAACATGTCCGGTACAAACACAGTAGTTTCTGACCAGCCGGAGATAAAAGAAGTAAAGCTGGACAGCAAACCAGATGATATTTATTACAAAACAAAAAAGAAGCGCAGATGCAGTAAAAATAAAAAGGAAGATAAATTGCCTGCAACCAACTACCAAAGTGATGTCATCAACGAATTTGTTCAACCTCAGGAAGTTATTCCAAAAGAAGAGTCATTTGTACCGGACATATTGACTGCAAAAACAGGCGTCTCTGACCTGCCGGAGATAAAAGATAAAGAGCTGGACAGCAAACCAGATGATATTTCTTATTACAAAACAAAAAAGAAGCGCAGGCACAAGAAAAAGGAAAAAGAAGAACTCTCCTTTAATAACAACCAAAGTAACGTTGAAAAAATCATTCAATTACCGTAAGTTTTTAAGCAGTTGACATACAGTAGGATTTAAATGTTTGGACACACTTATTCATTCAAAATGGATATAGTCTGTCCAAATGTCTGAGTGGTACTGATGTTGTTCTGTCTTAGTCGGGTTTTCTCCAGGTACTCTGGTTTCATCCCAAAATGAAAAATTCTTACATAAAAACATGCTGTCCACATCTGAATGAACAACTAAATAGATATAACTTATAAACGTATAACTTAACTGAAACTTAACTTAGTGGTTAGCACTGTTGCCTCACAGCAAGAAGGTTCCTGGTCGATTCCCGTCCCGGTAGGTCTTTCTGTGTTGAGTTTGCATGTTCTCCCCGTGCTTGCGTGGGTTTCCTCCGGGTACTCCGGCTTCCTTCCACAGTCCAAAAACATGCATACTAGGTTAACTGATCTTTCTAAATTTCCCGTAGGTGTGAATGTGAGTGTGCTTGTTTGTCCGTCTTTGTATGTGGCCCTCGATGGACTGGCGACCTGTCCAGGTGGACCCCTGCCTTTCGCCTGCTATGCGTCGGGATAGGCTCCGGCAGACCCCCGTGACCCGGAGAAGGAGTAAGCAGGTATAGATAATGGATGGATTTACACTGTGCACAACTGAAACTCTAATAAATTAATAACAAAATATATCTACACTGTAAATGTGAACTCTAATAAGTTGTCTGTTTTTTTTATACTTTTGTGTTGTACTAGCTGAATGTTACTTGTCACAACTGTCATGCTATTATTTAAAACTTATTTAACAGCATCATATCGTTCAAATATTGAAAAGAATAAAAGCAAAATATTAAACAATCTATTTGTATAAATCTTTCAGTGTTTGCTAAAACAAACTAAAAGTTGTAACAGAAAAAAATGTCCCTCAGTGATTATGTACCAGTACAGATGCATTCAGGGGATTCAATTTATTAGACCGTCTGACAAACAGCACTCAAGCTGCAGTGGACGACAGTCAGTCCTCATAAGTCCGGCCACGCTGGAAACGTCTCTGACTGGACAAAGACCTCCAGTGTGATGCTCCTTTTACACCTTTTTTGTTGCTCTGTGACTGATGCGATGAAGTATAGCTGAAATGTTTGTTCAGCCTCAAACTTGATCCAGTAACGGTCAATATGCCATATTAAAAATAAAACATTAAAACCTTGACACAAGATATAAGGTTTTCTGTGAAGTACACTGAATTATACATTTTGGTGTGGATGAAATCTGAACCATAGAAGATACTCCATAAAGATTCTGAACCCAATAAATGTAACTTGTTTTGAGACACTTTAATTAAATGTGGCAGTGGCCCACCCCTTTCATCACTATGGCAACTGATTTCGCACTGAGCATCACCTGTTGGTGATCAGGAGCGCAGGTATAAAATAGGAAGTCCTTCGTGCTTGCCTGCTCCTGTGATATGATGCTCAGGTGTTTGTGTATCAGAGTCAGAGTCAGAGTCAGAGTCAGAGTCAGAGTCAGAGTCAGAGTCAGAGTCAAGTTTATTGTCAATTCTACTACATGTGAGATACATACAGAGAATCGAAATTACGTTACTCTCAAACCCTCGGTGCTACACAATAAATACATTTTAAACACAAAGTGCAAATTAAAAAGAAACAAGTTATGGTATGACGTTTGGTTTAAGTGTACAACAGTTTTTCGGTCTGATTAAAGTGACCTGGTGCAAAGTAGAAAAATGTGCATGTGTATGTGTGCATCTACGGTTTTTCTGCTGGCTTGTTCATCGTTGGTCCAGCATGCTCCATGCCTTTTGTGCTGGGGAACCATAGGCTTGCCAATGCTTGGCTTTGCCTGAAACTGTGTTGCCTGATGGTGCTTTGCCCAGCCAGATGTAGCCGTGCAGGCCATCAGGCACTGCAACATTATGCTGGTTTTGTGTGTGTGTGTGCGTGCGTTTTTACATTTTTTTTATCTTAAGGTGTGCAGCAGTATGGGTCACCACATATCCTACTACTCTTTAAGGGTCAGACTTTGAGTTGAGTTGAAGACTTGAGAACAATGATGTAACTAATAAACCATTGTTTCCAATTGACAGTCATCGGTATGCTGCATGCACAGTGTCAGCACAGTTGTTGCTAGGCGACACAACAACATTCCATTCCATCTATGATGACATCATCACATGGCACAAGTGTTTTGTCATGACAACATTGCATCATAAGACCTGATGACATCACAGGGGTTCTCTATATTATAATAGGGAGAACTGAGGGCAGTCATCTCACTTGCAGTCCTTGCAACACACATCGCTGCTCACTGAGCACACTTCAGGACTTACTTCAAACATCCAACATACAACGCAGGTAAAAAGTAGCTAATACCAGTATTGAAACAACAACCAAAACAATGAGTCAATCAAGTGAAACAACTTCACCTAAACGTCTGTGGGGCGACATGGTGGATGATGATGATCAATTTGAAAGAGAATTAGGAGGATGCGTTAACATTGCTTACAGTGATGGGAATAAAAACAAGGATGAGAAGCCCCAAACGCCACCTCTCAGATATGAAAAGCAGTCGTATAAAGAGGAAGTCCAGCTCTCTGCTCCCCCACCGGATGATGGCAGAGAGCAGATCTACTACTTTACAAATCAACTGCATATTATGAAAAAACGGCTGCAAAGAAACAGTTTGTTGTATTCTCAAGAAAGAAATAAGAGCGCTACAGCAGAATATTACGTAAACTCCTACCGTCAAAAAATCCAAGACATGGAAACTGCTTTGAAGAACGAAAGAAAGCTTAGACTAGCCAGTGAAAATGAGCTCAGCCAGTGCAAAAGCATTATTGCAGATTTGCAGTCTTCCAAAACCTCTGAAGGGCACAGTGATGAAGTGAAAACCTTAAAGAGGGAGCTGCAAGAACAGAGCAGTTATATTCAGGAACTGACTGCTAGACTGAGAGCACAAGAAGAGCTCACCAAGAGTTTTGAGAGAAAGGTGGCCGAGTTCGCAGACAAAGTACCACAACTGGTAACTGTTACACAAACTGAAGTTATTGGAAAAATGTCCACGCCAAAAGACCACGTGGACCCAGGAAAGATGTCAGTACAACATGAAGCATCAGAACCCGATGAGGTCCCTGAGGTGACGGGGACCAGTGAACCAAAATTGGCCTCCAAACCAGAAGTGGTCTCTCAACAAAAAACAAAACAGAAGCAGAGACACAGTAAAAATATTAAGGAAGATAATTTGCCTGCAACCAAGTACCAAAATGATGTCATCGACGGATTCACTCAACCTCAGGAACTTATTCCAACAGAAGAGTCGTTTGTAGCCAACATGTCCGGTACAAAGACAGTAGTTTCTGACCAGCCGGAGATAAAAGAAGTAAAGCTGGACAGCAAACCAGATGATATTTATTACAAAACAAAAAAGAGGCGCAGATGCAGTGAAAAAAAAAAAGGAAGATAAATTGCCTGCAACCAACTACCAAAGTGATGTCATCAACGAATTTGTTCAACCTCAGGAAGTTATTCCAAAAGAAGAGTCATTTGTACCGGACATGTTGACTGCAAAAACAGGCGTCTCTGACCTGCCGGAGATAAAAGATAAAGAGCTGGACAGCAAACCAGATGATATTTCTTATTACAAAACAAAAAAGAAGCGCAGGCACAAGAAAAAGGAAAAAGAAGAACTCTCCTTTAAGAACAACCAAAGTAACGTTGAAAAAATCATTCAATTACCGTAAGTTTTTAAGCAGTTGACATACAGTAGGATTTAAATGTTTGGACACACTTATTCATTCAAAATGGATATAGTCTGTCCAAATGTCTGAGTGGTACTGATGTGGTTCTGTCTTAGTCGGGTTTTCTCCAGGTACTCTGGTTTCATCCCAAAATGAAAAATTCTTACATAAAAACAAGCTGTCCACATCTGAATGAACAACTAAATAGATATAACTTATAAACGTATAACTTAACTGAAACTAAACTTAGTTGTTAGCACTGTTGCCTCACAGCAAGAAGGTTCCTGGTTCGATTCCCGTCCCGGTGGGTCTTTCTGTGTTGAGTTTGCATGTTCTCCCCGTGCTAGCGTGGGTTTCCTCCGGGTACTCCGGCTTCTTTCCACAGTCCAAAAACATGCATACTAGGTTAACTGATCTTTCTAAATTGCCCGTAGGTGTGAATGTGAGTGTGCTTGTTTGTCCGTCTTTGTATGTGGCCCTCGATGGACTGGCGACCTGTCCAGGTGGACCCCTGCCTTTCGCCTGCTATGCGTCGGGATAGGCTCCGGCAGACCCCCGTGACCCGGAGAAGGAGTAAGCAGGTATAGATAATGGATGGATTTTCACTGTGCACAACTGAAACTCTAATAAATTAATAACAAAATATATCTACACTGTAAATGTGAACTCTAATAAGTTGTCTGTTTTTTTTATACTTTTGTGTTGTACTAGCTGAATGTTACTTGTCACAACTGTCATGCTATTATTTAAAACTAATTTAACAGCATCATATCGTTCAAATATTGAAAAGAATAAAAGCAAACTATTAAACAATCTATTTGTATAAATCTTTCAGTGTTTGCTAAAACAAACTAAAAGCTGTAACAGAGAAATGTCCCTCAGTGATTATGTACCAGTACAGATGCATTCAGGGGATTCAATTTATTAGACCGTCTGACAAACAGCACTCAAGCTGCAGTGGACGACAGTCAGTCCTCATAAGTCCGGCCATGCTGGAAACGTCTCTGACTGGACAAAGACCTCCAGTGTGATGCTCCTTTTACACCTTTTTTGTTGCTCTGTGACTGATGCGATGAAGTATAGCTGAAATGTTTGTTCAGCCTCAAACTTGATCCAGTAACGGTCAATATGCCATATTAAAAATAAAACATTAAAACCTTGACACAAGATATAAGGTTTTCTGTGAAGTACACTGAATTATACATTTTGGTGTGGATGAAATCTGAACCATAGAAGATACTCCATAAAGATTCTGAACCCAATAAATGTAACTTGTTTTGAGACACTTTAATTAAATGTGGCAGTGGCCCACCCCTTTCATCACTATGGCAACTGATTTCGCACTGAGCATCACCTGTTGGTGATCAGGAGCGCAGGTATAAAATAGGAAGTCCTTCGTGCTTGCCTGCTCCTGTGATATGATGCTCAGGTGTTTGTGTATCAGAGTCAGAGTCAGAGTCAGAGTCAGAGTCAGAGTCAGAGTCAGAGTCAGAGTCAAGTTTATTGTCAATTCTACTACATGTGAGATACATACAGAGAATCGAAATTACGTTACTCTCAAACCCTCGGTGCTACACAATAAATAAATTTTAAACACAAAGTGCAAATTAAAAAGAAACAAGTTATGGTATGACGTTTGGTTTAAGTGTACAACAGTTTTTCGGTCTGATTAAAGTGACCTGGTGCAAAGTAGAAAAATGTGCATGTGTATGTGTGCATCTACGGTTTTTCTGCTGGCTTGTTCGTCGTTGGTCCAGCATGCTCCATGCCTTTTGTGCTGGGGAACCATAGGCTTGCCAATGCTTGGCTTTGCCTGAAACTGTGTTGCCTGATGGTGCTTTGCCCAGCCAGATGTAGCCGTGCAGGCCATCAGGCACTGCAACATTATGCTGGTTTTGTGTGTGTGTGTGTGTGTGCGTTTTTACATTTTTTTTATCTTAAGGTGTGCAGCAGTATGGGTCACCACATATCCTACTACTCTTTAAGGGTCAGACTTTGAGTTGAGTTGAAGACTTGAGAACAATGATGTAACTAATAAACCATTGTTTCCAATTGACAGTCATCGGTATGCTGCATGCACAGTGTCAGCACAGTTGTTGCGAGGCGACAAAACAACATTCCATTCCATCTATGATGACATCATCACATGGCACAAGTGTTTTGTCATGACAACATTGCATCATAAGACCTGATGACATCACAGGGGTTCTCTATATTATAAAAGGGAGAACTGAGGGCAGTCATCTCACTTGCAGTCCTTGCAACACACATCGCTGGTCACTGAGCACACTTCAGGACTTACTTCAAACATCCAACATACAACGCAGGTAAAAAGTAGCTAATACCAGTATTGAAACAACAACCAAAACAATGAGTCAATCAAGTGAAACAACTTCACCTAAACTTCTGTGGGGCGACATGGTGGATGATGATGATCAATTTGAAAGCGAATTTGGAGGATGTGTTAACTTTGCTTGTAGTAATGGGAATGAAAACAAGGATGAGAAAGTGAAAACGATGGATGATAATAAATTTGAAAGAGAATTTGGAGGATGCGTTAACTTTGCTTACAGTGATGGGAATGAAAACAAGGATGAGAAGCCCCAAACGCCACCTCTCAGATATGAAAAGCAGTCGTATAAAGAGGAAGTCCAGCTCTCTGCTCCCCCACCGGATGATGGCAGAGAGCAGATCTACTACTTTACAAATCAACTGCATATCATGAAAAAACGGCTGCAAAGAAACAGTTTGTTGTATTCTCAAGAAAGAAATAAGAGCGCTACAGCAGAATATTACGTAAACTCCTACCGTCAAAAAATCCAAGACATGGAAACTGCTTTGAAGAACGAAAGAAAGCTTAGACTAGCCAGTGAAAATGAGCTCAGCCAGTGCAAAAGCATTATTGCAGATTTGCAGTCTTCCAAAACCTCTGAAGGGCACAGTGATGAAGTGAAAACCTTAAAGAGGGAGCTGCAAGAACAGAGCAGTTATATTCAGGAACTGACTGCTAGACTGAGAGCACAAGAAGAGCTCACCAAGAGTGTTGAGAGAAAGGTGGCCGAGTTCGCAGACAAAGTACCACAACTGGTAACTGTTACAAAAATCGATGCTGTCACACAAACTGAAGTTATTGGAAAAATGTCCACGCCAAAAGACCACGTGGACCCAGGAAAGATATCAGTACAACATGAAGCATCAGAACCCGATGAGGTCCCTGAGGTGACGGGGACCAGTGAAACAAAATTGGCCTCCAAACCAGAAGTGGTCTCTCAACAAAAAACAAAACAGAAGCAGAGACACAGTAAAAATATTAAGGAAGATAAATTGCCTGCAACCAACTACCAAAATGATGTCATCGACGGATTCACTCAACCTCAGGAACTTATTCCAACAGAAGAGTCGTTTGTATCCAACATGTCCGGTACAAACACAGTAGTTTCTGACCTGCCGGAGATAAAAGAAGTAAAGCTGGACAGCAAACCAGATGATATTTATTACAAAACAAAAAAGAAGCGCAGATGCAGTGAAAATAAAAAGGAAGATAAATTGCCTGCAACCAACTACCAAAGTGATGTCATCAACGAATTTGTTCAACCTCAGGAAGTTATTCCAAAAGAAGAGTCATTTGTACCGGACATGTTGACTGCAAAAACAGGAGTCTCTGACCTGCCGGAGATAAAAGATAAAGAGCTGGACAGCAAACCAGATGATATTTCTTATTACAAAACAAAAAAGAAGCGCAGGCACAAGAAAAAGGAAAAAGAAGAACTCTCCTTTAATAACAACCAAAGTAACGTTGAAAAAATCATTCAATTACCGTAAGTTTTTAAGCAGTTGACATACAGTAGGATTTAAATGTTTGGACACACTTATTCATTCAAAATGGATATAGTCTGTCCAAATGTCTGAGTGGTACTGATGTTGTTCTGTCTTAGTCGGGTTTTCTCCAGGTACTCTGGTTTCATCCCAAAATGAAAAATTCTTACATAAAAACAAGCTGTCCACATCTGAATGAACAACTAAATAGATATAACTTATAAACGTATAACTTAACTGAAACTTAACTTAGTGGTTAGCACTGTTGCCTCACAGCAAGAAGGTTCCTGGTTCGATTCCCGTCCCGGTAGGTCTTTCTGTGTTGAGTTTGCATGTTCTCCCCGTGCTTGCGTGGGTTTCCTCCGGGTACTCCGGCTTCCTTCCACAGTCCAAAAACATGCATACTAGGTTAACTGATCTTTCTAAATTGCCCGTAGGTGTGAATGTGAGTGTGCTTGTTTGTCCGTCTTTGTATGTGGCCCTCGATGGACTGGCGACCTGTCCAGGTGGACCCCTGCCTTTCGCCTGCTATGCGTCGGGATAGGCTCCGACAGACCCCTGTGACCCGGAGAAGGAGTAAGCAGGTATAGATAATGGATGGATTTACACTGTGCACAACTGAAACTCTAATAAATTAATAACAAAATATATCTACACTGTAAATGTGAACTCTAATAAGTTGTCTGTTTTTTTTATACTTTTGTGTTGTACTAGCTGAATGTTACTTGTCACAACTGTCATGCTATTATTTAAAACTATTTAACAGCATCATATCGTTCAAATATTGAAAAGAATAAAAGCAAAACATTAAACAATCTATTCGTATAAATCTTTCAGTGTTTGCTAAAACAAACTAAAAGTTGTAACAGAGAAATGTCCCTCAGTGATTATGTACCAGTACAGATGCATTCAGGGGATTCAATTTATTAGACCGTCTGACAAACAGCACTCAAGCTGCAGTGGACGACAGTCAGTCCTCATAAGTCCGGCCACGCTGGAAACGTCTCTGACTGGACAAAGACCTCCAGTGTGATGCTCCTTTTACGCCTTTTTTGTTGCTCTGTGACTGATGCGATGAAGTATATCTGAAATGTTTGTTCAGCCTCAAACTTGATCCAGTAACGGTCAATATGCCATTTTAAAAAAAAAAAAAATTAAAACCTTGACACAATATATAAGGTTTTCTGTGAAGTACACTGAATTATACATTTTGGTGTGGATGAAATCTGAACCATAGAAGATACTCCATAAAGATTCTGAACCCAATAAATGTAACTTGTTTTGAGACACTTTAATTAAATGTGGCAGTGGCCCACCCCTTTCATCACTATGGCAACTGATTTCGCACTGAGCATCACCTGTTGGTGATCAGGAGCGCAGGTATAAAATAGGAAGTCCTTCGTGCTTGCCTGCTCCTGTGATATGATGCTCAGGTGTTTGTGTATCAGAGTCAGAGTCAGAGTCAGAGTCAGAGTCAAGTTTATTGTCAATTCTACTACATGTGAGATACATACAGAGAATCGAAATTACGTTACTCTCAAACCCTCGGTGCTACACAATAAATACATTTTAAACACAAAGTGCAAATTAAAAAGAAACAAGTTATGGCATGACGTTTGGTTTAAGTGTACAACAGTTTTTCGGTCTGATTAAAGTGACCTGGTGCAAAGTAGAAAAATGTGCATGTGTATGTGTGCATCTACGGTTTTTCTGCTGGCTTGTTCGTCGTTGGTCCAGCATGCTCCATGCCTTTTGTGCTGGGGAACCATAGGCTTGCCAATGCTTGGCTTTGCCTGAAACTGTGTTGCCTGATGGTGCTTTGCCCAGCCAGATGTAGCCGTGCAGGCCATCAGGCACTGCAACATTATGCTGGTTTTGTGTGTGTGTTTGTGCGTGCGTTTTTACATTTTTTTTATCTTAAGGTGTGCAGCAGTATGGGTCACCACATATCCTACTACTCTTTAAGGGTCAGACTTTGAGTTGAGTTGAAGACTTGAGAACAATGATGTAACTAATAAACCATTGTTTCCAATTGACAGTCATCGGTATGCTGCATGCACAGTGTCAGCACAGTTGTTGCTAGGCGACAAAACAACATTCCATTCCATCTATGATGACATCATCACATGGCACAAGTGTTTTGTCATGACAACATTGCATCATAAGACCTGATGACATCACAGGGGTTCTCTATATTATAATAGGGAGAACTGAGGGCAGTCATCTCACTTGCAGTCCTTGCAACACACATCGCTGGTCACTGAGCACACTTCAGGACTTACTTCAAACATCCAACATACAACGCAGGTAAAAAGTAGCTAATACCAGTATTGAAACAACAACCAAAACAATGAGTCAATCAAGTGAAACAACTTCACCTAAACTTCTGTGGGGCGACATGGTGGATGATGATGATCAATTTGAAAGAGAATTTGGAGGATGTGTTAACTTTGCTTGTAGTAATGGGAATGAAAACAAGGATGAGAAAGTGAAAACGATGGATGATAATAAATTTGAAAGAGAATTTGGAGGATGCGTTAACTTTGCTTACAGTGATGGGAATGAAAACAAGGATGAGAAGCCCCAAACGCCACCTCTCAGATATGAAAAGCAGTCGTATAAAGAGGAAGTCCAGCTCTCTGCTCCCCCACCGGATGATGGCAGAGAGCAGATCTACTACTTTACAAATCAACTGCATATCATGAAAAAACGGCTGCAAAGAAACAGTTTGTTGTATTCTCAAGAAAGAAATAAGAGCGCTACAGCAGAATATTACGTAAACTCCTACCGTCAAAAAATCCAAGACATGGAAACTGCTTTGAAGAACGAAAGAAAGCTTAGACTAGCCAGTGAAAATGAGCTCAGCCAGTGCAAAAGCATTATTGCAGATTTGCAGTCTTCCAAAACCTCTGAAGGGCACAGTGATGAAGTGAAAACCTTAAAGAGGGAGCTGCAAGAACAGAGCAGTTATATTCAGGAACTGACTGCTAGACTGAGAGCACAAGAAGAGCTCACCAAGAGTTTTGAGAGAAAGGTGGCCGAGTTCGCAGACAAAGTACCACAACTGGTAACTGTTACAAAAATCGATGCTGTCACACAAACTGAAGTTATTGGAAAAATGTCCACGCCAAAAGACCACGTGGACCCAGGAAAGATGTCAGTACAACATGAAGCATCAGAACCCGATGAGGTCCCTGAGGTGACGGGGACCAGTGAAACAAAATTGGCCTCCAAACCAGAAGTGGTCTCTCAACAAAAAACAAAACAGAAGCAGAGACACAGTAAAAATATTAAGGAAGATAATTTGCCTGCAACCAAGTACCAAAATGATGTCATCGACGGATTCACTCAACCTCAGGAACTTATTCCAACAGAAGAGTCGTTTGTAGCCAACATGTCCGGTACAAACACAGTAGTTTCTGACCTGCCGGAGATAAAAGAAGTAAAGCTGGACAGCAAACCAGATGATATTTATTACAAAACAAAAAAGAAGCGCAGATGCAGTAAAAATAAAAAGGAAGATAAATTGCCTGCAACCAACTACCAAAGTGATGTCATCAACGAATTTGTTCAACCTCAGGAAGTTATTCCAAAAGAAGAGTCATTTGTACCGGACATGTTGACTGCAAAAACAGGAGTCTCTGACCTGCCGGAGATAAAAGATAAAGAGCTGGACAGCAAACCAGATGATATTTCTTATTACAAAACAAAAAAGAAGCGCAGGCACAAGAAAAAGGAAAAAGAAGAACTCTCCTTTAATAACAACCAAAGTAACGTTGAAAAAATCATTCAATTACCGTAAGTTTTTAAGCAGTTGACATACAGTAGGATTTAAATGTTTGGACACACTTATTCATTCAAAATGGATATAGTCTGTCCAAATGTCTGAGTGGTACTGATGTTGTTCTGTCTTAGTCGGGTTTTCTCCAGGTACTCTGGTTTCATCCCAAAATGAAAAATTCTTACATAAAAACAAGCTGTCCACATCTGAATGAACAACTAAATAGATATAACTTATAAACGTATAACTTAACTGAAACTTAACTTAGTGGTTAGCACTGTTGCCTCACAGCAAGAAGGTTCCTGGTTCGATTCCCGTCCCGGTAGGTCTTTCTGTGTTGAGTTTGCATGTTCTCCCCGTGCTTGCGTGGGTTTCCTCCGGGTACTCCGGCTTCCTTCCACAGTCCAAAAACATGCATACTAGGTTAACTGATCTTTCTAAATTGCCCGTAGGTGTGAATGTGAGTGTGCTTGTTTGTCCGTCTTTGTATGTGGCCCTCGATGGACTGGCGACCTGTCCAGGTGGACCCCTGCCTTTCGCCTGCTATGTGTCGGGATAGGCTCCGGCAGACCCCTGTGACCCGGAGAAGGAGTAAGCAGGTATAGATAATGGATGGATTTACACTGTGCACAACTGAAACTCTAATAAATTAATAACAAAATATATCTACACTGTAAATGTGAACTCTAATAAGTTGTCTGTTTTTTTTATACTTTTGTGTTGTACTAGCTGAATGTTACTTGTCACAACTGTCATGCTATTATTTAAAACTAATTTAACAGCATCATATCGTTCAAATATTGAAAAGAATAAAAGCAAAATATTAAACAATCTATTTGTATAAATCTTTCAGTGTTTGCTAAAACAAACTAAAAGCTGTAACAGAAAAATGTCCCTCAGTGATTATGTACCAGTACAGATGCATTCAGGGGATTCAATTTATTAGACCGTCTGACAAACAGCACTCAAGCTGCAGTGGACGACAGTCAGTCCTCATAAGTCCGGCCACGCTGGAAACGTCTCTGACTGGACAAAGACCTCCAGTGTGATGCTCCTTTTACACCTTTTTTGTTGCTCTGTGACTGATGCGATGAAGTATAGCTGAAATGTTTGTTCAGCCTCAAACTTGATCCAGTAACGGTCAATATGCCATATTAAAAATAAAACATTAAAACCTTGACACAAGATATAAGGTTTTCTGTGAAGTACACTGAATTATACATTTTGGTGTGGATGAAATCTGAACCATAGAAGATACTCCATAAAGATTCTGAACCCAATAAATGTAACTTGTTTTGAGACACTTTAATTAAATGTGGCAGTGGCCCACCCCTTTCATCACTATGGCAACTGATTTCGCACTGAGCATCACCTGTTGGTGATCAGGAGCGCAGGTATAAAATAGGAAGTCCTTCGTGCTTGCCTGCTCCTGTGATATGATGCTCAGGTGTTTGTGTGTCAGAGTCAGAGTCAGAGTCAGAGTCAGAGTCAGAGTCAAGTTTATTGTCAATTCTACTACATGTGAGATACATACAGAGAATCGAAATTACGTTACTCTCAAACCCTCGGTGCTACACAATAAATAAATTTTAAACACAAAGTGCAAATTAAAAAGAAACAAGTTATGGCATGACGTTTGGTTTAAGTGTACAACAGTTTTTCGGTCTGATTAAAGTGACCTGGTGCAAAGTAGAAAAATGTGCATGTGTATGTGTGCATCTACGGTTTTTCTGCTGGCTTGTTCGTCGTTGGTCCAGCATGCTCCATGCCTTTTGTGCTGGGGAACCATAGGCTTGCCAATGCTTGGCTTTGCCTGAAACTGTGTTGCCTGATGGTGCTTTGCCCAGCCAGATGTAGCCGTGCAGGCCATCAGGCACTGCAACATTATGCAGGTTTTGTGTGTGTGTGTGCGTGCGTTTTTACATTTTTTTTATCTTAAGGTGTGCAGCAGTATGGGTCACCACATATCCTACTACTCTTTAAGGGTCAGACTTTGAGTTGAGTTGAAGACTTGAGAACAATGATGTAACTAATAAACCATTGTTTCCAATTGACAGTCATCGGTATGCTGCATGCACAGTGTCAGCACAGTTGTTGCTAGGCGACAAAACAACATTCCATTCCATCTATGATGACATCATCACATGGCACAAGTGTTTTGTCATGACAACATTGCATCATAAGACCTGATGACATCACAGGGGTTCTCTATATTATAATAGGGAGAACTGAGGGCAGTCATCTCACTTGCAGTCCTTGCAACACACATCGCTGGTCACTGAGCACACTTCAGGACTTACTTCAAACATCCAACATACAACGCAGGTAAAAAGTAGCTAATACCAGTATTGAAACAACAACCAAAACAATGAGTCAATCAAGTGAAACAACTTCACCTAAACTTCTGTGGGGCGACATGGTGGATGATGATGATCAATTTGAAAGCGAATTTGGAGGATGTGTTAACTTTGCTTGTAGTAATGGGAATGAAAACAAGGATGAGAAAGTGAAAACGATGGATGATAATAAATTTGAAAGAGAATTTGGAGGATGCGTTAACTTTGCTTACAGTGATGGGAATAAAAACAAGGATGAGAAGCCCCAAACGCCACCTCTCAGATATGAAAAGCAGTCGTATAAAGAGGAAGTCCAGCTCTCTGCTCCCCCACCGGATGATGACAGAGAGCAGATCTACTACTTTACAAATCAACTGCATATCATGAAAAAACGGCTGCAAAGAAACAGTTTGTTGTATTCTCAAGAAAGAAATAAGAGCGCTACAGCAGAATATTACGTAAACTCCTACCGTCAAAAAATCCAAGACATGGAAACTGCTTTGAAGAACGAAAGAAAGCTTAGACTAGCCAGTGAAAATGAGCTCAGCCAGTGCAAAAGCATTATTGCAGATTTGCAGTCTTCCAAAACCTCTGAAGGGCACAGTGATGAAGTGAAAACCTTAAAGAGGGAGCTGCAAGAACAGAGCAGTTATATTCAGGAACTGACTGCTAGACTGAGAGCACAAGAAGAGCTCACCAAGAGTTTTGAGAGAAAGGTGGCCGAGTTCGCAGACAAAGTACCACAACTGGTAACTGTTACAAAAATCGATGCTGTCACACAAACTGAAGTTATTGGAAAAATGTCCACGCCAAAAGACCACGTGGACCCAGGAAAGATGTCAGTACAACATGAAGCATCAGAACCCGATGAGGTCCCTGAGGTGACGGGGACCAGTGAAACAAAATTGGCCTCCAAACCAGAAGTGGTCTCTCAACAAAAAACAAAACAGAAGCAGAGACACAGTAAAAATATTAAGGAAGATAATTTGCCTGCAACCAAGTACCAAAATGATGTCATCGACGGATTCACTCAACCTCAGGAACTTATTCCAACAGAAGAGTCGTTTGTAGCCAACATGTCCCGTACAAACACAGTAGTTTCTGACCAGCCGGAGATAAAAGAAGTAAAGCTGGACAGCAAACCAGATGATATTTATTACAAAACAAAAAAGAAGCGCAGATGCAGTGAAAATAAAAAGGAAGATAAATTGCCTGCAACCAACTACCAAAGTGATGTCATCAACGAATTTGTTCAACCTCAGGAAGTTATTCCAAAAGAAGAGTCATTTGTACCGGACATGTTGACTGCAAAAACAGGAGTCTCTGACCTGCCGGAGATAAAAGATAAAGAGCTGGACAGCAAACCAGATGATATTTCTTATTACAAAACAAAAAAGAAGCGCAGGCACAAGAAAAAGGAAAAAGAAGAACTCTCCTTTAAGAACAACCAAAGTAACGTTGAAAAAATCATTCAATTACCGTAAGTTTTTAAGCAGTTGACATACAGTAGGATTTAAATGTTTGGACACACTTATTCATTCAAAATGGATATAGTCTGTCCAAATGTCTGAGTGGTACTGATGTTGTTCTGTCTTAGTCGGGTTTTCTCCAGGTACTCTGGTTTCATCCCAAAATGAAAAATTCTTACATAAAAACAAGCTGTCCACATCTGAATGAACAACTAAATAGATATAACTTATAAACGTATAACTTAACTGAAACTTAACTTAGTGGTTAGCACTGTTGCCTCACAGCAAGAAGGTTCCTGGTTCGATTCCCGTCCCGGTAGGTCTTTCTGTGTTGAGTTTGCATGTTCTCCCCGTGCTTGCGTGGGTTTCCTCCGGGTACTCCGGCTTCCTTCCACAGTCCAAAAACATGCATACTAGGTTAACTGATCTTTCTAAATTGCCCGTAGGTGTGAATGTGAGTGTGCTTGTTTGTCCGTCTTTGTATGTGGCCCTCGATGGACTGGCGACCTGTCCAGGTGGACCCCTGCCTTTCGCCTGCTATGCGTCGGGATAGGCTCCGGCAGACCCCCGTGACCCGGAGAAGGAGTAAGCAGGTATAGATAATGGATGGATTTACACTGTGCACAACTGAAACTCTAATAAATTAATAACAAAATATATCTACACTGTAAATGTGAACTCTAATAAGTTGTCTGTTTTTTTTATACTTTTGTGTTGTACTAGCTGAATGTTACTTGTCACAACTGTCATGCTATTATTTAAAACTTATTTAACAGCATCATATCGTTCAAATATTGAAAAGAATAAAAGCAAACTATTAAACAATCTACTTGTATAAATCCTTCAGTGTTTGCTAAAACAAACTAAAAGTTGTAACAGAGAAATGTCCCTCAGTGATTATGTACCAGTACAGATGCATTCAGGGGATTCAATTTATTAGACCGTCTGACAAACAGCACTCAAGCTGCAGTGGACGACAGTCAGTCCTCATAAGTCCGGCCACGCTGGAAACGTCTCTGACTGGACAAAGACCTCCAGTGTGATGCTCCTTTTACACCTTTTTTGTTGCTCTGTGACTGATGCGATGAAGTATAGCTGAAATGTTTGTTCAGCCTCAAACTTGATCCAGTAACGGTCAATATGCCATATTAAAAATAAAACATTAAAACCTTGACACAAGATATAAGGTTTTCTGTGAAGTACACTGAATTATACATTTTGGTGTGGATGAAATCTGAACCATAGAAGATACTCCATAAAGATTCTGAACCCAATAAATGTAACTTGTTTTGAGACACTTTAATTAAATGTGGCAGTGGCCAACCCCTTTCATCACTATGGCAACTGATTTCGCACTGAGCATCACCTGTTGGTGATCAGGAGCGCAGGTATAAAATAGGAAGTCCTTCGTGCTTGCCTGCTCCTGTGATATGATGCTCAGGTGTTTGTGTATCAGAGTCAGAGTCAGAGTCAGAGTCAGAGTCAGAGTCAGAGTCAAGTTTATTGTCAATTCTACTACATGTGAGATACATACAGAGAATCGAAATTACGTTACTCTCAAACCCTCGGTGCTACACAATAAATACATTTTAAACACAAAGTGCAAATTAAAAAGAAACAAGTTATGGCATGACGTTTGGTTTAAGTGTACAACAGTTTTTCGGTCTGATTAAAGTGACCTGGTGCAAAGTAGAAAAATGTGCATGTGTATGTGTGCATCTACGGTTTTTCTGCTGGCTTGTTCGTCGTTGGTCCAGCATGCTCCATGCCTTTTGTGCTGGGGAACCATAGGCTTGCCAATGCTTGGCTTTGCCTGAAACTGTGTTGCCTGATGGTGCTTTGCCCAGCCAGATGTAGCCGTGCAGGCCATCAGGCACTGCAACATTATGCAGGTTTTGTGTGTGTGTGTGTGTGTGTGCGTTTTTACATTTTTTTTATCTTAAGGTGTGCAGCAGTATGGGTCACCACATATCCTACTACTCTTTAAGGGTCAGACTTTGAGTTGAGTTGAAGACTTGAGAACAATGATGTAACTAATAAACCATTGTTTCCAATTGACAGTCATCGGTATGCTGCATGCACAGTGTCAGCACAGTTGTTGCTAGGCGACAAAACAACATTCCATTCCATCTATGATGACATCATCACATGGCACAAGTGTTTTGTCATGACAACATTGCATCATAAGACCTGATGACATCACAGGGGTTCTCTATATTATAATAGGGAGAACTGAGGGCAGTCATCTCACTTGCAGTCCTTGCAACACACATCGCTGGTCACTGAGCACACTTCAGGACTTTACTTCAAACATCCAACATACAACGCAGGTAAAAAGTAGCTAATACCAGTATTGAAACAACAACCAAAACAATGAGTCAATCAAGTGAAACAACTTCACCTAAACTTCTGTGGGGCGACATGGTGGATGATGATGATCAATTTGAAAGCGAATTTGGAGGATGTGTTAACTTTGCTTGTAGTGATGGGAATGAGAAAGTGAAAACGATGGATGATAATACATTTGAAAGAGAATTTGGAGGATGCGTTACCTTTGCTTGTAGTAATGGGAATGAGAAAGTGAAAACGATGGATGATAATAAATTTGAAAGAGAATTTTGGAGGGATGCAGTTAACCTTTGCTTACAGTGATGGGAATGAAAACAAGGATGAGAAGCCCCAAAAACGACCACCTCTCAGATATGAAAAGCAGTCGTATAAAGAGGAAGTCCAGCTCTCTGCTCCCCCACCGGATGATGA